>CM053582.1:503108918-503128161 GCA_028627135.1 Pseudochirops cupreus
AGATAAAAGCAAACTATTCCTTATCCTCAAGGTGTTTACATTATAATAGGAGAAATAATAATAGTTACATGTACAACTATAGCTAAATATAAGATACATATATATCACATTGCTAAGTAAAAGAGTCACCAATCAGGAGAATAGGTCTTTAGGCTGGAGGTTTCTCTAGGAAGGGAACATGGTTGGTGAGGATGTGGACATGACTAGAGAGTATGTCATGGAGAGAAGGAACATGGTGAGGACTCCTGACCATTGAGAGAGCTGAGTTATGAGTCAGAAGAGAAGACTTTCTGGGGAGAATTTTCTCCAAGGTGGAAAAGCAGTTGTAGAGGAGTAGGAGAAACCCACTGAAAGAGTCAAGACACGAATAGTTTCATATTTTGAGAATGAAACATTACCATAGTAGAAAAAGGTCTGTATTTGGAATCAAGAGACATGGCTTTGGAATTGAAAGAGGGACTCCCTATAGAAAATAAACTCCCCAAGATGCTCCTATTTGCAAATGACACAGTTGTTGATTTCATCAAGTCTAAAAACATTGCAGAGCCTCTTAAATAAGACCTATAATCTTTTAAAAGAGTCTGGACTAATTATCCAAACAAGAAAAACAAATGAAGGAAGAAGGCACGTTGCTCAGCCAATGATATGGAGTTGGAAGAATGATGGCGAAGAGGGAATCCTTCAGTACATATATCTTGAATGAACATTAAGCATGAGCAATAAACTTGGCCCAACAACAAAAAGGAGTAAAATAGTAGACTGAACTGAATGTCTTTGGAAAATTGTTCAGTACTTTTAATGACCCTAAGCTTCTCCCTGAAAGAAAGGCCCTTCTTTTTCTCATTGATATTCTTCTGCTGAGGCCAATTAGCTGCAAGTAGGGGAATACTGTAGTTTCCAAAGAATTTAAGTGGAAGTTCATTGCAAGGGCAATGGAGGGGTGCATGGCAAGAATGGGTAGTCTTTAACACATTACCCACCAACAGTTACACAAGATAAGCAGCATTTTAAAACTGGGTCAGTCATGTTGCATAAGTGATGAACGACTGATGGGAACCCCAAGTGCTCCATTGTTTTCCATCTAACATCAAGAGAACCAGAAGCAGGTCACCAGTATGTTGGGCAGATGCAGTATAGAGAATTGACAGGGGCCTTGGATAAGAGTTGCACAGCGTGAGAGAATGGATGGGTTGCAGTTTTCACCTTTGCAAGAGTGCCCACAGCAATCAGTTCACAGATCTGTCAAGGGATTGACCAATGAGGTAACAGAAGCCCAAAGATATTGAATGACTTTCCCATCCTTACATAACTAGTGTGTGTCAGAGATGGGATTTGAATTTCTGTCTTTCTTAACTTTATATGTACCACTCTTCCCAGTGTGCCATATTGCCTTTCCTGGAACTCATCAAATGGGACAAATTATTCTTTTAATATCTCCTCTCTTATTTTGGGTTTCATCTTATTAATTATCATTGTTCTGTTCTTTCTAGTCCAAAACTCAGTTTCCTTTGCAGAGAAAGCCAAAACCAAAGAGGTGATTAGTTCTCTTTTCTGTGCACACATCCCCTTTTCCCAGCCCACCCCATCATCATCCCATCCACCCCGAGCAGTGGTCCTATCCCTTCTTTGCTCCTCTGCTTTTACCCAATTTGATTTTTAAAAACGCCTTTTGTTGAATTCAGCTCCCTCTGTGCATTAGCTAGTACTCCTGATATACTCACTGCATAGTGTTTTCCTGGCCTCCCTATTATTATTGACTATACCTAGTCACTCAGGCTCTCAACTAAGGTGTTATCCTATCACAGAGGCAGCTAGGTGGAAAAGTAGATACAGCACCCAGTCTGGAGTCAGTAAGACTTGAGTTCAGATCTAACCTCAGACACTTGCTAGCTGTATGGCCCTGGACAAGTCAATTAACCTCTCTGGGCCTCACTTACCTCATCGACAAAATGAGAAGCACCTACCTCCCAGGGCTGTTATGAGGATCAAATGAAATAATAATTGTAAAGTATTAAGAACAGTGCCTGGAATGTATTAAGTGCTACCAGAATATTAATAATTAGTTTTGTCTTTTCACTCTCATTCTCATTCCCTGTATTGTCTGTTGTCAAGTTCTGTCATTTCTACCTTCATAACATCTCACTTATAGGCCCCGTTTCCGCTTTTCACACTGTAATCACTCCAGTTCAGATCCCCATCACCTTGCATATAGATTCTTGCAGCAGTCTGCTGATTGGCTTTCCTGCCGCAGGTCTTTTTTCACTCCATTTGGTTCTCCACTCAGCTGGCAAATTGATCTTCCAAAAGGACTACCACATTACACTCTCTCCCTTGCCCTCATTCCGTAAACTCCAGAAGTTGCCCATTATTTCCAAGTTCAAATATAAAATCCTCTGTTTGGCTTCTAAAGCCCTTCCTATACTATAGGATAGGTCCTTTCCTACCTTTCCACTATTTCTATACCTCACTCCCCTGCACATACTCTTCCATCCAGAGACACTGGCCTCCTTGCTGTTTCTTGAACAAGACTTAATTTCCCAACTCCAAACATTTTCACTGGCTGTCCCTAGTGACTGGAATTCTCTCCTTCTTCATCTCTGCCTTCTGGCTTCTCCTGCATTGTTCAAGTCTCAACTACAATTTCACCTCCACAAGAAACCTTAGCCAGTCCTCCTTAAACCTTCCTTCTGAGACTGTCCCTAATATGTCCTGTATTTATCTTGGGTGTATATAGTTGCTCCAAGGTTGTCTCCTCATTCGACTTGGACTACTTGAGAACAGGGGCTGCTTTTTTGCCTTCCTTTCTTTCCCCAGTACTTAGCACAGGGTCTGGGACACAGGAGGTTTTTAATAAGTGTGATACTCCTGTGCAGGTTAAACTTAAAAGTGTGCCCCAAAAAGCATGTATATCCCCACCACCAGCCAGTTGTTAAATACGTATCAGCATACCCCTGGACACAAGCAGATGTCATATGTTCTTGCTGGAATCCCTGGAAGCTGCAGAACCAAAAAGTATCTTCTTTCATAGGTTCTCTGAATTTAAAGTCTTGACAGCAAGTCTGTCAAAGACTCCTCTATCCTGCACCCTAGAGCCTCACATCCCCCTTCCTGCATTTACTTCCATCTTTTATAATATTTTTTAAAACCTCAAATAAGTAGTAAAGTGATTAGCTCAAGGTCACACAATCTGGACTCAACCCAAGTCTGCTGACAAAGTATTCAGGGCTCTTATCTCTATACCAAGGATTATGGCAAGAACAGAATGAGATAATATGTATAAAGTGCTTTGTAATCAATAATGCACTTTCTCCATCAAGGTTATTATTGATGTTTTCATCATCGTTCGTTATACTAATAACAGTGATAAGGATAATAGTAATGAAATGTTCAACTCTTCATAGCTGATTCCAGACTCTAGGAGTCTCACTGCCAACCTTCCTTCCACACCTTTCCAGGTGCCAAGTGGATGTACTTTAAAAGCCAAAATTGATTGGAGATGCCCCATCAGTCACTGAGCTTTTCCGGAGCTTAAAGACGTCAGCATTGTAAATAGAGTTGTCTGATGAAGTAGAAGTTAAGAAAAGAAAGCCAAAAGTATCCATTTCAGAATGTCCCACAACACTGGCCTGGTGTTCATTTCTCTGGGTCCTTTGTTCAAGGACAGAGAAAAGTTGCTCAGCTTGCTTTTTTTTTTTAAAGTAGACTGTTGTCTCCTTTGCTCTCAGCAGAGGATGAGCCAGGAGTCAGCAGTCCTGGAGTGTGTAGAATTTCTATTAACATTCTCTAGAGAGGTGGGTAAGCTAGTATCAAAAGCAGGCCTTTTATGTGGGACTGCTCAGCAGAGGGCATCCCTTTGTCTCTCCGGGACATAAGGTTTGGAGGGGGAGATGGCAGTGCTGGAGCCCGATCAGTCTGACTGTTAAATGTTCAGCATGAACATTTACACTTTGGAAATTGGCAAATGCCCTACATGAGGGCTTGATTTTTTATTTTGTTGATGGTCTAGACTTAAGGAAATGAAGGAGAAAATGTTGATAATGCAAATTGAACTTAAAAGTATGCCATAAAAAGTACATATATACATGCATACACACCCACACATCCACACACACCACCACCACCAAAGAGTTGTTATTAAACATTTATAGAATGTCCCTGGACACAAGGCAGAGGTGGTCACATGTTCTTGCTGGGCATTCCTAGAAGCCACAGAACCACAGAACATCTTCCTTTAGACTAGAGGTTCTTTGAATTTAAAGTCTTGAGCCCCAAGCAAAGTGTGTCAGACTCCTTTATGTCCAAACCCTAGATTCTCATATCTTCCCCTCCCTGCTCCCACCCCCTACCCCTTGGAATGTATTTTGAATTGTTCTTTTATGGGGCCATCAACATTATAGGTGCTGCTTGTGAAGGAGGGAGTCCATGTGATACCAATATTTCCCTGCCAGCTCCCCTTTCCCCTGAAGTCTGTCTATTTCTCTTTAAAAATCAAAACAAGCACAGACTTTCTAACCCACACATCCTCTACCATGGTGAACGACTAAACAGATGGAGATCTGCAAACATTAAAACTGGAATTGCCAGATAAATCTATTCATCAGTAGGGTACATGTCCCTGATTTTCAGATACATCTCTAGAGTGAATGAGAGAATGAATTAAAATGCTTTTATTAGGACTTGCCATATGCTGAGCACTATACTAAGTGCTTGGAAAACAAATACAAGCTAAGACAGTCCCTGCCTGCAAGGGGCTTACATTCCAAGGGGATGTGGCAAATATAGGAAAGTTGTAGTCAGGTAAGGATAACTAGTTTAGAAAGTCACTGGGCTATTTGGAATTGGAGACAATAACATCTATATAGTACCTACTACGTGCCAAGTGTTTTATAAATATTATATCACATTAGATCCTCACAACAACACTGGGAGGTAGGTGCTATTATCATTTCCATTTTATAGTTGAAGCAACTGAGGCAGACAGAAGCTAAGTGACTTGCCCAGGGTCACGTAGCTAAGTAAATACCTGAGGTTGGATTTGTGCTTAGGTTTTCATGACTCCAGGTCCTGTGCTCTACCCACTGCACCACCTAATTAACAATAACAATAATAAGCTTTTCTACAGTGCTTTAAGGTGGTAGGCATTATCTTTATCTCACTTTATGGATGAAGAAACTGAGTCAGACAGGTTAGACACACAGCTAGTGAGGATTTCTGGCTGGATTTGAGCTCAGGTCTTCCTGACTCCAAATCCAGAGCTTTATCCACTGGGCCCCTCAGCTGCCTCATACATGCTCCAGTGACAGAAATTATTTGATTGTGATTCCAGAGCTAGAAGGGCAGAGGGAGAGATGGGGAAGAAGGGGGTGGACCATATGGGCACAGCAGGACTGCTGATAGATGGTTGGAAAGTAAAGGAAGCATGGCTAGGCCTCTCTTGAAATAATGGACAAGGTGGGGAACTTGCCCGTCAGGCCAATTGGCTCCCAGAGTAAGAGTTCTGGAGATGAAAGGGTAGGAAATTAGGATGTGAACAAGATAAATATCTCATATAATTTAGAGCATTTCTACAAATATGTTCCAAAAATGCACTTCAAAAAAAAACAATAAGAAAACCCAAGCAAGCATCCTGCTCTTCTCCAATCAGTAATTCTTTGTTCTCCCTCCCCTCCCCCAGCTCCAAAAAACTCAAAAGAAACCAATTCTCATCTAGTGCAAATATCAGTTGGTAACTGGAATTAACCAGTACAGATGATGGCAAGCACATCACCTCATAATTGTGAGGTCTCTATTAGCTCCAATAGCTCCATAGATTTGTTTATTGATCTTCCTAGGAATAATTTGAAAAAGTCACTGTCATATCACTGACCATCCCTCCCACCCCCTAAAAAAGAGAAAAATCCTTATTTGCTCCCTCTCCCTTTTGTTTTAAAGTACTAGGGTATTCTGGCCCCTACCTTCGCTCATGCTGATTCCTGCTGGCCCCCTGGGGCTCTGGTAATCCAAGTGCAACCTCCATGGGATATCTCTTTAGAGTGCCATGTAGAGGTATAGATTCTCGATTTGTTCCTAGAGTTTAGGACTTAATTAAGAAGTTTACAGAGACAATCAAATCTTGCTAGATTAACTAAAATTCTTTGATAACAAGTTTCCAAACTGCAAAAATAAAATAAAATTGAGACTTTCAAAGAGATCACAATACCGTGGCAGAATCAATTTTAACACTGCATTGTATTGCTGCAGATTATGGGAAAAATACTATTAATTTGTAGAATGCTAAATATTTATCTAGTTCCTTGGAACCAGTAATTGGTAGAAACTCTAATTAATCAGTCAGGTGATAAATATTAAGCACCTACTGTGTGCAAAGCAAATGTATACAAAGATAGGCAACAGTCCTAGTTCTCAAGAAGCTCACAGGCTAATAGAGAAGAGAACAGGGGTGGTTAGGTGGCGCAGTGAATAGAGCACCAGCCCTGGAGTGAGGAGGACCTGAGTTCAAATGTGGCCTCAGACACTTAACACACAAAAACTAGCCATGTGACCTTGGGCAAGTCACTTAACCCCAAGTGCCCTACTTTCACCCCTACAAAAAGCAAAAAAAGAGAGAGAGAGAGAGAGAAGAGAACATGCAAATAATTGTGCACAAACAAGCTGGATAAATTGAAGATAATGAATAGAGGGAAGGCACTAGCATGAAGGGGGATGAGGAAGGGCTTTCTATAGAAGATGGTATTTTAGCTGGGACTTGAAGAGGTGAGAATATGAAGGAGATGAAGGACATCTAGTGAAAATGCTGGGAGTTAGAAATTTGAGTGTTCAGCACCTAGTAGTAGTATAACTTCTCTAAGACATGTTAATTTGTCTCTAAACACAGTTCCAAGTTCTCTTGTTCCAGAAGTAAAGATGAGTTCTATGATACCAATGAATTCCACCAAAACCACTCCTCCCCAAAGCAACAGATTCCTCTGCATTGGGCTCAGTCTTTATACACAGTAGTTTGCTGATATGGACCAAATACACATTCCTGGGGAATTCCATTGGTGAGCACAGTATAAGGTAAGGTTGTATCTAAGAACATCATATTTCCACCTTTCCCAGTGGTTATAGAAGATCTATTATTTCAGTGGTCTGGGAGGAGATTATTATTAATTGCTCCAAGGCTAATCATATCTCAAATATCTTCTACATAAAGCCTTTCAATGGGAATGAGAAACACCGAATTGTGGATAAAAATTTTCCTCCAAATGACAAGAAATCCTTTTACTCAATTGAAGAGGAGTGAAAGGGTGTCACCTATGCAAACTATGTGAGAGGAGAGAATGCAAGAAGAGCCCTATAACCAAGAAGAAAGTGAGGAAGCTGGAAGACCAAAATGAATACTAGGCACAGTGTAATGCTACTCATTCAATGCTAGTACCTTTTCATAGGACTTTTACAAGAAGTGGTAGCTTGAGAAAAAATGATAACATTTCTAAAAATTCATTTTCTAAAACATCCCCAGAGGAACCAGGTTGAAGGAGGTGGTGTCAGTCAAGGCTTCAATTAGCATCATGGTGATGCGGTTTAGCGGCAAGGAGCTTTATGTTTTGGGGAGGGGCATCTCATGGAGGCCTTGACTGACACCACCTCCTCTCCAGCTTGTTTAGAAGGCTGAAAGGTAGATTAGTACACTCCTCTTAATGCCTTCTTCTTCTTTTTTTTTCCATTGATTTGTTTATTTACTTTTAGTTTACAAGATTCAGTTCTACAATCCCTTGAGTTTCAAATTAATGCCTTCTTTATAGAGGACAGGAAATGAATTTAGCTTAGTCCATTTTGTATCTGCCTGGTTTCAACTCCATGGAACAAGATGGAAGGGTAGGGGTAGCATATCCCTTTCGTGCCTTTTTTATGTGTTATCTCTTCCTTCAGATTGTGAGCCCTTGGAGGAAAGGGATTGTCTTGTTATTAATTGTATCCCCAGTGCTAAGCACAAGACCTGATGCATAGTAGGCACTTAGTAAATGTGTATTGCATTAGATTGGATTGGAACCCTGGAAGGCCAAATCTAAGGGAGCAAATTATCAAAGGTGCCTTCAAACTTTCCCAGACCCACCTTTTCCATGTGTTTTAATATTTTCCTATACTGAGGAAACCAATGAATCATGAATCTAGTAATGGATCATTTCAGGCTATTTTATTAGTATATTCAGCAGTGATCAGGCCTATGCAAAGTTGGCTTATTCCTAATTCTAACACAGAACTCTTCACACTGAAAGTGGAATGTGTAATTTTGTTGACTGTGATAGCAAAAACTCTCTTAAAGTTATTGTTTTAATTTTTGTCTTTGTTTCCTAGACACCTTATCCAGTGTCTTGTACACACTTAATAGTTTGTTGTGTGAATGAATGAATACAGCTCAGACATCTTGGCTCTCTGATTTCTTTGAAATGAATCATTATTTTAGAGGGCCTGGAGAGATTGTTCCAATCTCAGCTCATTTCCCCTTGTGTATATTTCTGTTACTCAGTGCCTTTCCCAAACAGATCATAATTCCCTTTCCAGGGCCCAAATAAAGGTAGCCCAATATATTAGAAACCAAATTCCAGTCCACAGATTTTGACATAACAAAATGTTACAGCTGAAAGAGACCTGGTTAATCTCTTGTTCGTCCCTCCCTCTACTCCATCCCCATTTCAATTTCCCCCAATCAATAACTGTTCTCCTGGAGATCATGATGAGATTAACTTTTGTATCTAAGGGTTTCCTTCTAGGTTCTCAGGCACAGATCCAGTTCTCCCATTGAATTATGGTGCCCTCACCAAGGGAGGCTGGGCAAATTCCCATTCTAATTTCTCAAGCTGATCTGCTCTTCTACCTAACCTGTACATTATTCTCAAAAGTATGGGTTCCTTATATAACTCACTAACAAATGTTCTTCTGCTTTATGGAGATAGCCAGAGCCTGTTCTTCAGGCTCTCTATGACCATTGGTGAACTATTACCCATAACTACCTTTTCCTAATTCAAGCTGCTGAAAATAATTTTTCCACTACTTAGCCCATAATATGTACTTAATAAAAAGCTTACACACTGATAATAAATAATATCTAAATATTTACATAGCATTTAAAAGTTTATAAAGTGCTTTATGTGTGTGTGTGTGTGTGTGTGTGTGTGTGTGTGTGTGTGCATTATACCATTTGATCTTAACCAAGCCCTGTGAGGTAGGTGCGATTATTATCCCCATTTTACAGATGATGAAACTGAGACTGAGAAAGATGAAATGATTTATGCATGATCACTTGGCCAGGAAGGCCAAGTATCTAAGGCAGTATCCAAACTCAGTGGATTTCAAATCCACTATCCTAAGTGCCTTATGGAGAATGCAAGTCTCTTGAGCATAGGGGTTATTTCTTATTTTTCCTTTTTTGGTGGAGGGGTGTCTTTTTATCATCTCCTAGTACATGGCCATTCTTGGTGCATTATAGGCACTTAGTAAATTCTCATTGATGGATTGCATATTTGTCATATTATTCCATTTTTATCAGCCATACCAAGGCTCTCTACTTGGATCATTTCTCCCTAAAGATTTCATCCAGTGGGTTGATTGTAGCCTTTTTTGAAAGAAGTTTATGCACAGAACTTTTTACCCCCAGAACTTTTTCAAGACAAAATGTCAAAGCCCAGCTTATGGGCAACAAGGAACATTGACTGTTCTGATCTGTCAAAGAGATCACTGGTTTGCAGAAGCCCCCCCCCCCCCCAAACCAAATATTTGAGAGGAAAAATCAGGGCCTGGAAACAATGGAAGCTGTCTCTTTTCTTGCTATGGCCTTATAATAGGGAAAAAATTTATGCAGGAAACAGGGGAAAGGGTAACACTCTGAGAAGGACACCACACTTTTTATTTTATTTCATTTCACAAAATGCAATAAATAAAATATGCTGAAAATGAGTGGGCGCTAATAGGATCTCCAACGCAGCAGGCCTAGACAAGTGATTCCAAATAAATCTAAGGCTTTCCACACACCTAGAAATTGATTACAAGTTAGAAACAATGATGGCTGGCCAAGTATTAATAAGAAAAGTTGTATTTTACTAAATGAGAAAAAAGAGACCCTTTCACAGCACTTAAAAAAAATTCCTGTTGATTTTCCTATTTATCTTTTTTGTTTTCCCTGGGCATAGATAGAGGAAGGAGGAATATTATTCCACTGGGCTACCTAAGTGCTTACATTCTCAACCACATGAGTCTCTTTGTTCCTCAGCTCACTCTGTGAGGGTAATTAATAAAACAGCTTCCTGCTCCATGTGACAGTGCCTCTGCTACCCTCTGTTCCGTGGTGTGTGCTGGAAACCCACAGCTTTGCTCTATTAGTGCAGCTGTCCCTGCTCTGCATTTATCCACTCTCCCCAATGATGCTGGATCAGCACATCTTCCCCAAACCCCAGCTGCTAGAACCTTGCAGCTCATGGCATAGCTACACCATGAGGGCCAATCTTTGAAGTCCCATCTTCACTCTCTTCCTGCTCATCTCAGAGGCTGTTAGGCAACTGAACTTTTGGATCAAGCAGATAGACTGTATACAGCAAGTCTGACAGCAGCCTCAAAAGTCAGCTAGGGGAGGGAGCACAGGGTCTGAAATGCCATGGGATGTGGTAGAAAGAATACTGGCCTTGAGCTCTGGGTTCAAATCCTGTTGTTGTTCAGTCATGTCCGATTCTTTGTGACCCCATTTTGGGATATTCTTGGCAAGAACACTGGAGTATTTTGCCATTTTCCTTCTCCAGTTCATTTTACAGGTGAGAAAACTGAGGTAAACAGAGTTAAATGACTTTTCCAGAGTCACACAACTAGTAAGTATCTAAGGCTGGCTTTGAACTAAGGTCATTTTGACTCCAGGCCTGGCTCTTTATCCACTGCGCTACCCAGCTGCCCAAATCCTGGTTCTTAAATTTACTACCTGTGAAATGGAATACATGACTTCTAAGATCCTTTCCAGCTTTAAACTTATGATTTCTCTAGTCTTCAGTTTCCTTGTCAGTAAAATGATGGTCCTGAATCTCTGCAGCTACCCTGGACCTTTCCAGGTCTGCCATTCTGTGGCATTCATAAGGCTCACAATTTACGTTTGCCTAGGTGGCATTTATGTTCCTCATTGTACTCCCGGTCAGGGATGTGTGGCCAGTGGAGTTTTCTGGACTTCAGCCCTGGCCACTTTGGAGGAGAGGAACAGCAGGAATTAAAAAAAAATTTTCCCCACAAGTTACAAACTTGATAACTATCAATAAAAACAGATCAACACACAAAGGACAAAACTCCTATCTCAAACATTTAGTCTTTAACAAGGAAGAACCAAATGAATTAGCAAGTAAGTAAGCCAATAAAATGCTTGAAGTGGTAGGGATTTACTGACTCATCCCGGCAATGTTTTTACAGGTTGGCTCCCCTGCTGTCCTTTACATAGGGCTGAACTGCACATTCTTACACCAAGTGCATTGGTACCCACCTGTTGGGATGGAGAAGGGTTGCACATAAGCCTTATTGGCTGTGAAGGAGCCGTCCCTAAGCGTTAGGCCTTATTAATAGCCCAGTCCCAGCGCTCTTTAGGCAATAGCACAAGTGACCTTCTCTTAGGTTCCAACACTGTAATTTTTCACTATTTTCCAAATGTTAGCTTTTAAAAAATTTTATTTTATTTTTAATTTATGAAGAAACACAAGCATGTCCATCACATAGTAGAATTAAAAAAAATGATTGCACATGAAATTGTATATCTATTATGTACAACTCATCACTGGATTTCTACTGAAGACTCTGATGTTTGTAGACTTTTTAATAATAGAATTATGGATTTAAATCTGGAAAAGTCCTTAGAGCTCATCTAGTCCGATCCACTCAATGTACAGGTAAAACTAAGCCCTAGAGAAATTCATTGACATGACCAAAGTCACACAAGCTGTCATTTCCATCGCTATGCTCCTGTGATCTTATGATTTGGTGCAATTGTTCTGACTCCTGAATGCTTGACCTAACTTCCTTCTTTTATTACTACCATCATATCTTAAATGAGGGAGCTAGGTGATGCAGTAGATCAAGCGCTGGACCTGGACTCAGGAAGACCTAAATTCAAAGCCTGCCACAGACACTTATTAACTGTGTGACCCTGGGAATGTCATTCAAATTCTGTTTGCTCCAGTTTCCTCATCTCAAAAATAGGAAAATTAATAATGCCTACCTCTCAGGGCAATTGTGCAAATCAAATGAGATAATATTTGTAAAACACTCTGAAAATCTTAACGGTCTTTATAAATGCTGGCTATTATAACTTGCTACTATTACCTGGGTGGGCAGCAAGGTGGTACAGTGGATAGAGTTTAGGGCCTGGACTCATCTTCTTGAGTTCAAATCTGGCCTTAGACACTTGTGTGTCTGTGTGACTCTGGGAAAGTCACTTAACCCTGTTTGCCTCAGTTTCCTCATCTGTAAAATGAGTTGTAGAAGGAAATGGCAAACCATTCCAGTATCTTTTCCAAGAAAACCTCAAATGGGGTCATGAAGAGTCAGGCATGACTGAAATGATTGAACAATTACCTTTGTACCAAGTTCTAGTGCTTGCTTCCCTTATTTTCTTCTGTTTCGGTTGCCCCTTTTTACTAGAGAGAATCCCAGCTCTGACCTGCCCCCCACTTACTGTCAGTCCCTATTCCCGAACCCCTGTACCATACACCAGGGTCGCTCCATTGGCATGCTGGAAGACCTTCAGCCATCTCACACTGCTGGCTCTACTCCTGGCCCAAACCCTGAAGCCAGGCTGGACAACACTGGGTAGACTGGACATCGTGAATATTTGTCATGTGTAAACAATCAATCAGCATTTGTTAAACACCTTATATATGCTTGGGACAGTGTCAAGATCTGGAGATCTGAAGACAATAATAAAACAGGCCCATCTTTAAGGAATGTACATCATATTAAGGGAGATCGATACAAACAAAATAAATGCAAAGTAATGTGGAGGAGAGAATAGCTATGAATAGCAACTGGGGAGGATCAATAAAGACCTCATATAAACAGAGATGTTTTGACCTGAGCTTTGAAAGAAAGGAGGGATCCAAAGAGATGGAAGTGATTAAGCTTGTTCTATTTGATTCTAAAGGGCAGAAATAGGAGCAGTGAGCGGAAATTATAGAGAGACGGGTTTCTGTTGAAGGTTATAAAAACCTTCCTAACAATTAGAGCTATTGAAAGTGGAAGGGGCTATCTCTACAGATATTGGTTACCTCTCTCTCTAGGGGTCTTTAAATGGAGACTAGATAATCACTTGTCAGGGCTCTTTCCTAGGGGATTCGATGTTGGGCATGTATTAAACTGGATAGTCTCTAGGAAAAGGCATCATGGTTAGGAAGACTAGGGTTTGAAGCTTGCCTCAGATATTTACTAATTGTATGACCTTGGGCAAGTCACTTAACTTTTGTCTGCCTAAGTTTCTTCATCTGTAAAAGGAGATTATAATGGGGTCAAATTCCCAGAGTTGTGGTGAGGATCAAATGAGATAATGCATATGCAACTCTCTGAATACCTTAAAGGACTAATAAATGTTAACCCTTTACTCTTGTTATCGATCTCTAAGGCCCCTTTCAACTCTGATTTGCAAGCAGCGAATCAGGAGTTTCCCAGGACTCTGGTTAAAGATCTTCAACTTGAAATTGAAGGCGCCAGTGCATTAATTTATTATTGATCTTTGCATTTTTAATTTATGAAATAAAACAAGCATTTCCATAATATAATGGAATGAAAAAAAAGATTGCACAGGAAACTACAAATCTATTATGCACAACTTGCTATAATAAAATTATCATGTAAATTTCTTTTTTTCTCTCCCCCCAGAGATGACTGCCTTTAGACACAAATATGTGTATACACAAAATCATCCATTACATATTTTTATTTATCAGTTTTTTCTCTGGACACAGATAGCGTTTTCCTTCATATGTCCTTTATTGTTAATTTGGGTATTTATAAGAGTCAAAATTACTTAATCACTCAAATTTGTGCTTAAAACAATATTAATTTACTAATCAGGCACTTATTAAGTGCCTACTATGTGGGATGTGAACTCTGAAGTCTTTATCTGCAGAGGACAACTCAGTGCCAGGGGGAATCAAAGCAGGAGCTAGGATGCCCTTAACTTTGATTCATGACATTTTTCACTAAAATAGGGGAGAGAAAACCTTAAGTTGTTGTTAAAAGCAAACTGCATCAATAAGTCTTCAAGAGTTATATTAGAATGCACTTTGATGCTAGACTCTACTTAGATACAAGTGTTAGATGGACCTTTGGGTTAATGGTGATTGCTTGCTAAAGTAGCTCCAGAGGCCAGACTATACGGTCAATACCACACAGCTAGGTCAACAGGCTACCTGCAGCATTAACCTGGAGCTCACTGCCATCCGCAGATGCAACTTGGGAAGACTCTGCAATAGCTTCAGTTACTGGGATAAACACAGATGTCTTCCATAGGAAGAATATCTTAAGGTTGGAAAACATATAGCTTTTCAGTATTTTCACACATATTGTCTCAGTTTATCTTTATAATGACTCTGGGAGAGGAAGGGCAAGAATTAACATCCCCATTTTACAGATTAGGAACCAGAGAGACTAAGTGACTTAGCCAGAGTCACACAGTTACTATGAGGCAGGAGTGGAGCTAGAACCTAAGTCTCCTGGTGAATGAAAAAAAAAACAGAAAAAATATTTAAGTACCTAATGTGCCAAGAACCCTTGAACCATGCTAAGAGTTGTGGATACAACTACAAAAGGCAAGACTATTTTTTCTCTCAAGAACTCATGCTCTAATTGGAGAAAATTGGAACATATAAGAGAATTCAGCTGTAGGATGGAAGAAAAGACCCAGAAGTCCTAAGAAGCAGGAGGGCCAATGGGAATGTCTAGAGGTCTGAAGGGTGTAAAGTCAGGGCAGAAGGTAAGGCCTAGGGGACCTTAATTAGGATGCAGTGTGTCAGAACAGACGGGAAGGCCTGATGTTCCCCCATTTTTCTAGGAGGATTGTACTTGGTGACTCCCAGCTCATACAAATAGTGTGAGCAGCCAGGTTACCTTGGCCTGTTCCTATGGGGAGAGGGCAAGAGAAGAAAGGGCCTCTCTAGTTGGTGCTTAGTATAGTATACTTTCCACTTCACCATACATTCTACATAAATCCCTTTCACACACAAAGAAACATTAAAAATCAAACCAAAATGAAACAATTTGGGTTTTTAGTCATTTATATCTCTCTCATTAAATTATGTTGAGTGAGATTTTTAATCTTATAACCATGATTCAGAAAATAGACACTATGGTACCATGAAAGAGAACAAAGAACGATGTGCCCATCATTATTACCAGATTTAAAACAAACATTTACATAATGCATCAAAAAATATCATAACTGTGTTTGTCCTTAAAACATCGGATATGCCTCGTCTGTGGGTAGCATGTAGACTAGGAAGAGCTAGTAGACCTTGAGTTAAGTCCTGATTTGGTCGCTCACTTGTACTATGCCCTTGAGTTGTTTCTCCTCATCTTTCATTTCTTAGGCCCTAGTTTAATTATCTGTAAAATGAAAGAGTTGAATTAATTGGAATATAAGTTTCCTTCCAACTGCAGCATTATATGTCTGAAATCTTCTGGTAATAGCAAATGAGGCTGGAGGGAGAGACAGAAGGCAGCATGTGGCGGGGCGGGAAAGAGGTCAAGTCGCCCAACCATTTCTCTCCAGACTCCTTGGTACCATAAAATGGTTCAACAGATTTTTTTTTTTAATCCATGAAAGTGACACTAAAGAAGATATATTTCCATCTGTCATACCATTGTACCCTAAAGACCACTGGGTCTTTCCATCTCACTTGAAGTTGAAACCTCACTTATATGTTTTCTTGAATGTCCTGTGTTCTGTGTCCCATCTACATGCTCTAGTCTCTACTCCATACTGCCTCCTAAGACTCGGATAAGTATTGCCTTCTAGGTGTATATTAAAATTGATTATTAATGGGACCCCAGAAATAGTTTTGGGACACCTAAAATATAAAGTGAGAAAGACTTTCATCTGGGGACCTGACATGCCCCTAAATGTGTCTTTAAAAAATTATCTGAGGTCATGAGCAAGTTGCAGTGTTCCCAGAATACCTATTTTGTAATTGTTAGACCTAAAAAAAAAAAAAAGATTTTAGCACCAAAAGAAAGAGCTCTTCTCTATTCTTTCTTGAAACCTCCCCCTAATCTTTTCCTGTTTTTCCCCCTTCAAACTCTAACTGAAGGCATGTGATGAACTCACTATCAGAAGTGTCATAGCTATGTATCCAAACAGCTGCCCCTCTACAAAATATGTCTTTTACTCTGCAACTTTCTAAACAAATGACTCAGTGTTAAACATAGGCCTGAAAGAAAAAAACAAAACTAACTCGACCTAAATAACACTTTGATGATTCTGACTTTCTCTAGCTCTGCCACAGAGGCAGATGTAACAATGTGATCTGGGAAAACCACTTCCCCTTTCTGACCTTCCGTTTTCTTTCCCATAAAAATGAGAAGGTTGCACCAATTATTGTGAAATACAAAGGTCAAGACACTTTAAAAATTCACAGATTCCAAGTTAAGAACCTCCCTAGTCTAGATGAACTCCAAAGTCCCTTCTAGCTCAAAGATTTCATTATTCTGTAACTATCCTCAAGGTGTGCAGTGATTGAAGTGGGATAGAAAGACACAGGATGACTTTTCTTTCCAGGAGGGGCTGAAGCCATACCACTGTCTTTTAAGAAGGAGAGAAGCAGGCTTTGGATGAGGCAGCCAATTTTCTTATTCTTCTGTTTGAAATGGCACTCAAATAGCCTCTATTCTCTTTTTCCTAGCACTCTCTATGGATAAAGTAGCTGTCTGCTTGTTATACCAGACAAAGATGTTCCAGAGCAAGTTCTTAAGACTGGAACTCTCCCTCAACAGGTAGAAATCTCACCAGGGGAAAAATGCCTGCTTATGATTCATAGACGTCTTCTATTCTGAAGATGAAAGTGGCAGGAAACTCCAAAAAGTTGGCCCTTACAACTGAGATTGGCTGCCTGCTTGAGTAAATTAGATTTGCCAAAATGTCACTAGCTTTGAAAGTTTTCAAGATGTTATCAGTCATTTTAAAAGCTGCTGAGAGTAGAATGGGAAGTTTCCTGGGAGCTGGCTGTAATGAGCTGAGTTGCCATCCCTGGGTCATCAGTGATGTACTCATGGGATTGATAATTTGAAATAAATTGCTGAGCAATTAAAAAAAAGTTTTTAGATCTATCAAATGTCCTAGTAATGCCCCAACCGTGGTCAAAGAGTGGAAGAAAGACTACTGTTCATGATGAGTTGTCAATTTCCATTTTCATTCAAAGTCTTCCTTATTCTGAGCCTCTTGACTGGAAAGCTCTTCCTGATCCCTCCTCCAGTCAATGGCAACCTTTTCCTTTTGATCTTGGTTTTGAGCCTCTCCAATGCACTTACAAATACAGCTATCCCTTCCAAATCTCAGGGGTTAGAGGCAAGGCATCCCCGTGATCTGGAAAATCCACATAAAATTTTTTGGCCCTCCATAACAGAGAAGAAGTCTGAATTATCATGGTACTAAAAGGCAAAATATGTTGATATCATATAATACTATACACACATTTTATGCATTTCTGAGTTTCTAAACTTTTTCTGTGTCTTCTGCTGGTCTTCACATGTATGTCATCTGTGGCTTCTGCAAAATTCCCCAGAAATTCCTATTTAATTTCTTATGTAAAAGGGATAACTGTATTGTATATTACAATTAACCTGATTTTGCTGTATTACCTTTCTACACTGTAGATCTGGTGACAGTGGGAACCTTATCTTATTTGAACTTGATTTCTCCCAGCACCTAATATGGTTCCTTTCCACACAGTAAGGATTTAATAAGTGTCTGTTGAATGAGGAAATGCTGAATCCAGGTTTTGTACATGGTAGAAATATATGTTCAAGTGTGATTAAGTATAGATGCCGCAACACTGGAAAGCATAGAACATGGGATGTGTTTTAGAGAAGCTGCCTCCTCCACATAGTAGTAGGAAGAGGTCTTGGCTTCCCAGGAGACTTGAGAGTGTGAGTATTTTAAAATTTTGCTTGGAAGATTATGTGTTACAGTAGAAAAAGCACTAATGATTTAGGAGAGCAGAGCCAAGATGGCAGCATAGAAGCAGAAAAACTCTGTGAGCTCCCCTCATAACCACCTCAAATACCTATAAAATATGACTCTAAACAAATTTTAGTGCTACAGAACTCACAAAGTGACAGAGAGAAACAAATCTCCCACTGAAGGCAGTCCAGCAGGCAGACAGGAATGATCCATCACAGCAAGCTGGGAGCCAAGCCCAGCCCTGCTTGAGCCCGTGGTTTTAGCTCCAGGGTGGCCTCAACCAGCAACTGGAGTAGACTTCAGGACAGTAGATCATCATCAGCTGTGTTGGTTTCCAGAAATATCAACCCATAAATGCCAAAGACAAAGTAAAAGGTCAGTGTGGAACTCTGTTGGAACTGGGGGAGGACAAGCACTGTCTGGCCTTTGCCCCCAGAATGACAAGTGGTGGAGGTGATGCAGTCCCATGCAACTGCCTCCATGTGGCTGCTCCAGAGCTCCTGGCCTGCAGATTGTAGGGGGACCAAGCAACCATTCAGAGAGTAATTGCTCTTGCTTTAATCTGCCTGGATCTGGATTGTGGTCTTGAGTGATGGTCCTGGGGTGTGTGACCAGTGAGCCAGAGCTTGTGGGGGCAGCAGACAGGGCACCCAACTAATAGCTCCAGCAGCTGTGAAAACCCCAGTGATTTGGGACAAAGCTCTCCTCTCTGAAAGCATAGTTCTACTATGGCAAAGAGCTCAAAAGTCAAGTAATTGACTGGCAATATGGGCAAGCAAAGGAAGCAAAACAAACACAGCAATCAAACCTTAGATTCCTTTTTTGGGGACAAAGAGGATCAAAGCATGGAATGGGAAGAAAACAACACAGTCAGAATTCCTGCACCAAAAGCTTCCAAGAAAAATATGAACTGGTTACAGGCCATGGAGGAGCTCATGAAGGATTTTGAAAATCAAGTAAGAGAAGTGGAGGAAAAATTGGGAAGAGAAATGAGAATGATGCAAGAAAATCATTAAAAGGGAGTCAGCAATATGACTGAAGAAAATAGCACCTTAAAAATAGATAAACTCAAAT
>CM053582.1:503128661-503144863 GCA_028627135.1 Pseudochirops cupreus
GGAAGCTACAAAGCCGAGGCGGGTGCAAAACTTCTGCCTTTTGCTTTTCTGCTCTGGAGGCCTTCTGGCCGGACTGCTTATCTCCCCCTTTCACAAATCCCACTTGCAGCTGCTGCTAATCCGCTCACCTGAAGCTCCTCCCGTCCAGCCGCCCCCAGGGCACAGCCGTGGCTTCAGGCCAGGCTGGTTTTGGTTCGGTTCGCAGTGCTGATATGGTTCTTCGTAGCCCAGCTGACTTTAGTGGGAAGTATCTTTGTGTGCGTTTTGGAGTTCTAGGATTGGTTTAGAGTCCTATTTTATGGGTATTTTGGGGTGGCTATGTGAGAGCTGCGATGTGTTGCTGCTGCTACGCCGCCATCTTGGCTCTGCCCCCACCACATGGTTTTAAGTAAGCTTTTCCCACAGTCTATATAGTCAGAACTCTATGTGTCTTTAAAACTACCCAACTGAGCGTAGTGTGAATTCTCTGTGCATTGCCATTCAAGGTTAAAGAACTCTGTTACTCACAAAAGTTGATACTAAGTGGTGAGAAGGGAGGCCAGAGGGCCATCTTCCCCCTACTTTGGTCGTATATCTCTGAGACTCTGAGGGTGGTCTCTGGCTCAGAACCTCTAGCCATGGAGGAGTCCAGGAATCCAGGAATCCAGGATAGGTGCAATTAATCCTATGCAGAAATTAAGAGTTAAATTGTGGGCCTAAACCCTCCCCAGAGAAGAAGTGAGTAGGGAGGATTATGCCCCCAAGGTATCGAGTAAAATGTCTATATGTTCATTCTTGTTTTATCTTTGAAGTAGATATCTCTTTATAAAAGTTAATCAAAAGTTAAGTGGTTAAATTGAACTGGGGTGCTAGTCATTGAATCTCTAAAAAGGAGAGAACATAATCAGTGTGGGCTCAAGCCCATGGCAGAGAAAAGAGAGGACTACCCAATGCCTTCAGCATACTAGAGAAGGAGAAAGGGGCAGAGCAGAAGTAAATGTAATGGACTTGCCCTCATACAGTGGGTCCAGAGCAACCATGTTACTTTTGTATCTCTAGGATTTTAGCACAGATCCTGGAACACAGCAGGCACTTAATAAATGCATGTTGATTGATTCTGTTCACAGTTACTATTGAATAGGAGATTTATTGCAGTTTTTATTTGAGCATGTGCTTTTGACCATGCTGCTAGTCAGATCCAAGATTTCAAGCATCGTTGGCAAAGCCTCACATTAACTTGATATGGCTACAGTTTATTGAGTGATATACAAACCTCATGGACACAGCTGGACTGGGAGTATAATAGATGATATGGATGCAGACCTTTGATCTGGTCCATCTCACTGACACACTGGCTGATCTCAGAAAGGAGGCTTCATATAGAACTGTTCTAACAAAGCTAACTCTATTCAGACAAAAAATACTGCCAGACACCAGGTGGCATGCAGATTCTAGGGGGTGTTTTGCACAGGGAGCTGAAATCTTTGACAAATGGACTGGTTCTGAGTAGGGCGGATAAGGTTAAATCCAAAGGTTGGTAGGATTCCCTTGAAGTTAGAAGCTACACTCAAGGATATCTATCAGTCACTTTAGCTATCACTGGAAGCCTCTCTTCCTCTAGGCAAGAGGGGTCTTATCTAATTGGTTTCCAGCAGTATATGCTGACTTGTAAAAACAGCTTTAAGTACCATGTAGTGAACATTACATGAAAATAGAAAAGTCATCTGAGAGGCAGCTCCATACCCTTCTTCAAATTCACTAATGATGAATTAGAATTTGTAGACACAACATATTGTCTTATGTAGGCCATTCCTAAGATAGCAGTCACTTTTGTCCACATAAGAAAAACTGTTTTCACAGCTTGGATGAGAATTTAGGAATCTCTCAAGATTGTGTGAACAGAAAAATCATTGTCAGAGCAAGGGATTCTAAACATCTGTCCAAGTATTTGTGCAGAATAATATAATTGTTTACATACAGAAATCAGGATAATTTGTGCCTTTTATTCCCTCAAGTTTTTCTGGCACAATCCATTACCTAATTTGATGAATTACATGTTGAGGAAGAAGAAGAAAGGAAAGAAGGAAAGAAAGAAGGAAGGAAGGAGGAATTTCTTTATATGGAAATGGGATTTTAATGAATATATATGCCTAGTGTTATTATCACAGACAGAAAACAGAGCCTGAAACAATATGGAGAAATTGCAAAGTGGTCACTTTAGGCTTAATAGTCCCTAATAACTCAAGGTACCTAATCAGTAGAATGGGCTGCCTCAAAAGGCTGTGAGCTATTTCTCAGAGGAGATTTACAAATAGATTGTTATCTTGGGGATTCTTTTTTCTGATACAGTTCGAACCAGGGAGTTGCTAAAAAAATATCCTTTCCAATCATAAAAATTCTGTGATTCTGTGATAGCATCTTTAATTAAGTCAATTACATGAAATGATTTATCTCTGGTGTTTAGCTCTGAGTTCATGTTGACATTTTCCCACAAAGAGCTAAATGATGTTAGTGTTATTTCCAGAAACAGATAGATTATCCTCATTACACTTTTATTAGAAGCCTAAGGACACATCTGAATTGGCAAATGACACAGAAAGGTGAGTGCCATCTTAGAGGTACCAAGAATTTTTTTTTCCCCCTAGGAAAAGCATTTAGTGGCAAAAGTACAGAACTGAGAAATGGGAGACTTGTCTTAATTCCGCCATTGTGTGACTTTGAGCAAGTGCTTTGCTGTCTCTGAGCCTGTTTCCTCTGTAAAAGAAGAAGACTGGATTATAAAATTGATCTAGCTCTTCCAAGGAGTGATTCCATGATTATTTACTACTACATGCAGTCAAGAGATGTAGAAATCTCTGTGTAGGAAAAGCTGGAATAGCATGACTACTTTTGATCCATTTTCTTTACTGTGAGTTACTCAAAATATGGTATAAGTGCGATCAGTGTGTGATGTTTTGTGGTAATGGTAGCTCTGGAGATTTCTCAACCATTGGAACGCTTTAAAAGGTTTTCTCCAAACTATGTTGCAGCCCAGGGTGGTGCAGAGAGTCCTGGACTTTAGATCAGAAGATCTGGATTCAAGTGCTGATTCTATCCTATTCTAGCTGTGTGACCACAGGAAAAATCAATAGCTTTCCTCAACCTTAGCTGCCTCAGCTGTAGATTGAGATGATTTGCAGGTAAGCATGTTTTTGAGAAAAACACTGTGTGAATTGTAAAGTTATTGTTGTTGTTCAGTCATGTTCAACTCTTTATGACCCTATTTGGGGTTTTCTTGGCCAAGATAATAGAGTAGTTTGTCATTTCCTTCTTTAGCTCATTTTAAAATTAGGAAACTGTGGCAAATGGGGTTAAGTGATTTAAAATTAAATCAAAATTCTCTGTCCCATTTTTTTGTCTTTGTTTTTTCGGAGGGGGAAAGGTAGGGCTATTGGGGTTAAATGACTTGACCAAGGTCACACAGCTAAGTAAGTGTTAAGTGTCTGAGGGCAAATTTGAACTCAGGTCCTCCTGCCTCCAGGACAGGTGCTCTATTCACAGTGCCGCCTAGCTGCCCTTCTCTTTCCATTTAAAGGAATTCCTCCCTCTTTCCTCCTTTCCCTCCTTCTCTGCTTTCTTACCTTCTTCTTCTCCTTTCCTTCCTTCCTTCTTTCTTTCCTTTTTTGACTGAGGAATCAGGCAATTCAACAGTGTTAAATTGGCAATTCAACAATTTAAAATTTAAATGTTCAATGTGAAATTGTAAATATTACTTTATAATCATCACTACAGTTATCAATTTCTTTTAGGAAACCTTTGTTGAATGGCTTGAACTACTTATCTGCCAAAAGCAAATATTATCACAAGTCTCTGACCATAGTTCTTTTCAGCTGAAATCTTTTGTCAAGGAAATTTTTGAAGGCTTGTAAGTGTTTAAGTGATATTCTTCTGCCTTCAAAAAAAAAATTCTAAGGTTTTCTGGGAAGTTACCTGGAAGAACCAAACCCATATCTCTTCATTTTAAGTATATATGTATGTGTATATGTATGTATGTATGTATATGTATATGCATATGTATATGTATATGTTTGTATATATGTATATATAAAACCATAATATACAGTAATATACATGTATATATGTGTGTGTATATATATGTATATATATATATATATATATATACATATATATTACTGATCAACTGCCCTGATATTGCAGTGTTTGATTTCAGAAGTTTGGTGAAATGTTGATTGGTGCTTTCTAATATGTGATTTATTCTTTCTTGAGGCTTAGATGTTTTTTTCTTCATCTCCATAGTTTTGGAGTTTGATTCACCTTGGAGACGACTTTTAGGGTCCTTGTTAGAACTCTGATTTTTTTTTGACTGCAAAATGTTATTAAGTCTGGGAAATTTTCTTGAATTATTTCTTCAGATCCTTTTCCATACCATTGCCCTCCTAGAAAGGATTTGAAAGGATCATGAGAAATGAGAGCTGTTTAAAAATCCTTCTAAATGTAAAGCACTATGTAAATATAAGCTATATTTTCTTAGGGGTATAGTATAGGCATTAGGGAATTATCCCATGACAATAATTATATTAGATTTTTAAATCTATGAGCGGGGAGTTATGGCTTTTTCTTCTTGATCCCCTTCAAAAGGTGTTGCATGGTGCCCAGAACAGCAGGTACTTAATAAATGCTTGTTGACTTGTATATTGCATTTTGCAGGCATTCAATAAATTTGTAGATGAAATGATGCAATTATTATTGATTATTATTGTTATTATCATTAATAATAGATGGAGTGATATAATAAGATTATTCAGATATCACTGTCAGTTAAGGTTTACATCATTTCAAAACTTTGAAGACCTTGGTCTTCAATGGTCTTATCCATTGAGGGTGCTGTCTCTACCAATATTAGTCACTACCTTTCTATGACTTTGTAAAGTTTTCAGGTATTTCTGTGGCCAGAATATTTGTCATTCTGAGGGCAACAAGCGTCTTCAAACTTATCCAGGTAGATTCTTATATAACAAACAAATACAGTTATCCCTTCCATACTGCGACTTTCCCCATCACGTTTTCAATATATTGTAAATCAGCATAAGAAATTAAATGGAAATTTGGGGGGAGTTTTGCAGAAGTTGCAGGTGATACATGAAGACCAACAGACAATAGAAAAAGTTTTGAAACTCAGAAAAGCATACAATATGTGAATAGTGTTGTATAATAACATATTTTATCTTTAACACTATAATAATTCAGACTTTTTCTCTGGTATGAAGGGAGTGCCAAAAAGTTTTATGTCGGTTCTACAGATTGGAGGGGGGGAGGGGACAGTGCCCCAACACCGGTGATTTGGAAGGGATAACTGTAGTTCATCAACAAACCCATACTTTTGCAACTCAGCTGTTAGCATTTAGCTTCACTGGTATAACCTTGGAGAATGAATGAGTGAAAAAGCACTTAAGTAACTATTATTTGCTAGGCATTGTTCTAAGTATTGGGGATACAAATATAAAAGTGAGACAGTCCTTTCACTCGAGAAACTTGCATTCTAATAGGAAGAGCTGACACAAATAGTGGCCAGAAAATGGAGTCTGGGTCTGAGGGTCCCAGGGGATAGATGATGTACAGAGCCATAGAGCAGCGAATCATCACGTTCTTTTCAAAAGCAATCCTAGTATTAATTTGATTCCTATTTCTAAAATAAAAAGTGAAAAGAAGTGGAGGTAGTTGGGGCTGTGAGGGAATAATGCACTCTACAATAATCCAGTAGGTGGTTGGATAGAACATGAAACAAAATTACAGGCCAGATATTTATAGTGGATTGGATGAAAGGACAGCTAGGTGGTACAGTGGATAGAGTGCAAGGTTTAGAGACAGGAAGACTCTTCTTCCTGAGTTCAAATAAATGACTAGTTGTGTGACCCTGAGAAAGCCACTTAACTGTTGCCTCAGCTTCCTCATCTGTAAAATGAGCTAGAGAAGGAAATGACAAACCACTCTATGATCTTTGCCAAAAAAAAAAAAAGTCCAACTAGGGCAAGCATCCAAGAGTCAGTGAACAACACTGAACGACAACCGATCTGGACTGCTCAGCCTGCCCAGCCCCAGGGTGAAATGCTATAGGTGAGTGGATTAACTTGGTAAAGACAGATCAGACTCTCTGGAGATCCATTCAAGAGGGTGGTGTTCCAGATGGAGAGAAGAAAGGCAGTAGCAGAAGGGCAGATGGTAAGATACCCAATGTGGAAGGATGGATGGGATATGAGAAGACAGGCTAATCTGCATGTCTCATGAAGACTTTTAGTTTAATCCTGGGAAGCCTAGTCCCAGTGGAATCATATTTTTCTTTCTGGCTCTGTCAACACCCCAGAGTAACCTCGGACAAATCTCTAAAACAAAACTTAGATAGGGCTGTTGACTATTGACTAATAGCCTCTCCAAAATGTGGCTAAAAAGAGCATTTTCTAAAAAATGTACTTGATGTATACAGGCTTCAGGTAAAGGACAGTTATTTATTTCCTCTACCACAGAAACCGCATAGACATGCACCAAAAAATACAGAAAACACAAAACATTTCAAATAGACCATTACATACACTGATAGAGTTGTCATTCACCTTAGACTTCTACTGTGAAAGTCATTTACGAGGTTCCCATTCCTTGCTCAGCCATGTCATGGTTTTCTTGAGTCCTAAGCTTTCAGACTGAAAGAGACCTTAGAATACTTCAAGAACTACTCTTTCATTTTACAGATGAGGAAACTGAGGTACAGAGGTGGACAGCATTTTTCATGGGTCCTTTGGAATTGTCTTGTATTGCTGACTTGATCACAATAGCTAAGTTTGACCATATTTTGTATCTACTCATACATGTACATATTGTTTCCTCAGTTAAAAGTAAGCTCCCTGAGGGCAGGGACTGCTTCCTTTTTTTCTTTGCATCCCCAGTGCTTCACATGTGCTGAACACCTTGTAAGCATTGCATAAATACTTGTTGATTCATTGTTTAAATAACCGATTCTATGAATACTCACAATAGGGAAAAAAAATAGCCAATTCACCAATTAGGAAGACATTACGTTATGGATCTTGCTGCTTATCCTTTCCATTAATTAACATGTTTTGCCCTCAGCCATTAGTGCCCACAAATAAATATGGTAATGTATTTGATAATGTGAATGTCCAAAGTTTGTTTGATTTTCACACATGTCACAGAAGGGACTCTGGCTGTCATTGCATTCCTCTGCTGGCAACAGTAATCAAAACATAAGGAGTTTGCAGAAGCTAAGCATTTACCCCTGGCAGTAGACTGCCAGCAGAACCCTG
Source organism: Pseudochirops cupreus (assembly GCA_028627135.1). Taxonomy (NCBI): domain Eukaryota; kingdom Metazoa; phylum Chordata; class Mammalia; order Diprotodontia; family Pseudocheiridae; genus Pseudochirops; species Pseudochirops cupreus. The sequence continues at coordinate 503,135,957 of CM053582.1, forward strand.
ATTCTTGTATTTCCTAATCACACAGTTTAGGAGATAAAAAATAAAAGATTTCAAAGAAATGACCCTGTTCGTAGCCAAAAAAAAAAGTCATTGAGGAAGATAAGGGAAACTCAATGTTTTGTGAACAATTTAGGGCTAGGTTTGGCTTTTTCCTGCCAGCCGACTATGCTCCTAATTAGATTAGTCAGCTGGGTACTTTATATTTCTCCCTCCTTTTGTAAAGCAGCTGTGCTCTAGAGGGGGGCTTAAGAGACCGGCACAGAACAGAATTGCCTTCACATCCTCCAATGTTGTCTTAAAAGCTTGAGTTTGTGTCCTTGTATTTTTGTCTCTTGTCTTTTGTATCCTCCATCCCCAAATTTCTCAAGGGAACAAATGTAGGTGTATACATTCATGTGTGTGTGTGTGTGTGTGTGTGTGTGTGTGTGTGTGTGTGTGTGTGTGTGTAGAAAGTACAGACTATGAATACTTTGTGTTTCCTTTATGGAAGATTATTTCTACATGGTACAAACACTGCTGTCAGGCTATGTTTAAAGCTAATGAGTCCTAGATTAGCATCTCAGAAGTCAATTAACAAGACAGTTTCTTCTACTGACTTGTATTTATCTATTATTAATGAACTACAAGACCTCCTTGTGTGGTAAATAGCCTAAGTTACTCAGGGGCAGAGTACAAATACGTTTTTTTTTGTTCCGGTTAATGGCCCTAAACATTTATCTCACAAAGAGATGACTATAAAAGCATACAAAGTGATATGTACCTTAGCAGAGAAATTAAACAGTGTCTGTTCTGATAAATATTGATGTTAGCTTATCTGAATTCCCCATACCTGGCAGGTTGCCAGACTCCTCCTCTCCTTTCTTTTCTCACCAGTATTAACTTGGGTGCTTCCTGTGCAAGGAAGAGATAGAGAAGCATCATTTCCTAGGGCTGGCTCCTTATTTAATTAAGAGGCAGGATGGCATGGTGGGTACCATACTCAATTTAGGAAAAAACTTGATTCAAATCTCACATCAGACATTTACTGGCAGTGCGGCCCTAAGCAAGTGTCAATCAAATCTCAAGTTTCCACGTCTATAAAATGGGAATAGTGCATGTAAATACCTATCTCTTCAGGTTGTCCATGAAACTCAAGTGAGACAGTAAATATTAAGTGCTTTGTAAACCTTAGGGTGGTGTTATATAAATATCAATGACTATTATTCACTAGAATATAAGCTCCTTGAGGGCAGGGACTGTTACTGTCTTTGTTATCTCTGGCACCTAACACAAGTCAAGGCTTCAAGCATTTATTTAGTGCCTTCCATTTACCAGGCACTGTGCTAAGAATTGGGGATACTAAGTACTCTCTAGGAACTCAGAGTCTAACGGAGACAACATGCAAACAACTATGTACAGACAAGACACAGACAGGATAAATCAGAGATAATTAGCAGAGAGAAAGTACAAGCACAGGGTGTAGCATTTGGGAACTTAAATGTCTACTGAATTTGGTTGAATGTGCTCTCTTCATATAATGGTCTATAGGTGGTGCATGGGATAGAGCGCTGGGCTTGCTGTCAGAAAGACTCATCTTCCTGAGTTCAAATCTGGCCTCAGACACTTACTAGCCATGCGACCCTGAGCCAGTCACTTAACCCTGCTTGCCTCAGTTTCCTCATCTGTAAAACAACCTGGAGAAGGAAATAGGAAGCCACTCTAGCAGCTATGCCAAGAAAGTCCCAAATGGGGTCATGAAGAGTCAGATACAAATGAAAACAACAGAACATTGATAAAATTTGAGTGAATAACAACAATGAATACCAAGTATATGGAGTCAACTGGAGAACTGAGTGTATTGCTTTAGGAAAGAGGTAAATTTGTGGATCTTTTATTTATTAAAGACATGAAGGAACTTCCTCTCTGCCTCATTAAAATAAACAACCCTTAGAGATGTTAACAGCATAATTGTATATATAGCATACCGAAGTATTACCTTAAAGAAATAAAGATCACAGATCTTTGTACCAATGTGCCAAAATGGAAAAGTGTACTGTGCCTACAAAATAAAAGTTTAATCTAAAGTGTTCAAATAACTATTTTCATCCATTTCAAAGTGACAAGCTAAGTGTTAGCAGTCATAAGTTATCTTCTGAGATTTGCCATTAATAAATTATGTGACTTGGGGCAAATCACTTTACTTGCCTGCATCTCAGTGTCCTCCCCTGGAAAATGAAGGGGTTGAACCAGATGATTTTCAAAATCCCTTGCACCTCTGATATATTATTACTCTATGATTTTAAGCCAAAATCCTTCCTTTATTTCTTTTCCATGTCTTATATCATTTTTCTCTACTCCCTTCTATCTTCTTTCATTTTTATTACTTCCCATGTTGATCGTTTTGTTTAGAACAATTATCACTGCCCATACAACCAGGGTATCCACCTTTCTTTCAGGGTATTAAGAAGATCCTGAAGGTTACCTGGAAACATAAGGTACCAGACCAAACGCTGAGGTCCTCTCGAGGTGAACTGCCAAGCATTTAAACTGTGCTGTAGAGAATGCAACTTCGATGGACTGACCATGGAGCCTGAATGCCAAGGCAAGTGCTCACATGAAGGTCAGAAAGCTGTACGAGGACACTCTCAAAGTCTCTCTGAAAAACTTTAATATTGATTGTGAGACATGGGAGACCCTGGCACAGGACTGCCCAGCGTGGTGTGCACCATTAGCAAAACAGAATCAAAGTAGCAAAAAGGAAACATGAGATGCACAAATCTAAAGACCTCTCTATCCCAAATGCTCTCATAGACTATTTGTACTAGACCTGTGGTAGAGCCTTCCAAGCTTGTAGTGGACTGATCAGTCAAAGTCAAACACATTGTACCTTGACCCCGACATCGTGATGTCATTGGTCCTCTTCAAGTACAAAGGATGCACAACAACAACAGAACAGAGAAGAAAACCTTCCCCTTCTGGAAAGCAATTATGAAAAGAAGATCAATAAAATGGTCCTATACCTTTTAGATCCAAAGATTCCAAGGTCAAATAAACAAGCACTTTTTACATATCTACTATGGGTCAGTTACTGTGCTAAGAACTGAGGATACAAAGAAAGACAAAAGGCAGTCAAGGAGCTGGCAGTCTAATGGGGGAGATAATACTGCAAAAAATTATGCACAGACAAGATACAGATGGCTTGCAGGCTAGCTAGATAGGATAGAATAAATCGAAGATAATCTCAAGGGGAAAGTACTAAGGTTAAGATGGACCAGGAAAGGCTTCTTGTGGAAGGCAGGACTTTAGCTGAGACTTGAAGGAAGTCAAGAGATCCAGGAGGTAGAGACAACAGAGAGAATTCCAGGCACTGGGGACAGTCAGTGAAAATGTTTAGAGTTGGAGATGGAGTGTCTCCTGTGAACAACAGCAAGGAGACCAGGGGCTAAGCTATGGAATATTTTAAAAGTCAAACTGAAGACTTTATATTTGATCCTGGAGGTAATAGTAATTTATTGAAGAGGAGGTGACATAGTCAAACTTGTGCTTTAGGAAGGTCACTTTGACAGCTGGAGAGGGTCCACAGAAGGTCATAAATGTAATGTGCTTGTCATACATGTGTACTTGCTCTATAATTAATTTACTTCCTCTTATTTTAAAACTTTTCCCTTCTCACTTTTTCCATTTTCTGGTATTCACTGAAATCCAGCTCCCTCATGATCACCCTGCTTTCCCTGTCTCACTCTTTCTAACACTAGCTGGAGAAGATTTGAGAAAATGTACTTACCCTGATTCTTTGCGAAAGGGAGGAACTATGAATATGGAATATTGCCTATACTATTAGATATGGTTGATGGATTTGGTTGAATTTATTCTGTTACTTTTTTCTTCCTCTTTGTACTTTGTTACAAGGGATTGCTCACTGGGTAGGGGAGTATGGAGGAAAATATTCATAAATGAAAATGACCTAAAATATTTATCCATAAAAATAAGGTTAAAAAAAGAAAATGTTATTCTTCCATAGAGATCAACTAATCGGATATAAACCCTTATGAACTTGGGACAATTAGCAAACAACTGCTTCCACTCATCCTGGCACTTAGAGAAAAGAAAGGGAAAAAAAGAAATGACTCCTATTTTGGAGTCAGTTTTATGTCTGTCTAAATGTAGTATTTTCTACTGAGAATTTGTACTCCTTTCATAACCTTCATGACCCACAGAGTTACAGAGCTGGAAGGCACCACAGAAGCCATAGAAGTCAAACCACCTGAAAAAGAGTACCTCAACCACATACTCTACAAAGGATTGGTCATTCAGCCTTTGCTTGAAGACCTCCCATGAGGTAGCATTCACTGTTTTCCAAGGTACTCCATTCTATTTTTTGGACAGCTCCATACATTGGAATATTTTTTTCCTGATATCAGGCCTTCATTTGCTTCTCTGAGACTTCCACTTATTGCTGGAACCAAACAGAACAAGTCTAAACTCTAGGTGACAACTCTTCAAACACTTGATGTATCATGTACCCCTCAAATCTTTTCTTCTCCAGGCTAAACATCTCCCAATTTCTTTAATCAAGAATCATATGCCTTAAATCTGAGGTGCCACTTGCTTCTGATACTGCTTGGCTATTCACCCTCCCCAGCTGCTTGAGTACTGGAGAAGAGAAGATGCCAGCTACCATCCCTGCTGACCTTCCAGTGCTCATAACATCATTGTAAAGAAAGGATATACATAAGAAAGGACAAGGCAGCCAAGGGTCCCAGCTAGTTAAGTTCACACTTTATTTGGGGAAATTGGTAGCCTCCTGTCGTCATTATGTGGAGTCTAAAAGGACTATCTCCACCGCTTGCTGAAATCACAACTTGTCACCCAGAGGACTGCTTTGAAGAGGATACTGGCCAGGAGCTGCCTCTTCTCTTACCAAGAATGGTACCTCACATTATCAACCCTACTGACTTACATAAGGCTAGAAGAACACCCCCCCACCCTGAGTTCCCACATGGTCCAAGGGGCAAGTGGAGAATATCTGGGAATGTTGGAGGAGGTGGAAGAGATAGGTACCATTAGAAGAGTGTTTCTCTCTCTCTCTCTCTCTCTCTCTCTCTCTCTCTCTCCCCCCCCGCTCCTCATCCTCCTCCTCCTCCTCTTCCTCCTCCTTCTCCTCTTCCTCCTCTTCCTCCTCCTCTTCCTTCCCCTCCTCCTCCTTTGTAATATTGTGCTTCAATACCCAGTTCTTAGCTAGGTATAATATTGCATGCAGGTAGATTCAAATAGTCTAGAAATTCAGTTTTTCTGCTTTGTAGTTTATCAACAGTTTGAAGCAATATTTCACCAATAAAATACAATAGTTAAAAGGCATGTAGCTTACTAACCATAACAATAGCAGATAAAACAAACCCCTACACCTTGCAGAATGTTTTTCTTAGCAAAAAATTCGAGTTTGAAATAAACTGAATACCATAATAATGACAAAACATATTAGGTGTTTCAGGGAAGAGATGACAATAGGTAAAAATCAATAGTGATTTTGTTCCAGTAGATTAATTTCATGCTCAAAACAGTCATATAGGTATTTTCCTTTTACCTTTTCTTCCTATCTATAGTAACACAGGTTTGTGTCTGAGAGGAGTATTTGGAGAAATGGGCAGGGCAATAGGAGAGGATCAAGGACGCTTGAATATTGCCCAGAAAGATTTGAAAAGAGCTGGACTATTTATGTCTACTGCTCAAGCTATATTTATATACACCACCTACATTCAGCCCACTAAATACAATTCTTGAATAGCCTCACATCATGTAAAGAAGCAAGTGATGTTAAACACACACACACACATACACACACACAAAACTGAAATGTGGGGAATAAAGCATCTTTTAAATCATTTTTGTTGGCAATAGTATTTTGTTTTGGAAAGATTTAGAATAATCAATTTACTCTGGATTTTGTTGTGTCTCAAGCTGCACCATAAAATGTAAATGGGCTCTTTGAATGATTTGTACCTTTCTTGGTAGGGTTGTGTAGAGAAGTGTGTGAGAAACAAGATTTTGTGGATTAGAGACTTGTTTGATCCCATAAACCAGAATTTTACTGCTGTTGACTGAGATGAATCTGAAACTTTGAAGTGGAAATAAAATTTATGTCATTTTCCAGTAAGCTTTATATTTTGAACTTTTCTTACAAGAAAAATATGAAATGGAGAAACATCCTTATGAAGAATTCTTTACCTATTACCTTAAACATCCATGTTACAAGCTAAGGTTTGGCTGAGGCTTTACTCCATTTTTCCAAAAGCAATAATCTCAAAATGAGATAACATATTTAAAATACCTTATAAACTGTGAAGTGTGTGTAGCACCCTCCTGGAAATATCTCCACCCTACTGCCCAGTTTAATACTCAAAGGTTTGAAGGTTGCATACTTAGGGGTGAAACTACTCCCAGGTTCAAAGGTTCTGTGGGTCTATACAACTAAAACTAGAGCTTATGAGCGTCAGTCAGGATGCTTTGCCTCTAATAATTAGCCATCAGCTACAATTAGTTCAAAGCAAAAGCATTTACTAAGATGACAGAGTAAGCGCAGTAGCTATAAAACATTCCTCCCATAAACCTGGAGCATATCCTTCCATATAGAGCATCAGTGGGAAAAGTGAGCACAGAATAAGTATACTGGTAGAGAGTGACTCAAGTAGGGAATCCATGCAAATAAAGCAACAATTCCTCTGGTACTGCAGGTCCCCCAGATGATCTTTGCTTCTTTGCAGCACCCTCCTACTGTGCCCTGGCAGATACAGTGCCTCTGCTGTGTGGTTTGCTCATCTGGGTTTCCTGGGGCTAGCTCCTCTTCTTAGTTCAGTTCTCAACTGCCAGAGTTAGTTCCTTCTGGGATTCAGGGTGGCTCTGTTCTTCACTGCCAGGGTTCACACTCCCTGACTTCCCTATTCTCTGTGTCTATGCTGTCTCTGTTTCCTGATAAATGTGGTGCTCCCACGCTGTCCTCAGTAAAGGCAAGGAGTCACATCCCATGAATCACAAGAGGTGTGTTCATTCTTTGGCCAGCCAACAGCCAGTTGTTCTTCCACTTTTATCAGGGAAACATATTTTATAAAGGGTTGCCAGGATGTAGACACAATTTTTCACTTAGTTTAATATATTAATTTTTTATTACCTTTGTTATCTGTTATTTGCCCCATTTTGTGTGTGTGTAATTACATCAAATGAGCTGAAGAAGGGAGGGGAGGGATGGAAATTCCCCCCCCCATTATACATAGAATAAACTGTACTTATTACAATTCTTTGTATTCCTCAAAAGGTGCTCAATAACCACCTTTTTTTTCTTTTGGCTTTTATTTGGAGGGGGGGAGGCAAGGCAATTGGGGTTAAGTGACCTGCCCAAAGTCACATGGCTAGTAAGTGTTAAGTGTCTGAGGTGGGATTTGAACTGAGGTCCTCCTGACTCTAGGGCTGGTGCTGTATTCACTGTGCTACCTAGCTGCCCCAATAACCACTTTTTAAATTAAGTAGACAGCATTATGTAGCAGGAGAGCTGGGCATGGAGTCAGGGGGACTCAAGTTTAAAGACTACCTCTTAACACTTACTAGCCATGTGAATGTGGAAATGCTCATTTAACTTCTCTGAGCCTCAATTTTTTCATCTCTTAACTAGGAATGAGCTGGGTATCATCCTACCTGGCAGAAAGGTTGAGGGTGGTGGATCTGAGCTTGGGAGTTCTGAGCTGCAGTGGGCTAAAGTCAGTCAGGTATCTACACTGTCTGGTATTAATCTGTTGAGCCTCCAGAGCTACCAGGTTGCCTGACTAGGGGCAAACTGACCCAGGTCAGAAACAGGGCAATTCATAGCTCCATGATAGTAAGTAGAAAGTCTGCCTTTGAGTAGCGCCTGCACTGTCAGCCTGGAAGATATTTGGAAACCCAGTCTTAAGAGGTTTTTTTTTTGTTGTTGTTTATAATGGGAATCAATCAATCAACATGAATTTGCTAAATACCTACAATGTATCTGCCTATTCTTTTTTTTTAAATTTATTTATTTTCTTGTTTACATCATTCATTTCCACAAGATTTTGAGTTACAAACTTTTCCCCCATCTTTCCCCTACACACCACCCCAAAACAGACATCCCATTGTATAACACCTCCCCCAATCTGCTTTCTCCTATGTCCTGACCCATCACCCCTCTGACTTTCCAGTAGGGCAGGATGGATCTCCCTACCCCAGTGCCTGTGTATCTTAATTCCCAGTTGCATGCAGTTTATAATAATTATATATATGTATATATATATATATATATATATATATATATATTAACATTTGATTATAGAACTTTAAATTCTAGATTCTTTCCCTTCCTCCCTCGTCACCCACTCCCACTGGAAAGACAAATAATTCAATACAGGCTGTACATGTGTAGTTACACAGAACATCTCCACAATGGACATATTGTGAGAGACTGATTAGATGTCCCTCTTTCCTATTCCACCCTCCCCTTGTTCTATTCTCTACCCTGACCCTGTCACTTTACAGAAGTGTCTGCTTCCAGCAACCTTCCCCCCAACCTTGCCCTCCCCTCCATCATCGCCCCTCTTATCCCCATCCCCCCTACTGTCCTGTGTGGCAAGATACTCAGTTTAGAGTTTATGTCATTCCTTCCCTAAGCCAAATTCAATGAGAGTAAGGTTGACCCTTTCCCTTTTGCCTTCCTGTTCTTCCCCTCCACTGTAACAGTTATCCCTTGCCTCTTCTATATGAGATGATTAACCCCATTCTGTCTCTCTCTATCTCCTCTCATTCTATTCCTCTCCCACCTCACAATTTCATCTTTTAAAGTATCATCCCTTCCTATTCAATTGATCCTGTGCCCTCTATGTACACATATATACACATACTTAGATATGTATTCATATGCATATATAT
>CM053582.1:503145363-503170441 GCA_028627135.1 Pseudochirops cupreus
AAAATTTGTACACAATCACAGACACATCGTATGTGTGATGACCAACCTTGATAAACTGGACTCCTCTCAGCAACGCACAGCTATAAGACAACTCTACAAGTCTCAGGATGGAAGGAGATGTCTACGTTCAGAGAAAGATCTAGAAAGACCAGAGTTTAAATGGAGACTGAAGCAAAACATGCTATCGTTCTTTTTCATGTTTGGTTTTGTTTCTTTTTTTCCCCAGCAATCACTCATTGGTTATAACCCTTCTATACAACCAGACTATTGTACAATGTGAAAGTATCTGCAGATCCTATACATGATTGCATGCCACCATGGTGGGGGGGGGGAAGGGAGGAGAGAAAATTTCAAACTCAAGGGATTGTGGAACAGAATCTTGTAAACTAAAAGTAAATAAATAAGTCAATGGAAAAAAAAATAAAAGTTGAGAGAGAGGAGTCAAGGATGACAACTAGGTTTCAAGCCTAGGTGACTAGCGGTACCATCAGCATTAATGGGAAGGTTAACAAGAAAGGAAGGCTAGGCAAGGGAGGAAGATAATGAGTTCAGTTTTGGCCATATCTGAGTTTAAGATGCCTACATTCAATCTGAGATGTCCAACAGGGAGATGGAGAAACCAGACTAGAGGTCAGCAGAGAATTTAGAGCTGGACAGGTGGACTTGATAATCATCCGAATAGAGATGGTATCTGATGAGATAGCAAGTGAAGTAGTATGTAGGAAGAAGAAGACTAAGGACAGAGTCAACCTGCACCTCTACAGTTTCATGTGGCTCTTCTTGTGTCTTATCAGTGTCTGCTGAAGCCAGTGTGTGGAGAAAAAAACACCGTTACTGAGTTGATGATGTGATTAATAGTAGCATGTCCTTTGAAAGAGGGATAGTACAAAATACAGGGCATATAAGGCTCCATTTTGTTCAGCATAATGAACAAATTAGGTAGGTTTCTAAAACAACCAGTTTTATGAGACAAAACCTTTTTCCTCCCTCTAAATAAAAAGCAAAATACTATAATATATCTGTTAATGGCATTGGTTACTTAACTTTGAGCTCTGCCTGGATGATCTTAGGTAATTTGAGAAGAGATGAAGAAGCATTTTACCAGCTAAGCAGATTTCCTGGAAATACAAGGAAAATAATCAATCTATAGACAATCTTAATTATTCCAACACTGATTGGGATAACTATAAAAAGGAACATATTCTGAAAAAGGGTAGGATTGATTTCTTAGGCCATCATTTTTTCAATGGTCCAAAAATATTATGGTCTAAACCAGGAAATGAGCCAATTATGATAGATATATCCGAAGTACTTGAGGTTTGGATCTATTGATTCAACTGCTATTAGAGGAAGCCATGAGTCTTATCATGATTTTAAGAAAGTAGTTCTTACATGTGTGAGTATGTAATGTCCTGGAGGTTGAATGAGAGGCCATGGACTTTTCTACAGCAAATGAAGAGGGAATATGGCAGTGATGGGTTCATTGCATCATTTCCAGTGAGCATTCCAGATAATTCAAGCCTCCAAATGCTTAAGTAATATGCATTGCTTAACTAAAGCAATACCTGCCAAATTCCTCTTTCATCTTGTATACTGGAGATTCACAGATGTATCCTCATAATGTAAAGTAAATTCACTAGACATGGAGTGAGATCAACATCTCAGTTTTTGTCTCCTCAACTGTAAAATTAGTGGGGTGATTAGATCATCTCTAAAGTTCCTTCTAGCTCCAATTTTTCATGATTTCTCTGAAGGCTAAAATTAAAGAATTATTCTTCATAGACCACAATAGATACCAATTACATTAAAATCAAATAATTCATCTTAATTTAGCTTGACATTTGAAAGGTAATACCCATGGAATTTTCTTTTGAGAATTACAATACCATTCACTACCCCCAGAATCCCTTTACAGATCTTAATAATGTAGTATCCTCTCTGGGACTACTTTCCCAGTTATCATTTTCATTGGCAGATTGGGACCCAAAGGTGTTCTATGGATAAGTGGAATGTGTTTCTACTATCATCACTCATGAACATCCACTGATGTATTCCTCATAACCTGTCAGTCAGTTGACTCTATTAGCTTTGTAGAGATGGATTAATTGAGAATGTACCATTGGTACAAAATATTCCTTCCAAACTGTGAGACATACTCCTCCTTTCATACATAAGGTCCGTGGGGGAAGGGAAGGGGGCTCAAATTTACAATACAATGGTAGTGAGAAAACAGTATGCAGAACCCATGTGGCCAAGGAATACCTCTCCCCTCCTGGCCCTGGAAGTCCTTTTCTCCCTTTGTGGGAGTACCTACTTAAGTACCTACTATAACCCTAGGCTGGATAGATCTCCTGTTCCTGGACCACGCTGCTGCCAAAGAGGCCAGGCTGATTTTCCGAATAGGCCATTGGGCCTAGCCACTTCACTGCTGCTGGCTTTCTCTCTGCTTTCTGCTTGGGAGCTAAAGAAGGGAAGGATGCCAAGCTTAGCTGCTGCTGGTCATCCTGCCATCTCTCTAGACCTTATCATGCTCACACGGCTGATGACTGGACATGTCCCTCTCATAATTGCTCTCACTTACCTCCTGACTTCTGTGTCTACTGCCAACCAGACTGCTGGATTCTGCTACCCACTTTAGTTATTGGTGGTGGGACCTATAAATGCTCCTGAACTCACCACGTAGCCTGGTTACATCCATCTCAGAACATTTTTTTTACTTAAGATCAGGAAAGGATAACTACAATGGAAAGAGAAGTACCACATACGCTTCTTGACAGATAGTGCCTGGGTATTGGAATGCAGCTAGCTGCCTTTAATCCTCACCCCAAAGCTGCTAAGGAAAGAGAATGAGAGCTGAGTGGGTCGCATCTTTTCTATACACACGAAGTTCTGGCTCTTGAGCCATTGGTTCTAGTTCTGAAGCTAATCAGAAGTTTTTTCATCCTCACACAGTACTCACTCCTGAGTCTGACTAGAAATCAGCTTCTCAAAGTTTCTAGGTGTCTGGATGAGAAAAGGGCAGAAAATATCTGTGCAAGCTTCCACCCATGCTACAGTAATAACAAAACTCTTTAGTCCTATCCCATTTTTTTTCTTCAAGGTCCTCTATGATTTCCCTATAGTTAGTGAAATCATGAATCTAATCTCTAACCCTAGCTCCAAAATAAGAAAAAAAAAAAGTAGTCAGACTCAGAAGTCAGACTCAGAAGAAGCAAGAGAAAGGATAGGTCAGTGAGTAACATTTTGTATCATGAAATATTTAACACATTAAGACTTGCTTACCAATTGTGTTTTATAAAAAGATATTTCTCTTCTTCCATATATAAGTATGTTTGTATGTGTACATATACATATGTGTTCCAGGGTACAGCTGAGGTGTTCATATATGCATATAATTGTGTATATGCACACATATACATATATGTATATGGGTATAAGATACATATACCCACACACATATATTTGCTGGAAATATAAACTACTATCAAAAAAATGATACTTTCCAAGTAACCTCAATAGTTTTTTTTTCTAATCATCAATATTAAAATTATCTAATTATATAGTTTTATTGTCCTCTAGGTTTATCCTCTACATTTCTTCAGGTACTATGCAAATTTTTTTTGGTCAGTACTTTTGGATATCCTTTGTCTTGTTTTTTAAAATATAGCTTTTGTGTTTTCTTTCTTTTTTCCCCAATTTTAATAATTTTCTCCCCAATTTTAATCTTTTTTTCTAAAATACATGTAAAAACAATTTTTAACCTTCATTTTTTACAATTTTGAGTTCCAAATTCTCTCCCATCCTCCTTCCCCTCCCCCACAATTGAGAAGGCAAACAATCTGATAAAGGTTATACATGTGCAGTTATGTAAAATATATTTCCATATTAGTCATGTTGTGAAAGAAAACACAGACCCCTCAGGCCCCCCCCCAAAAAAAACCCCAAAGGAGAATAAAGAAAGCAATATAACAGTATACTTCGATCTGCATTCAGATTCCATCATTTCTTTCTCTGGAGGTAGATGGCATTTTTCAACATAGGCTTTTGTGTTTTCTGAAAGCAGTTTCATCATTTTCTATTACCTTTACTTAACTTGTATTCTGATGCATATATTAATTGATTGTTAAAGATCATTTGTCAAATGCTTTCCTGACTTAATGCCATCTAGAAATTGAGAACTAAGAGATAAGAACTTTCATGTGTTTTTCTTAAGAATAGATAAGTTGACTATGCTTAATGGGAATATGAATCCATGGTTGTCCACCTTTCAGCCATGGGGTATGAAGCTGACACTTCTAATTGTGGTGTGTTTATGGCTTAAAAGAAGAAGGGGCTGAGGAAAAGAGAAACTGCTCTAGCTCAAAAACATCTTCTACACTTTACTAATGACAGGTTCATTAAAATCCTCTTTTAAATTGGAAATGTCCGTTGACATGGGCACTTCAGTCACGTTAGCATCTGATTACTCCAATCAGATTTTTTCCCTTGATCTCATAATTCAGAGACTGGGGAGTGGGGAGATCACCAAGTGAAGATAATACAGAGCTGAAAAGAGAAGAGAGAGAGATGTAGAACCTGCAAATGAAATGGAGAAGAAATGGTCAGACATGTAGAAGGGTAATCAAGAAAGAGCAGTTTCAGAGAAAACCAGGGAGAATAGAATATTTAGGAGGAGAGAATTAATAGCATCAGCTGCCACAGGCGGGTCAAGAAAAATAACACATAAGGAAAACCCATTAGATCTGGCAATTAAAAGATACCTTGGCAGCTTTGGAAGGAACACTTTTTTTTTTTGGAGAACTTGGGTGTTGTCCTTTGTTTTCCAAACAGAACCAAAATGGCATCACCATGTTGGGGTCAAGGTACAGTGTGTCTGACTGTGGCTCAGAAGGCGCAGGTTGGGCTCAAATAGTTCATATGAACATTCAGAGTGGAAATGTCTCTAAATTTGCCCATCTCACATTTCTTTTGAGCTACTACAATTCTGCTTTGTTCATAGAGGGCGGTGCCTTATTTGATGCAAAAACACCATGCTGGGTGGTCTGGTGCCAGTGAAGGGAAAGAGGAATTGGGAAGGTGGGTGGACCACCAAATACAAATTTTGTCCTGGGCTCTATTGGCTACCTGCACTATAAATTGCCTCTGGAGCCGCTTTTGGCATTTGACAGTGCCCAATACTGATGGAAAAGTTATCTCCAACACCAAAGCAAAGGCTGACAGTTTTATTTGCTTTCTTTGTCTTATTTCATATTATGGGTGGATAGTTAAAGCCTGGTAACCTTTTCACAAAATGTTCAATCATTTAACATATAGTTGATTCTTTGGCTAAGACACATTGTATAGCACAATATATACAATTTTATTGTCTGGATCAATCTACCATTTCAGGTTCTCCAAATACCCTTCTGGGAATTTTGGTATGGATTTCCATACCAGTTTAACTTCTTCCAGTGCCCTTCAAAGAGAACATTGCTGTGGAATGATTTCATGTAACACAGAAGTAGAGGAAATGAATGTGTTTCAGGCTGGTAGAGTAACTAAGTACTAGAATCCAGTCTAATCAAAAAAGCATTTATTGAGTGCCTATCATTTGCAAAGCACCAAGACAACATGGTATAATGGCAGGGTTGCCAAACTCAAATAGAAACAGGGCTATTAACCTTACATAAGGATCTCTGGGGGCCACATACTGACATAGAAAACCACATATTAACACTATTTGTGTTTATTTATTCTGCTATTTCCCTGTTACACTTTAATCTGATTCAGGCCTCACTCAGGAGTGTTGCCGACATGATGAAATCATGGAGTTTATACCTCTGGTGAAGTGTAGAGAGAGATGACCTTAGACCCAGGGCAAACTGGTTTCAGGTTCTTACTCTTCTGACACATGCTGGTTATATGACCCTGGGCAAGTCAGTTAATCTCTCATTGCATCCCAGGCAATTCTCTAAGATGATAAATTACAAAACAATTGCTGATCTGCACTGGTAGATGAATCTTTCCCACTAGGAGTTCCCTATAGCTATGAAATCAGAGATCTGGTGATTTCTAGCACAGGTCTAAGTGCTGGGAACATAAAGACAAAAACAGCCCTTGGCTTCAAGGAGTTTATATTCTATTTTTTTTTGTGGGGGAGGGGGGAGATTGCCAGGAGAACACTGGCATCAGAACAATGAGGCTGCTTCTCCAAAACGGCCCCATACCAAATCCTATCCACACAGGATCTTCCCTTCCCAACAGTGCAGGTCTGTCTACTGTCTCTGCCTTTACTGGCCACCCTGCCCTCCTTTGTAGAATGTACTCCTTTCTCATCTTCACTTCAAAGAATCCCTCATTTAAAAAATGGACCAATTCCTCATGAAGCCTTTTCCAATTCCCCAACTGCTAGTGCCCTTGCCTGTTTTGATTTTGATTCTATTCTATATACATTTATTCTGCATATGTAGGGTTGTGCTAGCAAATATTTAACAACCACTTTTCCAAAAAAATCAACAACATACTTTCATTATTAACATTTTTTCCATCACATTCTTAAGGCTAGAGACAATCAATAAAACAATGAATTAAACCTTTTTTGTAGCATTTGATTTTATCTGATGTATAAATGCTCACAGTAAAAATTTGACAATCAAGTCTCCATTGGGCTTGGCTGTAGTATACTTCTGTGTGCATATACATAAATATATATTTATATATACCCACACATACTTTGTTTAATGAATTAGAAGAACAGGCAATTGCTTTATTTTACAAAAGTTTGTTTTCCTAATACCTAGCACAATATCTGGCACACAGTAGTTGCTTAATAAATGCTTAATGATTGATTGGGTTTATTTACCAAGAGACAATTTCTAAGATTCTTTCTAGCTCTATGATTCTATGATGATGTCGAGTGTCTAAAAAACTTGGGTATTACATGAAGGACTATGCAAACTGTTAAAAATTTATCTTTATTCTGTTATTATTATTATTCTGCTATAAAAAGGGTACTTACCAGGTGGCTTTTCCTCCTATTCCGATCTTACTTTGCCTATAGCATTCATGTCTGTTTTCTAGGTGTACTGGTGTAGTTGTACTTGAGAAGGTACAAACTAAAATTCTCTTCTAAAATTCTAATTCTCTTCTAAAATTCTCTTCTACAAACTAAAATATAGCTCTTCCATGTTTTCTTCTTTAAAAAAACAATAACTGTCTTTGTTCAAATTAATGCAACTTATGTGATCTGCCTTTAATATTCATCCACCTCCATTCTTGAAATGGATCCTCTCAGATGTAATCTATTATTCACTGAAAGGTCAATAGGCAGTCAAGCCAGTACTTCCGTCTTCCAAATACTATACGGTACCATAAAGTTTTAGAATTGGAAGGGGCCCTAGAAATAATGATATCCAATCCCAGTATTCTGCAGATTAAGACTCTAAAGTCCAGAGATGTGACCTGACTTCCCAAAGGTGACAAAACTAATTATTGGCCCACATTCGCTTAACTTTATTATGCTGAGGAAACACAGATGATTAAAACTCAAAACACCTGATAAAATTAAAAAAAATTTTTTTTGGCTTTATGATCACTTTCTCCATTAGGTTTATCTCGATTGTGTTTTGCTGAAGTGATTATTCAAGTTATTTTTGCACTGTCTAAATATGTACCAAGGGAGGGTAGGTGTGTAGAGGGGTGCTGCAGGAAGGAGATCATTTAGGAATAGACTAAAGACTGAAGAAATTTGCTGTGGGGGACACGAAGGTCCACCAAGTGGATTATTGAAACTGTCTACTTGTAAATAATTCCAAGGTGGAGTTCTTTGGTGTGGTACCCTGAAAATGGTTCATTCATTTAAAGAAAGATCCATCTATCACCTGTTATGTATAAGGCTACTGTGCTAGGCATAAATAAATGTTGTTTGGTTAGAAAGATAAAAAATAATCTGTGACAAAAGTTCTCTAAGGTTTATGTCTGCATCAGAGAGCACTTAGCTTTGGATCATCTCTGGGCTCAACCAATGCCTTAACTGAACCCAGACAACCCATAATTGGGTTCATTTGGGCCCCAACTCAAATCAGAACCCTAGGTCTTTACCTATTAGATTGGCTTTGAAATCATCAGACTCTGTTGAATAAATGAGTGAATGAGAGAGTGAGGGAACTATTGATCTGGAGATGGACCTACAGTCAGAGAATAAAAAAGGCCCTGGAATGCCAAAACTAGACCAGAACTGACCTGCTGTTTATAACTGGGGACACTGAAGTCTCTTGGCACTTAAAAATGTTGTTGGTGCCTGTGGGATTGGAGGAGCTCAGTCACAGCATTTGTGATGTAATAAGCATGCAGGTGGAGTGGGGTGTAGAAGTGAGGATTCCAGGGCTGGGTAAATCTATCTTTCTTGGGGTCTATAATTACCTCTGCACTTTTGCTTTTGCCAGATTTTCCGCTTTATTTGCCTTCTCTGAACACAAACCCACATTCTCTCCTTTCCCAGTATCAAAGTCTACCCATCTTCAAAATTCAGATCACATCCCATCTCCTCCAAGAAGTCTTTTCTTGACACCCAACTTGTCATTGGTTTTCCCACACCTTTAAAATCTACATGGGCACTTAGTATCTATACCTATCATGCAGTAATTAACCACATAATCCCCTTTTATTATCTGTATTTTGTTGTTATTGGATTTTGGGGGAATGATTATCATTTAATTTAAATGTTTTACTCTCTTTTAGTTATCTGAAGGTTTCACATGTTGATATGAACAAATTATTAGTTTAAACACATTCACTTTTTTTTAAAATTTAGTTTAGGGAAACAATGACTTAGGCGGAATGGGGGATTCGAGGTAAACCAAAACGAATATATAAAGAGAAGGAAGTTCAGTATAGTGTAAAGAGCACTGGATTTAGCATCAGACAATCTGCTTTTTTGGCTCTCTGGCTCTACTAATTAATATTTATGTCATCTTGGGCAGCCCATTTCACTTCTCCTGGACTTCCGATTCCTAGTCTACCATTTGTAAACTGAGGTTTAGTAAACTAATTATACACACACACACACACACACACACATATTTAATCTAGACGTTTTCGAGGGGGCGGGAGGAGTGGGATCAGACTCAGAGCTAGGAGGGACTTGTTCAAACCACTCATTTATCAATCCTACGAGCTGAAGCGCAGATTCCTCGGGGAAGGGGATTTTGTTCTATGCTTTATGTTTTTATAACGAGCACCGAGCTGGGCACCCCACACAAAGGATCCTAGAGTTCAGTTAGAACTTTTCTCTTTTGAGATATTAGTTCAGCTTCTCCCGGTATATATATGGATGAGGAAACCGAGAGACCCAGAGGGAAGCGAATTTACCCAAGGTCAGCCTAGGCAGTATCTAAGCAGCCAAGCTGCGATGTGGACCTAGGACATCTGACTCCAGAATCGGGGCTCTGGGCAGTTCCCCAGACCACCTGGTTTAAAAAAAAAAAGCTTTCTAAACATTTGGTGATTTTATTTAATTTGGTTTCCGCCTTGCCCCGGGACGCTTCTCCCTTCTCCCTCGTTTTTCTTTGGCAAGTTTCTGAAAATGCATCTATTTGCACAGAACCTTTGGGGTCCTAGCCGGCCAAGAGAAGACACGAAATTGGGCTCCCGGCTGGGTAAATACTCGTCTTCTCCGGAAGTGGGGGGAGGAGGGAATGGTTTGTTTATATATTTTTTTAATAACGTGCTGACCCACTTCCACTAGGTTCTGCTAATTTGGCTGCTTCTCTCAAGACCCACCCAGCGAGGGGCCGCAAACTGGCAGGCGGCGCTCCCTCTGCGGAGAAGAGGAGTAGGAGGGAGGGAACAACCGGGGGCGGGGGGAGGGGGCGGTGCGGCGCGGGGGAAACGCGACCTCCCAGAGGTGAGGAAGGTGTTCCTCCTGCGCGCACGCGCGGAGAGTGGGCGGGACCCTATCGACGCCAGGGGAACTAACCCGTTCTTCGTGGCTGCCGACGCAACGTGCCGCTCATCCAATGAGCGCAGGCGGGAGGGAGGCGGTCCGTCCCGCTCCCTCCTCTCTCCTGCCTCCCTCCGCCCCCGCCACGGCCACCCCCACCACCAGCCCGCGGAGACCTAAGGAAGACGCCGGCCGCGGCCAGGGCTCGACCACCTGGGCCCGGGCCTGAGGACGAGGCCGGGGGAATCGATCGCCCCGATCGCGACCCCTGCACGCCGCCCGATGTCCACAAGATGGAGGCAGGGGCGACGGCTGCGTGAAGGAGGCGGCGGGGTCCGGGTCCGGGCCGGAGCAGGTGTCTCAACGGCGGCGGGATGGAGCTGCTCGTGATCATCGCGGTGTCGGCCCTCGTCGGCTCCTTCCTCACGCTCCTCGCCCAGTTCCTGCTGCTCTATCACCGGAGTCCCGAGCCGCTGTACCGACCGTCCACCGCCGACTGGGGGGTTCACTACGTCACTCCGGTGCCGGGCCTTCTCCTCCGTGACTATCTCTATGGCGGCGGCTCGGGCCGGTCGTCAAAGTCCCCTGAGGGCAGCGGCGGCGGCGGCGGCGGCAGCGGTAGCAGCAGCGGCGGCCCCGGCCCGACCTCGGTGGTGTCGCGCTCCGTAGAGACCTGCTACTTCCTCAACGCGATCATCCTGTTCCTGTTCCGGGAGCTGCGGGACACGGCCGTGGTCCGGCACTGGATCATCAAGAAGATCAAGGTGGAGTTCGAGGAGCTGCTGCAGAGCAAGACGGCCGGCAGGCTGCTGGAGGGCCTGAGCCTGCGGGAAGTGTCCCTGGGCCACGCCGTGCCCTACATCAAGACGGTCCGCCTCCTGCAGCCCGTGGTGCCCTCGTTCGTCAGCGACGTGGAGGTCGTGGACGGCGCGGACGAGCCCCCGGCCGCCAGTCCCGAGGAGCTCATCTTCGAGCTGGACGTGGAGTACAGCGGCGGCTTCCACCTGGCCATCGACGTGGACCTGCTTTTCGGCAAGTCCGCTTACCTGTTCGTCAAGCTGTCCCACATATCAGGGAAGCTGCGGCTCGTCTTCACCCGTTTGCCCTTCACCCACTGGGCCTTCTCGTTCGTGGAGGAGCCGGTGATGGACCTAGAAGTGCACTCCCACTTCGAGGGACGCCCCATGCCGCAGCTCACTTCCATCATTGTCAACCAGCTCAAGAAGATCCTCCGGCGCAAGAACACCTTACCCAACTACAAGATCAGGTGAGGAAGGTGTGGGCGGCGGGAGCGCGGAGGCTGGGACCTTGCCGAGGGCGCTTGGCCCCGGGCAGCGCGAGGAATGGGGGAATGCGAGAATGCGAGCGGGTGTGGGGTCAGCTTGAGGGGCTTCGCCCGGCCACATCCAGGGTGGTTGACACACAAGTTGGGGTAGCTCAGAGGCTCGCCCCTAGCAGCCCCAGACGTTCCCCGTGTGGTAAGGGTGTAGCTGTGGGTACGGAGGAGACTTAGCTATTATTGACGAGTTGTCTCGGTGCTGCAGGAGTCGGCTCTGGGTCTGCCCAGCAACTGTTTCTGGATGTGGCAGCTGCAGCATCACCTCATTTCGGCCACTTTGGGAAATGACACTAGGACGAGATTCCGGGTGTGAAGGACATGCCTAGGCGTAGGGCAGCCGACTTGCACCCCAAGTGTGTTTTGTAACTGCGTTTGAAACCAGCTTTGCTTCCACTTGTGGAAAGCAGGGTAGATAGCAGTTAAGGATGCAGTTTCCTTAACTCGCCCCCATCCAAATTAATAGGACATTTGTAGTCATCTTAAAATATGTGGGCCATCGTGCTTAGCTCCTCAAGAGCTCATCTCTGTTGCTGCAGTATATAACATACAAACATATGTACGGGGGCCAGCATACAAATAACCTTACCTTTATACAACGACTTTAACTTTTCCAAGTTCATTTCTAACTGTTGTCTCATTGTATGTGCAGAATGATCTCTTTGATTTCATCTTGTGGCATTTTCTTTTAATAAACTTTGACAGAATAATGCAGGGAAAACATTGTATGGGGATTAAATGCATATTCCATATATTTATTCTTGGAAGATTGCTTTTATTGGGAGGAATTCGAAGAGGCTTTTGATTTCATGTTAGTCATTCTTTTTTTAAAAAGTCATTTCAAAGTTTATGTTTTTATCCCCACCCCTTGAGCTTTGTATATAATTTTTTAAAAGTATAGCATAGAATGCTAAAATAATATGAAAGTAATATGCAGTATAGGATCTTGTGCAGCCTATCCTCTGGGTAACAACCCTCTTCATTCTGTCCAGAAAAACATATGCTCTTTGTCATTCATGTTGTTGTTCAGTCATTGTCCAACTCTTAGTGGCCTCATTTTGGTTGGCAAAGTGGTTTGCCATTTTCTTCTCTAGTTCATTTTACAGATGAGGAAACTGAGGCAAACAGGGATGAATGACTTCCCCAAAGTCATACAGCTGGTATGTGTCTGAGACAGGACTTGAACTCAGGTCTTCCTGACTCCAGGCCCAGTGCTCTATCCACTACACAACCTAATTGCCCTGTTACCCAAATTAGATCAGTTTTAACTGAACGTGAGGATGATGAAAATATAGTTAGATCTCTATTATCTGTACTGTTTAAAGGGACAATGGCACAGGTAATCTAAAACTTATTTTAGTGCTTTGGGATTTTTTTTTTGGATAGGCAAATATATTTTCTGCTGATGTTAAATTTTTTTCATTTCTTGAACACTAATTGCCGTCAGATTGAAAACATGAATGTATGACAGATAACACGTAGGCTTAAAGAGTTATGGATAATTGACTAATTATGTTGTGTTCTGTATTAGCAGAATTATATCATATTGCACCCCTGAAGTAGAATAAATTAAAAAAAGATGATTCCCCAAAGGGGCCCTTTTCAGTTCTTATGTACTCCTGTGAATCTAATTCCTTAAAACTTTTGTTCTTTACTGTTTTATGCTTTAATTGTGTATGTCACCAGTCAGTTCTTTTGTTTCAACATTAAGTTCTTTATCATGGAAAATTGTAGCTCCTGAGTGAGTTTGAGCAAGATTTTGACAATCCAAAAGCAGTAAGTATAGTTTAGTAGACATGGCCCTAGATTTGTAATCAGCATCGGAGATACAAACTGGGGCGGTATCTCTGGGGTCACCCAGTCCAAATTCTCCCTCCCTTTCCACAATTTACGATTGAGTAAATTGAGGCCCAGGGAGGTTAATTTGTCCAACACCTGGCTCTAATATCTGGTCTGCTCCCTACTACTTACCTGCAATCTTACACTTGCCCTGAGACTTAGTTTTATCGTCTCTAAAATGAAATAGTTAGATTAACTTTTGATTTCCTTCCACCTCTCAAACCAGTGCTATCCTAAGAAGCAACTTTTACTTTTGTCTTGTCAGGATAGAAGTAGGCAAACTTTAACTTCAGGTAAATAAAGATTGCCTATGTATATAGACCATTAGATTTTTACTCTGCAAAATGGCATGTGGCAGAGATTAAATCCCACAAAGTGGATATATTCTGACTGAGTCTGGCTTTTAGATAGATCTCAAAGAAATTACAGAGTTATGACTGGAAAGTGTAGACAGTATAAAGTAGGCACTATTTAGAGATTTCCTTCAATTAAGTAAACTTGTTTTAAACAAGAAGTATGCCATTTAAAATAGGGCAAAATTGCTTGAATACTTTTAATTTAAAAATGTCTTTAAATAGCAGACGATTTGAACTGGCTAGGTATTTGGAGTTCTAAGACTTGAACTAAAATATGGTACCTAAATCACGTGATAATATGTGCTTTATAATTTAAAAGGAAACTCATTAGTTAAGTGCACAAATATTTATTTTTAGGCAATAACATAAGTTAAATTTTCATTGAATATATAGTCTGTGTTAACCCAAAATTTAAGGAGACTGGAATAGGTACTAATAGGAAGCTTGATTCTTTTAAATACTGTTTTATTATTTGGTTGCTGCTATATTAATCCTTATGGTTTAAACATTGGACAGCTGCAGTTTCTAAATAGGTCTTGCTAATTCATCCATTTAGCTATCTAATCTACTTAATAGTTAGTAAAGGAGTTTGGACTTTAGGGGAGTCATTGAAGAGTTTTGAACAGGGGGAGTGAAGTGATCAGAACTTGATGAGGAACATCTGATTTAGTAGTGGTATTTGTCAGAAAGTTCTTGTAATAGTCTGAGAGGTCTTGAGGATTTGAACAACGGTGGTAGTGGGAATGGAAAAGAGATTTGAGAGATATTACAGGTAGAATTGTTTTTTGTTCTTTTTTTGGAGGGGGGAAGGCTGGGCAGTTGGGGTTAAGTGACTTGCCCAAGGTCATACAACTAGTAAATGTTAAATGTCTGAGGTCGAATTTGAACTCAGGTCCTCCTGAATCCAGGGCTGCTGCTCTACTCATTGTGCCACCTAGCTGCCCCTATTGGTAGAATTTACAGGCATTTTCCCTCAGACTCTTTGGCTTTAATACAATAATAATAATAACTTAAACTTAACTTACTGTCATAAAATTTACAGCCTGTTTTTCTTTAACAGCAGCTGTGTTGAGAGGTAGGTAATAGGAAGTCCCTTATTTGTAAATGAAGGCTGGGCTAGATGATCTCTTCGGTTTCCTCACAGCTTTAGATATTTGGTATTATTCCCATTTTACAGATGAGGCTACTGAAGTCCAGGGAGGTTAATAAGCAACTTTGTCTAGGATCACAAGTTCATTGCCTACTGGAGAGAGCTTGGTACTGCAGTGGGTAGAGCATTGGGCCTGGACAGAGTCAGGGAGACAGGAACTAAAATCTGGCCTCAGACATTGGTTTGCTAGTTGTATGGCCCCTGGCAAGTCACTTAATCTCTGTTTGCATTAGTTTCCTCATCTGTAAAATGGGGATAATAACAGTATCTACCTCCCAGAGTTGTGAGGAGTCAAATGAGATAATAGTTGTAAAGCACCTGGCACATAGACATTATATTAATACTTACCCTTCCCATCTCCCCCCAGTAACAGAGCTAGACTTTGAGTCAGGTCTTTTAACTCCAAGAGCAATGAATGTGTTCTTTTGTACTGTATTACTTTTTTTAACTCAATGAATTGTTGTGTACTTATGAGAATTTTTCAGGTGTTAATTGTGATAGGGAAAACATTGTAGTTCCTCATAAAAGGACAATATAATAGTGTGTTGAATTAATTTAGTTCCTCCCATCATGTATATTCTCTTTCTTTGTCTCTCTCCCTTTTTCTCTCCCTCCCTTTCTTTTTCCTCTCTCCCTCCTCCCCCATTTATATACTCATTTATTTACATTAGCATTCATGAAGAGGCTGTGTGACATAGAGGACAAAGGTCCAAATTTTACAACCATCACTTACTAGATATGTGACTGTAGACACAGTGGGGTAAATACCTGTATTGCTTAATTCACTGGGTTGTTGTGAAGAAAGTACTTTGATCAGTCAATCAGTAAACATTTATTAAACACCACCTACGTGCTGGGCACCATGCTAAATTTTGTGGATACAAAAAGAAGCAGAACACAGTCCTTGCCTTCAGGGAGCTTACTATCAGTGGAGGAGACTACATGCAAATATACACAAAGTGGTCTATATTCAAGATAAATAGAAATAATTAACAGAAGAAAGACACTGGTATTGGGAGGGCTTGGAGAAGGCTTCCTGTAGAATGTGGGATTTTAGTTGGAACTTAGAGGGAAGCCTGGGAAGTAAGCAATAAGATGAGTAGGGGGAGTGTTCCAGACTTGGGGGATAGCCAGAAAGAATTCCCAGAGCCAAGAGATGTTCATGAAACAGCGAGGATGCCAGTGTCATTGGATCAAATATGTGTCGGGGAGTAAGGTATAAGATGAAAAGGTTGGGGTGGGGGAGTGTGCTAGGTCATGAAGCGTTTGAATGCCAAAAAGTATTTGTTCCTGGAAGCCATTGAAAGGCACTGGAGCTGATTGAATAGAGGGTAAGATGGTTGCACCTGAACCTTCTGGGAATTACTTTAGTGGCTGAATGGAGTAAGGAGAGACTTGAGGCAGGCAGACCCACCAGCAGGCTATTGCAGTAATGTAGTTATGAGGTGATGAAGGCTCACACTGGAGTGATGGCAGCGTCAGAAGAGAGAATGGGGATGTATTCAGGAGATGTTGCAGAAGTGAAAGACCTTGGCAACGGATTGGATATGAGTGATGAGAAATTGTGAGGGGGCCTGAGGGAGAATGGTGTTGCCTCCTGCAGTAATAGGGTAGGTAGGAAGCAGGGAAAGGAGGGTTTAGGGGAAAGATAAAAAGTTCATTTTTGGACATGATGAATTTAAGAGGTCCTCTGAACATCTAGTTGTCCTCTGAAAGGCCTAGCTTCCAGAAGGTTGGAGCTCAGTAGGAGAGTTTGAGGCAGGATAGATTTGAGTTTTCATCAGCATAAACATGGTAATTAAATCCAAGATAATTGATGAGATCACCAACTGTTGTAGTATAGAGGGAAAAGAGAAGAGGACCGAAGACAGAACCCTGAGGAACACCTACTATTTACCAGATTTACTGCTTAGAATAAATTAATCTTTCAGAGACCTAAATTAGGTTTAAAGCAGAAAGCTTCTTGCACAGAGGATGTTTTCCTCCTGTTTTTTTCCCTACAGAAGGAGGTAGCTTTTGATCTTATCATCAAGTGGGATTTTGAAAGGTTGAGATACCATGGGGAGACATTCTGGGCAGAGGGAAGAAAAGCATAAGCAAAAGTACTTAAGTTGGAATGTGAGGGGCATGTTTGGGCAACTGGGGCCATGTAGCAAAGGACCTCAAAAGTGAAGTTTGAGAGTTTGGACTTCAGGTAGGCTGTGAGCAGCTGTGGAACATTTTTGAGCAGGGAAGTAAATAGTCGAACTCTGTTTTAGGAAGGTTAATCTGGCATTAGGATTTAGGTTGTATTGGAAGACCAAAATGATTCTGTAATTTCATTCACTTGAGTTTTTGGTTTAACTCTTAGAAACTTCTTCTGGAGGGATATATCTTTAACCCTTCCCCCCAGCAGAACTAAGATAAGATATAAATCATGTATTTACTTTCAGGCTACTTTCTTCCTCTTTTCTCCATATGTAATATTTTTTTTAAGTATGTAGATATCTTTGCTTAGATTGGAATATACTAAAAATAATTACATCAAATTCAAATTCTTAGTAATTAAAGTAGTGTGATAGCCTTCTTTCCCGCCTGTCTAACCTCTCCCCTCCACACATGCACATTTGATACCTAAAGACAAACAAATCCCATTATAAACATATAGTCAATCAAGACAAATCTCTACTTTGGCCATGTCCAAAAAAAAAATTTGACTCATTCCACATCCTGAATCCTTTACCTCTCTATAAAGAATTGGATAGCATGATTCACTATCCTCTGGAATCATGGGGTGTTTTTTTTTTTTTTTTTTTGTCAAGCTAAGCGTTTCTAATTCTTTCAAGGTTGTTTGTCTTTGCCATATTGCTGTCATTATATAAATTGCTCTCCTAATTCTGTTCACTCGACATCAGATCATAGAAGTCTTCCCAAGTTTCTCCGAAATCGTCTCTCTTTCCTCATTTCTTACAATACAGTAATATTCCATCACATTTATCTACCATAATTTGTTTATCCATTCCTGTTTTTGACTACCTCTCAGATTCCCATTCTTTGTCACCTCAAACAGATCCATAAATATTTTTGTATATCCTTAGACTGTGTTGTCTAAGGCTGGCCTCTACCTTAATCCCTCAAATTCCTCCTCCTCCCCTTTCCCTGTTGAATGAAATGTATTTGTGTACCCGAGTCTTTGTGTGAGTATGTGTATGTATTTCATTTTTTCCTTTAATCAGTTCATTTCAGAGTGAAATTGAAGTGTCAGCTGCTCCCCTCACCTTGTTTGTATAGATGCCTACTTGTGCACCTTAATTATAGGAAATAATTTTCCTTAATTTTCTCCCTCCTCCCCAAATTCTCCCCTCCCCACCTTAATCTTTTTCACCTTTCTTTGCATTCTTAAGATCATCGGGACATAACAGAGCCAGTCTTTGGTAGTAGACAGGCATTTATCTAATTAGCATCCCTCTGTGGCACTTGATAATAGTAGGATTCAAAGGGGACATGTGTATTATGTCCATTTTTCCTCATGTATTATGTATCTAGTTTTGCTGGGTAAGTTATACTTGGCTAAAAGCCTATATACTTTTTTCCTTCTGTAATTCTGTATTTCAGGTTCTCTTTACTCCTTTATAGTGGTGGCTCCTAAATTCTATGTGTTCCTGACTGTAACTCTTTTGTACTTGAATTCTCTTTTTTCTGGATGCTTGCAGTATTTTTTCTTTGACCCAGAAGCTCTGGATTTGGCCTGTAATATTTCTGAGAGCTTTAATATGTGGATTTCTCCCAGAGGGTGACTGGAGGATTCTTTTTCCAGTTTGTCCTCACGTTTTCAGAAATCTGGATAGTTCTTACAATATCTAGAAATATGATGTCTAGGGTTTTTTTGGTCATGATGTTCTGATAGTCCAGTGATTCTTAATTTTTTTTCTCCTTGATCTGTTTCCAAGTTATTTGCTTTTGTTCTTTGATCCCTGACACTTTCTAATATTTTTTCAGTCTTTTGACTTTGTTTTAATATTTCTTGTCATCTCATGTAGTCAGTCATTGGCTTCTATTTGTTACATTCTAATTTTCAGGGAGTGTATTGCTTGGGCAGGCTTTTTTATTTCATGTTCTGTCCTGTTAATTTCTTTCCCCGTTCTTTCTTCAATAGTTATTTCTTTTCCAGTTTTTCCCTCAAGTGTTCTCATTTCATTTGTAAAAAACACTTTAACCCTTTTTTCTTTTTAATTCTTACTTCATCTCTTATAAGATTTCCAGTTGAGTGTGTGCTCAAGCTCTATTTTCCACTGAGGCATTGCTTATAGGTGTTTGGTTATGTTCTCATCCTCTGCATTTGTGTGTTAAGCTATCGATGGGATGCTTTTTTTGTTTGCCAACTCTTCTACCTTACTTTCTGACTTCAGATTTGATGTTGGACCGAGGATCTGGGCTGGTCCTATTTCTGGTGTGGTTCTTATTTCATCATAGAATACCCTTGGGATACCTTTGCTTAATTGGGTTTCATACTAAGCTATCTCCATGCAGTGGAATCTTTTCTTTCCACTGTTTATCAAAGTCCTTCCTCTTCCCAGGAAGATTTTATAAGGAAGTTAATATTCTAAATTATGATGTTTTTGGCTGCTGTATCTATTCACTTTGCAAATAGGTAAAGAGTATGCTGAAAGAGGTAGTGTTCACACTCTTGATCTGATGACAGTTTTTGTATTGATTACATTTTTATATGAAATTGTTGTAATATTGACATCCTTTTCTCTATCCATTTTCCATGTTTGGTATCAATAACTTGTTTTAACAGGTCATGTTGGAATTTAAATTGGAATTTTCAATGTCTTTTTCTCTTCTAGCTTTGTATTGATTTTGGTCTTTGCTTCATTAGTCAATAACTATTTATTCAGTGCCTACCATGTGCCAGGTACTGTGCTAAGCACTAGGGGTACAGAGGAAGGGAAAAGACAGTCCTAGTTCTCCAGGAGCTAGCAGTCTAATGAAGAAAACAACAAGTAGATGACTATGTACAAACAGGTTATGAACGGGGATAAATAGGAAATAATCAACAAAGGGAAGGGACCAGAATTAAGGGTGATTGGGAAAGACTTCCTGCAATAAATGGGATTTTAACTGAGACTTGAAGGAAGCCAGGAGGTAGAGATGAGTAGGGAGAGAGTTCCAGGCGTGGTGGGCAGCCATGGAAATCCCTAGAGTCAGGAGATGGGATGTGAAGAACAGCAGAGGCCAGTGTCATTGGATCACAAAATAGATGGAGGAACGGTTAAGGTATAAGAAAACTAGAAAGGTAGGAAGGAGCCAGGTTGTGAAAGACTTTAAAAACTGAACAGGAGTTTATATTTAATCTTACGGATGATAGGGAGCCACTGAAATTTTATTGAATGTGGGGTTGATACGGTCAGACTTGGCACCTTAGGAAGATCACTTGGACAGTTACATGATGGATTGGGGGTGAACTGGAGTCATTAGTCTCCCCACTTATGTGCAGGGAGACCAACCAACAGGCAGAAGCAGTAGTGTAGGCTTGAGGACCTACACTGGCATGGTGGCAGTGTGGAAGGGGACAAAGGGATATATACAAAAGATTTTATGAAGGTGGAAATGACAGCACCTGACTATTGATTGACTAAGGGTAGGGGAGGTGAGAGTAAGGAGGCAGAGGTGACACTTAAGTTGAAAAACTTATGACTAGGAAGGTGATGGTGCCTGGACAGTAATAGAAAAGTTAGGAAGAAAGGTTTGCGAGGAGTGATGAGTCCAGTTTGGGACATTGTGAGTTTAAGATGTTTTAAGACTATTCAGTTAGAGATATTTAATGGTTAATCGGAGATGGGGAAACTGGAAGTTAAGAGAGAGTTAGAAGTGAATAAGGAGATCTGAGAACCATGAGTATAGAGACGATAATTGAATCCATGGAATCTGATGAGATTACCAAGTAAAATCAGAGGGAGAAAAGGAGATGCCATAGGACTGAGTCCTGTAGCAAATCCGTGGTTAGTAGGTGTGACTTAAATGAACAAAGGAGTCTGAAAATGAACTGTTAAGAACTGTAAGAAAGAGAACCAGAAGAAAGTAGTTTCCTGAAAAGCCATAGAGAAGAGATTGTC
The DNA here is from genome assembly GCA_028627135.1 of Pseudochirops cupreus. NCBI lineage: Eukaryota > Metazoa > Chordata > Mammalia > Diprotodontia > Pseudocheiridae > Pseudochirops > Pseudochirops cupreus. Next base: position 503,166,062 of record CM053582.1, read on the forward strand.
AAGGTGAAGGTGATTGACAGTTTCACAGTCTTCAAAGAGGTAAAGAAGTTTACGATAAAGATTGGGAAGGGGCTTCTGGAATTGTTGATTAAGGGATCCAGCAGACTGACATAGAAGGATTCTGACATGGTCAAGAACTATTCCTTACCATAATCATTTAAGGATATGGAATCTTTCCTGGGCTGACCAGACGTTTCCTTTTAGAAATTGTTATTAGACCTTTCATAGTTTTTAAGAGGTTTCATGGCAGGCACTGTTTTAAAATTGATAGCTGAAGAAAGACTTGATAAAATGCTTCATTTGGCATCAGGTAATTTAGACTAAAGCAGTATCCCAGTATTCTTTTATAATATATTGCTTTAAGAGCAGTGGTTCTCAACCTTCCTAATGCAGCCCTGCCTAGAGACAGAGAAATGGTGTCTCCTAAGACCATTGGAAATAAGTGTTTTTCCATGGTCTTAGGCAACCCCGTTCGACCCCCAAAGGGGTGACTCAGAGGTTGAGAACTGCTGCTTTAAGAGGGAAGAGGGATAGTGGCATTAGGAAACTTTCATACTATGTAAAGTTCTAAATTGAATATATGACTTACTGATTGCCTTGCTTCTGTTTTGGTAATGGGAGGTTTGTTTCATTATCAGTGTTCCAGGATCAAGATTGTATATTTCATTTTACTCAGAATTCAGCTTTCTTTTATTTCTAATTTACGTTGTTGTCAGCATTGTGTTTATTGTTCTGGTTCTTATTTCGCTCTTATCGATTCATACAAATTGACACATGGTATACTACTACTTTATTACATTCCCCATTTCAGAGGTCATTAATTTCCTTTCCGGTTCTTTACTACTATAAAAAGTGTTGATAAGACTCTTTTGGAATGGTCTGCCTTTCCCTTCAGGGTTACTTTGTTTGTGGTTTATATTTTTTGTTTTATGTAAACCTGTTGTTTATACTGTCTCCCCTATTAGAATCTCCTTAAGGTCACTTTTGTCACTATGGCCTCAGCATTTAGCACAGGGCCTGGTAGATAGTAGATGTTGAATCTGCTGATTGATTGACATTGGAAACTTTTTTTTTTCTGTCTTTAATTTCCTTGGGTTATATAATCCGTGATCTCTGAGTTAAAGAATATGAACATCCTAATCTCATTTCTTGTGTAGTTCCAGTTATTTTTCAGAATGGTTTAATCAGTTCATAGATCCACCAACAGTATGTGCCTGTCTCCCTAAGCCCCTCCAACATTGACTATGTCCATGATACCTCAGAACTGTTTTAACTCATTTTTCCCTTAATGATTTGAAAAAAGTTTTCATATGGTTATTAATCCCATTTCTTTTTGAAAAATATTCGTGTACTTTACCACTTATCTTTTGGGAAATAGCTTTGGTCTTATATATTTTGGTTAGGAGACTTTTATCAGCAATATTTGGTACAAAATTGTTTTTCTTTCTTGATTTTCTTTTATCTGCATTGATTTTGCAAAAAGTTTTTAGTAGTAGATAATTGGCACAATCTATTTTTCCTCTTATAATCATTTCTTTCTGGAAAGATTCCTTGTTTGTTTAAGAATTGTTCCCCCAGCCATAGGTACTTTCTTCTACTCTCCTGTATTTTTTTAATATGACCTTTTTAAAAAAAATTAGGTAATGAATCCATTTAGAACTTGTAGTGTGCTGTAAGATGCTAGTTTGAAGCTAATTTTTGCTAACCTGCTTTCTAGTTTTTCCAGCAGTTCTTGTCAAAAAGGGAATTCTTCCTTCAAATAATATTGGGTTGAGTTGGGTTTATCAAATAATGGACTAATGTTTTCAAGTTGTTTCTGATTCTTGATTATCTAGTCTATTCCATTGGTCTACTTTTCTATTTTTTAATCTAGTAGTAAATAATTTTGATGATTACTACTCTGTAATATAGTTTGAGGTCTGACAGTATTATGGCCCCTTGATTCCTTTTTTTTCCCTTTTATTTCTCTTGCACTTCTAGACCTTTTGTTCTCTCCAACTGAACTTTGTTCTAACTAGCCCTATTGAAATATCCTTTTGGTGATTTGATTGATAGAGAATTAAATCTAGAAATTAGTTGAGTATCTAGTTATTTGTCATCACTTTAGTACAGGAAATTTTGTGGTTTTATTTTTATTTCTTGTAAATCCTGCATTTATCTTGATAGATAACTTCCCATATATTTTATGAATTTGTAGTTATTTTGAATATAATGTCTCTCATTACCATTTCCTCCTAGAATGAGATTTTTTTATGTACAAATGCAAAAAATGATTTGTGTATTTATTCTGAATCTTCCTCTATATTAAAACTATTAATCATCTTAATTAATTTCTTCTTAATTTTTTAAAAAGTAAACTGTCATTTAGATAGAGATAGTTTTTGTATCCTCTTTGTTTGTTTAGGCCTGTACTTTTAATTTCATATTCTTGTCTTAGGACTGACTGACTATAGTTAGTATTTCTAGTCAATGTCAAATAATATCAGAATGGGGACAGCCTAGCGTTAGTGCTGTTTTTCTTGAGAAAGCTTCCAGTATTTGTCCATTGCAAATAAATTCACTCTTTAAAAATATGTTTTTGGTCATATTAAAGACTTTGTCATGTCTTTGCTTTTTAGGGTTTCTAACATTTATAGATATTAGATCTATTTTGTCAAAGGTTTTTTTCCACATATGGTGCTATAAATAAGTTGTCCTTCATGAAGTTTTGTCTCTTACATATCACTGCTTCCCTTTATTCATGGTCACTAAAAATATGTCCTGTAATTTTTCTAGAAATAGAAGTAAAATTCATTGGTTTATAGTTTGCTTATATCTAGTGCCCCCTCCCCCATTTTCCCTTTGGTAAATATCATAACCTTTGTCCTTCTTCTTTTCAGTTTCCTAAAATCCCAAAGATTACTTTAACTGCAGTAATAAACATTCATTTGACTAGAACTCATTGATTGCATCTAGCTATTGAATTTAATGTTTCCTCACTTATCTTGGATTTCTGTTTCCTGTGAAACATTTTTCCAGGCATTCTCCTTAGAACAAAAAAGAAAAGCAAAGTAAGTTTTAAGTATTTCAGCTTTCTCACCATGATCATCATCTCATTCCCTCTTGAGTTGTAATCCTATCGCTTTTTTAAAAAACATTTTATTGTGCTCAGCAGCTTTTCTGACATTGTTCTTAAAGGATATCTCTACAATTTGGTATTTATTCTCAGTCAGTTGCCATTGTGTCTGGACATCTCTCTCTGTCTTTTTATTTTTAGTTGGTCAGTGAGTTTCATGTGTAACCTTATCAGTTTCTTTATATAGTCCCTCTTCTCTTTGCAATGATTTCTTCTATTTTCAGAATTTAATTTCTGAGATCCCCCACCCTTCTTGAATAACTTTCTTTATAAAACATTAAGCTTTTGGATTCTGCCTATATCTTTTCTCCAAACCCTATGAAATCTGCCCTTCTTAAATCTAAATTGTGTTAAATTTAATGCTGTATCCAGCTTTCCGTTCCTTCTCTTATCATGAATTCTATCACTGCTGGAGTTGTCCCAATGCTTCCTGTTATTCCTACTTAGTTCTTCCTCACTGGCTAGATTCAGCATTGAATAGTAACCTCATTAATATTTCTAACTTGAAAAATGAAGTTCTTATTTGGGCAAGTCACAAATTTATCAGATTCTCTGCTGTAGGCAGCGACTACTCCAGCATGTGTCTAGAAGGTTGACATCTATTACTATAATATACTTTTGTGTTAGGTTTGTGATTTGTTTTTTGATCCACATCTGTCCTCCTTTTCTCTATATGATCTTTAATATAACCTGACACAATATTGCTTCTGATGTTGGTCCCAGTAGTCTACATGTGTGTCGTCCCTCAGGTTCCTAGATTTCCTTAAACAGTTTTATCCTTTTCATATGTAATGTTACTCTGCCACTCATTTTTTTCAATCTTTTTGTATATTTTAAATAAATGTGCCCTTCTATTACTGTATAACAGTCATGAGACCAGTCATGACTTCCATCCCACCAAGTCACAGTGGTCCTAATGAGGCCCAATTTGCCTAGTTCACTTTGTTTACTACCTGTCCATTGGGGATTTTTGTAGAGGCCTCTAATATGATAGATTCTATTGCTAGTTTTCTTTGATATCATCTCCCATGAATCACTGGTCTATTCTTTGTTTTGCCTGCTTCTTTTTGGCAGTAGACTTGGCAAATCTATACAGACAGCTTTCTTTCTTTTTAAAGTATAAAACCTTTTAAATTGGTTTTAAAGTTTATTTTAATTTATGATATAACTTTGTTTTATATTCTTGGTTTCTTTTGTTATTTTTGCAGATTGCTCCTTTGTCAGTGACCCATTTTATCCTGTTCTATTAATTTTCTTTTTTTTTT
>CM053582.1:503170941-503191467 GCA_028627135.1 Pseudochirops cupreus
AAAAAACTGGAAATATAGGGGATGTCCATCAATTGGGGAATGGCTGAACAAGCTATGGTATATGAATGTAATGGAATACTATTGTGCTATAAGAAATGGGAAGGAGATGGACTTCATAATTACCTGGAGAGGCTTATACGGACTGATGCTAAGTGAGAAGAGCAGAACCAGGCAAAACCTGTACACAATCACAGACACATCGTACATATGATGACCAACCTTGACAAACTGGACTATCCTCAACAATGCACAGCTAAGACAACTCTACAAGCCTCAGGATGGAAGGAGATACCTAAACTCAGAGAAAGATCTAGAAACACTATAGTTTAAACGGAGACTGAAGCATAATATGCTATCGTTCTTTTTCATGTTTGGTTTTGCTTTTTTTTTCCCAGTGATCACTCATAGGTTCCAACCCTTCTATATAACCAAACTAGCAGATCCTGTGCATGATTGCACGCCACCATGGCGGGGGGAGGGGGAAGGGAGGGGAGAAAATCTGAAACTCAAGTGATTGTGGAACTGAATCTTGTAAACTAAAAGTAAACAAACAAGTCATTTAAAAAAACAAAGAGGACCAATGACATCATGGTGTGATAGGGGATGTCTTGATTTACTTGTGAATTGGATTTAAGTGAGGCATCAGCCTCATTCTCTTTTCCAGAGTCACCGAAGCCCAGTGGCAGGACGAAAGTCAGGAGGACTGGCAACATCCCACGATTTAGTAGATGACAACATGTAATAGAATAGCGCTGTGTGACAAGAACTGGCAAAATGAACACTTTCAGAGAAAACCTGTATGAAATGTTGCAGAGTAAAATAAATAGAAGTAGGAGAAGAATTTACAAACTAATAAAGAAAAACAGCTTTGAAAAATTGAAAGCTTTGACCAATGCAATCACCTGTAATTCCAGAGAACCAGCGATGACGTATGCTACTCACCTCCTGATAGGGAAGTGATACAAGAATGAGATATGCGTTTTTGGACGTGACCAATGTGGAAATTTGCTTTTTTAAATTATGTGTATTTCTTACAGGCTTCTTTTTTCCTTTGGGGGTAGGGCAAGCATGCTGATTGATCTGAATGGGAAGACATGGGAGGAAGAGAAAATAAATGCTTTATCTGAATAAAAAAAAGTGAAAAAAGAAAACAGGCTTCACAGAGAGATTGAGTGACTTGGCCAGTGCCACACAATAAGTTAGTTCCTGAGCCAGGAACAGAACTGAGGTGTCTTGGCTAGCAGTTCCGTGTTCTCTCTACTATGACACAAAATCTTTCCTCATGCCCTTTTAATTACGTTGCTTCCCTACCTCAATATGTCCATAAAAATTTTATAGTTTCAAGGATCCAGGTACCTCCTCTATTGACATAAGTTTCAATTTCTTCATAGCTCAGCAGCCTGTTTCAAGAGTTGCCAAACTCCATTACTTGATGGCCAGCTTTCTTTTGATGAACCTTTCTAGACCAGGCTAGCCTAGTTTTCAGAGAGCAGGTGCATAGTCTATTATTGGGCCCTACTCTGTGTCTTTGTAGCTTCATAGGATTTACCAGAACTTATGCTCCTCTGCACAACCTTTGAGTCCCTAAGGTCATCCCCCACAACACAACTGAATTGTCAGTAGGACTTGAGACCCCTAAATAAAAATTGCTCATTATTATCCTGAACACACACAAGGGATCCAATGCATCTCTCACATATGTACATACAACTTATAACTTAAGAAATGGCTTATAGTTGAACAAAGTGCTCTGTTTCCTTGTCTGCACCAAATCAGATGCCAATCTTGCAAGCGGCACTTGCTATGATGAAGAAAGGGAGTGTCAAAAGTCCAGCATCCAGCATTGCTATGAACTACCTTAACAGGTTTTAACTGCTCTCTAGTCCTACTTCCTGCCTTTTATAATAATCCCATTCAGTGGCTTCTCCCAGTTGGCACAGGTTTTTTGCTTTCTTTCTTCCTCCTTCATCTGTGGAACTGTTGAAGCTAGTAGCTATTCTGCTTTCAAAGGGGCTTCCCCACAATGAGGATTCCACATCGGCAGTATCCTTACCAAACTGAGGCGAGACAAAGCACTAAACTTGGAGTGAAAAGCAAGGGCATGTGGGGCTGAGTGACCTGCCCAGGATCACACAGCTAATAAGTGTCCAAGGCTACATTTGAACTCAGGTCCTCCTCATGCTAGGGCTGGTGCTCTATCCACTACACCACCTAGCTACCCCTGCCTCTGTTGTCCGTTAGTTGTGTGACCACAAGCAAGTCACAAACTCTCTGGGAAACAGCTTCCTCATCTGTAAAATGAGTGGAATAGGGGAGATGACCTTTAAGATCTCCGCAACTTTAACATTCTATGATTTTTTTCAAAACTCCATGTATAAGGGAGTATATGGGTATGAAAACTACTAAATGTGTGAGATAATAAATACCACTACAAAGCATGCTCAGACATACGACTTACATTTGACATATGACTTACATTTGACATATGACTTACATTTCACATGAATGTAAATTTATGCCGTAAGCATTCAAATATACTTGTTACATTTTCTGTTTTAGATGTTCTTATAATTGTATTCAAATCTTCATTTAATAATAGTTGCTAAGTTTAATAAAAATGGCAATTAAAAAATAAAAGCCTGCAGATGCCTCCTCTGACCCAAGCTAGGATTTAAAAACCGACCATTTTCCAAGAGCACAGTCTGCCATCTTGGAAAGAGCATTGACTTAGAGTCAGGGAGGAGCTGGCTCAATTACTTAACTCTGCTGCTTATCTGCTGTGTGATCCTGGGTAGGTCATTAATCTCTCTGATCTCTGTTTCCCCAGCTACATAACAAAGATAATACTTTTCCTATTTGCCATGAAGTTGTTAAGATGAAGTTCAGTAATTTTTCAGTGGTGTCAACTATTTGTGGCCCCATTTGGTTTTTTTTTTGGCAAAGATACTGGAGTGGTTTGCCCTTTCCTTCTCTAGCTTATTTTACAGATAAAGAACTGAGGCAAGGAGGGTTAAGTGACTTGTCCAAGTGACTTGGCTAGGAGCACACAGTTAGGAGATGTCTGAAGCCTTGAACTCAGGATATGAGTCTTCTTGACTCCAGGCTCAGCATTCTATCCACTTTACCACCTAGCTACTCTTGTTAAGAGGAAAGCACTTGATAAACTTATAAGTGTTAAAGAAATATGACCTTTTGGAAACTGTGATCCTAGCTGTATTTAAGTATGAGGGAATAGAATAGGTGATATAAGTTAGCCACAGCCTATACTCACTCTTTATGTTCACACATGAAATGCTGTTACCTAGAGCAGAGATTTCAAACTTTCTCTCTCCCACTGGACTGCTTGCAGCCCCCTTTTATATATATAATGTAACCCCTTAGGGGGCAGTGAAAGTTATAGAGAATTCCCAGGTCAGGACCAACACAGGTCATCTTTCTAGAGCACTAAGAAGCCCAAGGTCACACTGCTAGTATGTGTCAGAGGGATGCTTAAACTTAGGTCTTCTTGGTTCTCAGGCTGGCTCTCTATCCACTACAATATGTTGTTCTACACAACAATACTTTATTAAGAAAGAAATAGGATTAACAACACTTTGTAAAGAGAAAGAGATATTTCAGAAAGTCATCATCATCATTATCAGAGCTGAAATTTATATTGTGCTTTAAGATTTGCAAAGAATTTTACATCTATAGCTTAATTGAAGGCTCACAATCACCTTGTAAGATACTATTATACACATTTTACAGATGAGAACACTGAGGCTCAGAGAAGTTATTACATAGTATCAGAGGTTAGATGAAAACTCAAGTCTAGTAATCAGTACCAGTTGTAGAGGGTCCTTTGTTTCGAATATACATAAAATTTGAATTTGCAACTGGTTCTCAAATTGCAGTCAAGGGTCCCCTTGGGGTCCCCAAGATCCTTTCATGAGAACCATGAGGTAAAAATTATTTTAAAAAATACTAAGATATTTTAATTTTAATATGGTAACTATATAGTTACTATAGACATAACCCACATAAAGAGAAGGGGTTTTTTTGGGGGGGGGGAGGCTCAGTAATTTTTAAGAGTGTAAATGACTCCAGAAACCAAAAAATCTGAGAATCTGCTGATATATAGGACTCCTGGGCAGACCAGAAGTAGACAATCCAGAAAGACCAGTGTGTGTGTATATGTGTAAGTGTGTGTGTGTGTGTGTGTGTGTGTGTGTGTGATTTGTAAGATGCCAAATCTTATAGCTTTAAATTTGGAAATATTTCATTGCTAAGTACGTATCCTATCTCAGTAGTGGTGGTTGGACCCAAGCCATGAACTCCTCTCCATCTAGGAGGCCCTCAAGAAAGATTGATTTGGTATAGAAATCTCCTTCCCTACTAGTATCTGCCCTCTTAAAACAAGTGGAACTGCTCATGAGACAAATTTAATCATAATATTTGACATTTATATGGTTCATTGCCTTTTTTGAAGTACTTTCATCTAATTTTCATTTGATTCTAATAACAATCCTATGAGCTAAGTAGTACAAATATCATTCCCATTTTAAAGCTGAACAAACAGAGTTTCAGAGAGATCAAGTGACTTCCCCAGGGCTACACAGCTAGTAAGTGGCAGAGCCAGGATTCAAATTGAGGTCTTCCAGGTAAAGCCCCAGTGGACCTTTTACTTCGCCAGTCTGCCTCTCAACTAATATTGGTTTAAGAAAATCCCATTTGTATATTGCCTTATTTTTCCAAGTGCTCTTACAGACATTATTTTATTGATTACGAACTGATAAAGGAATTAGTAAAGAGATGGTACCTTGTGACCTAAACAACCCTTCAAGTAGGGGAGCTGGTGGAGGTCATTTGAGCATTGATGGAATTAACCCAATGTGTTGGGACACTAGCCAGCAGCTTATTCTCCTTTCCACCTGTTGAAATCCTTCCCTTTGTTCAAAGGCAGCTCAGGTGCCACCTGGCTCATGAAGCCTTCCTGCCCCAGCTGGAAGTGATCTCCCTGCTCAAATTGCTCACAGCATGTTGTATGCTCCAATTTGTAAACACAATTTATCCTTCCCTCCTGGGGATGCAAATTCTGTTTACATTTCAGGTACATACCATGATATATCATACATAATTGTTGTGTTCAGTTGTTTCAGTAATGAACAACTCTTTGGGACCCCATTTGAAGTTTTCTTGGCAAAGATACTGGAGTGGTTTGCCATTTCTTTCTCTAGCCCATTTGATAGATGAGGAAACTGAAGCAAACAGGGTTAAGTGACTTGTCCAGGGTCATACAACTATAGGTGTCTGAGGCTGGAGTTGAACTCAGGAAGATGAGTCTTCCTGGCTTCCAGGCCCAGCTCACTATCTACTGTGCCACCTAGCTGCCCCATGATACATAATAGGGACTGGCTAAATGGTGGAATGGAATGGAATTTTTAGGGCAGTCTTCATGAAGAGCATAACTTTCACAGAGGCTCTGCTCTGTGAGACAGAATATGTGGGTAAAGTAAAGGATTTGAAGTCAGGAAGTCCCGGGTTCAGATCCTACCCCAGATATCTACTAGCTGTTTGACTGTGGGCAAGTCACTCAGCATGTCTGTGCTTGAGTTTCTTCATCGGAGGAGTGAGTGCTAGACTTGATACCCTCTAAAGATCTTTTCCAGTTCTAATTCTGGGGTCCCACAATATCCCTCAGCCCTCTCTCCCAAGAGACAAATAGTCTATAAAAGGTGCCTACTCTTTGTTTTAAAACTAATTAAAGTTTTATTGACATCTTTTCTTTTCTTTACATCATAGACATCATAGTTTGAACCATCCCTTGTGACAAAAAAAAAACGACTAAACAAAAACACCCCATACCATGACTGTGTCTAGCAGTGTATACAACATTCCATCCTGGCAGTCCTCCACCTCTCTACTTGTGAGGTGGGAGACAGGTTTCATTATCTCTTATCCAGGAGAAAGAATATGCTTATTTTTAAACCTCATCCATTGAGGTTAGGCAGGAATTCAGAAACGGAACTAAGTTTAATTTAGTAGAGATATTTGGTTTAATGTTTTGCAAACAGGCATCTGAAATGTCATCCAGACCACTAGAGAGAGACTCAAACCAGCTTCCTGAGAGCAAGAAAATCGAAAGCCAAGGGAGACGTGTCTGCACAAAGAAATGGAGGCGCTCCATCATTGTCCAGCCAACCCACAGTGTCCACTCCTGATTCAGTTTAAAAATATCTCTCAGGAAAAAATGCCAGTGTCCTCAGTGGGTTTTGCCTTTCAGACTTCACTCACCTTGTGTGCTTTAGTAGCAGGACAAGCCGAATCATCTTTCTTTTGCTGCATCGGGGAGTGATAAAGCTGGAAAGGGGGAGAAAAAAGCTTTCTGCCCTTTGGATAGTCAAACACTGCCACCTTCTGTAGTATAGGGTGTTGCAGGCATGGTTTCGGGCAGCCTCTTCCCTTCCAAAGCTTGCGGGAGAGCCAGGGTATAAACCACTAGTTGTTGGTCAGGGCTGGGAGCCAGGATCAAGAGAGGCTTCTATGAATGCCAAAGACAATCTCTATGCCAAGGACAGAGGGAATGGGCAGCCAGCAGAGGAAACATGAAGATCAGGAGTGTGGCCGGGGAAGGAATCCCCAGGGCCAGCCCCATCATTCCTGGGGCACAGATCATTAATGGGTCTCTCCTAAAGGGTTGTCTCTACCCTGGGTACTGAGTCTTCCCTGTGAATTCTAAAACTCTTTGATGCTCTAGATATCTTAATCCCTAGAGATCGTGCCCAGGCTGGAACTCTTCTCTTCTACCCACACTCTCTGCTTGGCCAAACCACAGGCTGTGGTCAGTCCAAGTTTCCCCTCCCCTCTTCTCCATCTACACCCTCAGTCATACACTTCAGACAGTATTTGAAGGGCTTATTTATAAAGAGGAGAAAAGAGTAAATTTCAGAAATTATAGCAGGGGGTTCTAATCAAAAGCAGGTAAAATACATTTAGCCAAGTTAACTGAATGATTCCTTGATTTATTCAATCTAATAACTATAGATTGCCCCACACAGAGTAGCCCAATCAAAACTTTAACAATACGAATTAGCTTGCTATGTATCCTATAGACCAGGCTTCTCTCTTCCTCCCTTCCCCCTACCCTGTCACCAAAGACTCCAGGTTCAAACCAACCAAGTCTCATCCTGGAAGCTTAACACAAAAGGTGCATTCTCATTTTCTTTGGTCCATTGGACCCCACCATTAATACAAGAAAGTCTCCAATATAAAACTTTGCTATAACTTGTGTCTGTGGTATTTCTAAAAGTGAATGAATGAATGAAAAAGCATTTACCTACCATGTGCTTAGAAGCATAAGCAATACTAGCATTTATAGGGTGCTATAAGGTTTGCAAAGCACCTTACTTAGGAAAGTTCTCATTTGATCTTCACAACAATCCAGAGAGGATTACTGTCCCCATTTTCTAGATGAGGAAACTGAAACTGAGGGAGATGTAGTGACTTCCCAGGGTCACACAGCTAGTAAAGTATCTGCGTCTACATTTGAACTCAGGTCTTGCTGACTCAGAGTCCAGCACCAGGACTCTTCTAAGTGCTGGGGTTACAAATATAAAAGGCAAAGATGTTTCCTTCCCTCAAGGAGCGTACATTGTTATGGGAGAAACTTCACACAAAAGGAAATAGTATCCAGGGAGGGATACTTTGGTCTGGCGAATTGCAGTTATGTCAGATGGGTAACATGAGTGGCAGGGTACTCATCCTATAGAAGCTCGCAACATACGAGATAGTTATAGTGTTGAAACAGCCTTTATTTCAGTCCATAGAAAATGTATAAAACTCTCAGGACTACAAGAGACTGAGCACATACAGAAAAACCAAATACTCAAATAGCTCCCCTACTCCCCACACTAGAAGAGGAGTGAGCTTGGGCTTACAATCAGCACAACTTTCTATGCTGTAGGTAAGTGTCTTCTTCCTGCAGAGCGCTACACAATTTTCCCTAGCCTCAAATCATATGGTTTAAAACCCCCATCCCTAAGTCAAATTTTTGAATACCTCATGTACCTCACCATTGTGGTTTTTCTTAGGCCAACGTTTATATGACCTGCAACATCTGAGTAACTCACTGGCTCAGCTCTTCAAGGAGGATATTATGTGGGAATGATGTGGACTATATTCTTCATTTTTTTTGTTTTTTTTTTAATTTAAATTGATTTGTTTATTTACTTTTAGTTTACAAGATTCAGTTCCAGAGTCCCTTGAGTTTCAAGTTTTCTCCCCTCTCTGCCCCTCCCCCCCCATGGCAGCATGCAGTCAAGTATAGAATCTGCAGATACTTTCACATTGGACATTAGCGTGGTTGTATAGAAGGGTTGTAACCAATGGAGTGGACAATGGGAATAAGGAAACAAAACCAAACATGGAAAAGAAAGAGAGCATGTAGATTGCTTCAGTTTCCATTTAAACTCTGTTCTTTCTAGATCTTTTTTTTTTCAAGGGTGGGAAGCAGATGGACAATGGAGGGCCAGGCTAGTAACAGAGGTTTGGGCCCAGACACAATGAAACACCTATGGCCTCTGCAAATGTCTCATCAAGTGTGATTGAATGAGACTACTGGAAAAAAACCATAGCTTTGATCATGTGGACCTTTGTCAACAAGGTGATATCTTCTGCTTTTTAGCGTGTTGCCCAGGTTTGCCATGGCATTCCTTCCAAGGAGCAAGCATCTTTTAATTTCGTGGCTGCAGTTGCTGCCTACAGTGATATTTGAGCCCAAGAATATAAAATCTGACACTGCTTCCATTTCTTCACCCTCTGTTTGCCAGGAAGTGATGGGACCAGTTGCCTTGATCTTAGCTTTTTTTTAATGTTAAGTTTCAAGTCAGCTTTGACACCCTCTTCTTCCACCCTCATCAAGAGGCTTCTTAATTCTTCTTCACTTTCTGCTGTCAGAGCGGTATTGGTTGCATATCTGAGACTGTTGATATTTCTCCCAGAAACCGTAATTCTGGCTTTTGATTTGTCCAGCCTGGCATTTATCATGATCATATAAGTTACATAAACAGAGTGACAGCATGCAGCCTTGTCATACTGGTGTTTTCTTGGCACACTGGAATGGTTTGTCATTTACTTCTTCAGTGGATCATCTTTTGTCAAAACTCCCTTCTATGACCCGTTTGTCTTTGGTAACCCTACACAGTATAGCTCTTAGTTCTCGTTGAGCTACAAAAGTTCCTCTGACATAGCGACACAGTGATCCAGGGGTCTGACAAGCAGTTGGTGATAAATTGGGTCTATAACTTGGAAAAGGGACTAGGGATGGATAAATGGATCTGGGAATTGTTCTTTCTAAATCTTTCTCTGAATGTAGGTATCTCCTTCCATCCTGAGACTTGTAGAGTTGTCTTATAGCTGTGCATTGCTGAGAAGAGTCCAGTTTATCAAGATTGGTCATCACACATACGATGTGTCTGTTATTACGTACAAGTTTTTTCTGGTTCTGCTCTTCTCACATAGCATCAATTTGTATAACCCTCTCCAGGTAAATATGAAGTCCATCTCCTCCCCATTTCTTATAGCAAATAGTATTCCATTACATTCATATACCACAACTTGTTTAGTCATTCCCCAATTGATGGGTATCCCCTATATTTCCAGTTTTTTGCCACCACAAAGAGAGCTGCAATAAATATTTTTGTACATATGAGTCTTCCTCCCACTTCTATGATTTCTTTGAGATACAACCCCAGAAGTGGTATTACTGGGTCAAATATTTTCTTCATTTTCCAAGAAGTAGGATGAATCAGAAAATCTCTCTCTAGAAGGTCTGTTGGAACTCAAACGTGGCACTACCCAACAGGTGGTTCTCAAAGCTAATGCTACCCAGGAAAATCATCTCTCTCTACTAGAAGCCTAAACTTCAAATCGTGCTGCTTAGGGAATTCATAATTTCTTTCCTCTACGCCAGTGATAGAAGATTAGGTAACGACCTTGACCTCCTCAGGCTGCATGGGAGCATATGTTTCTACTACTATAAGCTTCTATAAATCACTATTACCTGGTCGCCTCATGGTTGTGGGAGCAAAAAGGGTGGTAAAATCCTTTCCCTTTGGCCTCCACCTTGCTGTATGAGAAAATCTTTAGGAGCTTAAAGCCACAGAGAGTGAGATCAGCTTGCTTTTATAATCTATGAGCAGAGGAGGCTGAACTTGTCAATTAGCCTCAAACAATGGCTTATACTTTATAATCTCAGTAGTTTGATTGAAGAACACCACCATTTTGATCAGGGATTAATAATGGCCTTCACTCAGCAACTTTATCGGGTTGATAGGAGAGCTTCTCAGTTTAATCAAGGATTCTCTAGATCAGCTCCCTTCCATAATTATAACCAAGCCATATGATAAAGTCACAAAACCTTGGTATTATATAATACTACTGACTGTCCATTAATAATAATATTCCTATTAATTATCCTGTTACAGCACTTTGTCTAACACTATTCAGCAAGATTTGCCTGTATGGCATGTCCTTTTTGTTTGAGGTTCATTCACCTGTGCCTGAGTCAGGAAGACTCATCTTCCTGAGTTCAAATCTGGCCTCAGACACTTACTAGTTGTGTGACCCTGGCAAGTTACTTAAACCTATTTACCTCAGTTTCCTCATCTGTAAAATGAGCTGGAGAAGGGAATGGCAAACCACTCCAGTATCTTTGCTAAGAAAACTCCAAATGGAGTCCTGAAGAGTCAGACATGACTGAAAAAGACTGAACAGCAACAACAAACTACCTGTGCCATGTGGTACAGCCTCCCTTTCCTCAGAAAGAAACTCAAATAGTGAATCTTTTTTCTGTTCTATCTGGTCTCCCCAACTCTGTACTAAGCTAGCTACAATCAATTTTCTTCTGCCTCAAATGATCCTACTGGCAGATTTAAATATTTGTGTCATGCCCTCAGGCAGTCAAGAGCAACCATTCCCCTTGATTATAGTGTGATCTTTATCCACTCACCTTAAAGGGAAGGGGACCAAAAAAAAAATTAAAAAGGGGGCAGCTAGGTGGCACAGTGAATAGAGCACCGATCCAGGAGTCAGGAGGACCTGAGTTCAAATCTGGCCTCAAACACTTAACACTTACTACCCATGTGACCTTGGGCAAGTCACTTAAACCCCAATTGCCCTCCAAGAAAAAAAATTAAAGGGAAGGGGACAAAAGGAATAATCCTAATTTTCCCTCTCCAGGATAAAATATAGGCAAGCGTTCTTATTACCTAGAAAAAATAATCACCTCCAAACCTTGTCATAAATTCATAAAAATTCCAGATCCATTAAAGAGTGTTCCAAGGAGCAACAGTAGAATAGACTAGCAAACAGCAGGATACTGGGAATCTGAAGGATAAAACAGTTGGGTCAAATCCAACAACAATTCCAAATTCAAGGCAAAAAGTTAGGAGCTAATGGGTCTATAGGAGTAAAAAGAGCAATATAATAGTAAACAAAAAAGAGACTGAATTCAAGGAGGCTTGATCCCTGAAGCACCTTCCCTCCCTCCTTCATGGCATTTCCTAGGGTTTCTGTGTAACTGCAGGTGGTCTGCCATGTTTGTCTAGAAGGTGTATGTAAGTAGGAATAGGTGAAAGGAAACTCAACACTTGGCAGACCAGAGTAGTTAAGGGACAGGAGACATGTTTGAACCTCTCATTTGATAGAGATAGAAGGTAAGGTTCAGAAAGGAGTATTGACTTTCCCAAAACAGCATTGGGGTATAGATCCCATTTGCGGTTTTCTTGGTAAAGGTACTGGAGTGGTCTGTCATGTCTTCTCCAGCTCATTTTACAGATGAAGAAACTGAGGCAAACAGGGTTAAGTGACTTGCCCAGGGTCACACAGCTAGTAAGGGTCCGAAGCCAAATTTGAACTCAAAAAAATCAGTCCTCCTGACTCAGGTATAGGTGAATGAACCTCAAAAAAGGGGTATCTACATAACAAGATAGTATCTACATAAAGCTAAGACTAGAATACAAGACATCAGCAGCAATTCAATTCTGCTTTACCAATATTTATTCTTGAACTTTAGACATGAGAAGAGTTTCTAGATTACCCTAAGGAAATAAAAGTTGAGGTTCTAGTTCCAGTTTAGCAACTAGAAATGGAGAATCCTTTTGAATTTTGGGGGCACTTTAAAAAGAAGTCTATTGTTTAAAGTAGAGGAATGATACATACCTGTTTCTGTGATGTCCCCTTGATGAGTGAGAGGCTGATGACATATGACTGAAGTAGGGACTGCTTGTGGAGATAAAAAAATTGAGAACCAGGCTAGAGCAAGAGTAGCCTCCTGATTGGCTGAGGGGTGTAATGTTGATTCTGAATCTACCAATAGCCTTCTAGTAAGCCAGAAGATGGGCATAGTCAGAGTAAGCAGGGTCTGAGGAAGGACAGATGCCATTCTAAGTTGACTGTGCAAGAGGGAGAACAGGTTTTGAAACACTCTAGTCCCATGACACTAGACAGCCAGACCCAGATCCAAGGCCAGGCTCCTTAGGAGTGGCAGTGTTGGATAATGGAAAAGACAGACAGCTTTGGAGTCATCAGGGCCTGGGATCAAATCCCAGACCTGCAATTTACTACTACCCATATAAGACTGGGCAACTAACAACTTGTCTGGGCCTGAGTTTCTTCAGCTATAAAAGGAGAAAGTTAGAACAGATGATTTCTAAGGTCCCTTCCAGCCTTGATTCCAATGAATCCTTCTTAGAGTTAGAAAGATTAGAGCTGTCCAGCCAGGCACACAGGGCAGGTATTTTTAGAAACATGCTGAGTATGCTTATATACCGTATAGCTGTGCATGTTGTAATTTTACTCCTCCCTTGTAAATGGATCTTTCTAAAGCTCATGTTGGCCTTGAATGTGTCAAAGGTATTGAGAGATTAATTACACCTCATTTTTATGGGTCACTTTCAGGTTTTCCAGAGTACTTTATGTGTATTATCTTACCTGACATCCACAATAACCCAATGATGTAAGTGCTATTATTACTCCTACTTTAGAGAGGAAGAAACTTGGACTTAGAGAGGTAAGGGTGACTTTCTCTGAATCACATAGCTAGTCTGAGGTGAGATTCAAATCCAAGTCAGTCCAGCTCTCTATTCAACTCCTTTTCTAGCTGCCCTTATCCTTTCAAGACAGGGTAGATGCTGGAATTAGAGACATTTGGGCGATTGCTATGGATTTAACATACAGGAGATTTAGAGACACTTAACTCTGAGGTCAGGCCAGTGGATCCAGGTGATAAGAAAAACACCCTGATGCCGAAGGGCATCCCTGCTTGAGGGCTGAAGTGGAAATGTCCAAAGAGAGGTGAACAAGCTTAAATGGGAAAGGTAGGCTGTGCAGATACCATTTGCGGCTTTCTTGGCAAAGATACTGTAGTGGTTTGCCGTTTCCTTCTCCAGCTCATTTTACAGATGAAGAAACTGAGGCAAACAGGGTTAAGTGACTTGCCCAGGGTCACACAGCTAGTAAGTGTCTGAAGCCAAATTTGAACTAAAAAAATCAGTCTTCCTGACTCAGGTGCAGGTGAATGAACCTCAAAAAAAGGATATCGACATAGCAAGATAATGGTAAAGTCAAGAATCTGCAGGGTGCTAATAGCAGCTTTAGCACAAGTATGAAATATGTTTTCATAGGAACTGGTTCATTGGGCGACTTTGACCAATGCATCTGACCTCTTGGATTCAAAGTGTCTATGTCACTGGTGGTAAAATTATTGCCAGCTTTCTTAATGACTATTTGGAGAGTACTGAGACTCTTAGATAAGAGGCCCATAAAAGATAAAAGAGCAGAGCCCTATGATTCCTTATTCTTCAGAGCATATCCAGCCTTAGGAAGGGAATAGACTAATGTTTACTTCTTTAATTCAAATTCTGACATGGTCAAATTCATATGATAACCTGTCCCACTTCTCTTGTAACTTGTCTTAGTGATAAGTGGTAAAAACTGGCAGAGAGAACAGGTCAGATTTAGATGTCCTTTAGGGGACAGTCATACAATACAAAATGAGAAGATCTGTCAGTTCTCCACCTAACTGGGTAGACAGAAGATGGTGTCCTCACCTAGAAACTGAAGAGGTTAAGAGAAGACACTGAACAGTAGAAAGAGCTATGGGCTTTGAGTCAGAAGACTTGGGTTCATTTTCTCCCCATACCTGGGGTGACCCCAGGAAGTTGTTACTTCTCTTAAAGTATTTTTTGAGGAGCCAAGATTTCAACAGATACTATGCCTGAGCTTAGGAGGAGATGCCCCCTCCAACAATGCAAATCTCAACCTCTCAGTGCTTTATGTATTTGGTCTTTGAGAGTTGCTATGGCTGAAAAATTCACCATCCTGAAGGGACCCAATAATTAGCCTCTCTGAACTTAGCCAAATGGCAGGCATACAACTTATTTTTAGGGCCTGTTTGTAAAGCCATACCAAAGACTAAATAGCTTTTGAGATCCCAAGGTCACTTCCTTTCATAATGAGGCATCAGAATTGGATGTTATTGGAGGCAGGTGTAAAAACATAGTGATGGTGGGGATAATGCTGCTTTCTTTACTCTACTTTTTAAGAGTGTTATAAATGAAGAAATAATATATGAAAGATGGCTTGTAATCATAAGATGTGATCTATGAGCTGTTATTTTCATAATCATCATTATTGGAGGCTGCAAGGTATCATGATAGAGTGTTGGAGTTGGAGTTAGGAAGACACTTACTGGCTGTGTGACCCCGGGCAAGTCACTAATCCTTTGTCAGTGTGGATCATATGAGATACTATATGTAAAGTACTTTGCAAAACTTAAACAGATATAGAAATCCAAGCAATCATCACCCTCATCTCTAAGGTCACTTCCAGGTCTCAAATTCTATGAGCCCATATTAAGTGGATTTTAGAGCGCAAAAACTCTGACAGACTCATTCTAGTCAATCAGCTAATTTTCAGATGTTTGCTTCCCTTTGACCTGCTTAGACAGCACCTCCTCTGGCACCTGGATCCACTGTAAAACAACAACAGAAGCTACTGCAGGGAAGCCGTAGGTAATATGGTGGACAGGTTCCATAGGGAGGGAGCAATTACTTTTATCTTTTAATGAGACAGTCTCCTGGTCACAAATTATAGCCCCTGTTTATGACATAAGTTCAATTTGAGTAAATGACTAGCATTTGCAAGGGATGCTGCTCACTCATCTGATTTCACTACCATCTCAAGGGAAACACTTAGAACCCTACCAAGGGCATTGTATAACTTCTATAATTATTAACAGAGGCTGCTGAGTTGAGAGTCAAGTATACGAAATAGGTGGAGTGAGGAAGGAGAGCTATAGTTATACAGCTTAACACATTGAGAACAAGACATAAAACCATATTTAACAGTTAAACATCAGCATGTAATGTCTCCCTTTACTTCACGTCCAGATGACTTCCATAGCTTCCTAATTGCTCTCTGCCTGCAGCCTCTCCTATTCAATCCGTCCTGCACACTCTAGGGTTCTATAATCCATAGTATTCATAGCTTATTTGTACAGAATTATTTTTACGTTGTCTTCCTTATAATTAGACCGTGAGCTTCATGAGGGCAGGAACTGTCTTTTACCTTTCTTTGCATCCCCAACACTTAGCACAGTGCTTGGCACATAATAAGTACTTGATAAATGTTTATTGACTGAAACTTTCCAATAGGTCTCCCTTACTCATAATTTCTCTCTTTGCTACAATATTTCCCTACTGCCTTCTGTATCAAATCTCAACTTCCCTTTCTGGCTTTCAAGGGCCTCTATAATCTGCCACCCTTCCTTACCTGGTCAATCTTATTTTCCATTAGTTTTCAAAATTTCCCTTCCCAGAAGCAGCCTCATTCCTGGAGTCTCTACCTCCTAACGATGGAATGGTGTCCCATTTGTCACCTCTCAATCAAAGGTGGGCTTCATGCTGGTAGCATGTAGTACTTTCCTGCACACAAAAATTCTTATTTATGCCTCTGTTGACCTCCCTGGCTTCCTTTAAGGGTCAACTAAAATCCCATCTTCTACAGGAAGCCATCCCCAATCCCTCTTAATTCCAGTGCCTTCCTTCTATTAATTATTTCTTATTTGTCCTGTAAATAGCTTGCTTTGTATATATTTGCTTGCATGTTCTCTCCCCCACTAGATTGTAAATTCCTCAAGGCCAGGGATGGTCTTTTACCTCTTTTTATATCTCTAGAGCTTAGCACAGTGCCTGGTACGTAGCAGGGGCTTAATAAATGTTTATTTTTTTGATAGATTGCTGAGACTTAGGCTTCTTTGCATCTGCCACAGTGACTCCCCAGTAGAGGGCCTGGCCCATAGAAATTGCTTAATACATACTTGTTGGTTGGTTGAACTCAAGATGTAAATCCCAAGTATAGCAATATAAGGGAGTTGAAGGAGTTCTGGGCTGGAATATCAATTCTCTTCCCTAGTAGTGTGACTTCAGGCACATTATTTAGTTTTTCCAAGTCTCTTTACTCATTTATAAAATGGGAATAATAAGATTTGAACTACTGATCTCCTAGGGTTGTTGTGAGAATCAAAAGAAAAAATATATGTAAATCATAAAGCCTTATATAAATGTGATACTACTATTATGACAATATAAAGCAATAAATGAAGGCGCTTTTAAGGATAAGAGCTAACATTTTTCTAGCACTTTCCTCAATAATGACGACTTAAGCTACCTGCCTCTTACAAGGGGATTCCAGGTATGCACAGCATTTTACATGTATCATCCTTTGATGTCACATTTGGAGCTATTTTTGGACATTTACGCAAGCAGTGGTGTATAAAATGGATTGGAAGGGCAGAGACCAGAGGTGGGCAGATCAGTTTGTTGAATTGCTCAGTTCTCTGCTCCTTTGTGTTACCTAGATCCAGCACCCCTTTTATCCAGCTTGTTTAATCTGATAGTTTTGAATCAGTGTTTTATTGGAGGAGGGGCAGAGGTGATGAGAACAGGCAAAGGAGGCCGAAAATAGCAGGTTGGTGGGGGGAGGCATTAAATCTCATGAGTGGTGAGGTTCTGGCCATCTGTTTCTTGCCCTCTGTGATCAGAAAGCCAATGTGAAATAGGATGACATTTTGGGTTTCTTCCTTCGATTCCTAGAGGAGTTTATTCCAGTGGTTGAATATATTTCTGTTGAATTTCCTAAAAAGCCATGTGGCCATGATAGTGGAAGGATGTTGTATCAATTTGCTGATGGGATGATTGAAACTATAGGCAGTGAGTGGTCAGCAAGGGCAGTTGATATTCATTTGGAGCAACAAGCTTAAGCTTGCCTTACCTTGAAATGGAGTTTTCATGTTTGAAAAGATGCCGAGATAGACAGATTCACTTCTTTATGAGATGTCAGCTGACTATTCTTGCATGGAGTTATTTTATTTTAGAATAATTCATAATGGCAGGGCTCAGTGCCATAATAAGTTTCTGTTTCCATTATAAATCCAATTTTAGTGGGTGAAGAAGTCTGCCATCCCATCTTCTGTGTAGGTGAATTTTTTTTTCCTTCAAAAAAATAAAAAGATAGGTGGGTTTTTTGTTTGTTTTGTTGTTTAAAGAATAAAACATTGAAAAGAGTAGACTGTCTGAATAGGTTTCAAATAATAAAATCTGAGGTACAGTAAATTTGGCAAGTACTTCTTTCCTTTCTCATTTTGGTTTAGGATGGTAGAACAATTCCCTATCAGTGGTTTTCAGCAGCTCAGGTGCTAACAGTTAATGTTTCTACACCCTTTTAAACCCCACCCTCTGAGACTGATCTTCCCTGTCTTTAGAAACATAGTTCCTGGACTACAATGACATTTGAACACATTTTCTATGCTAGTCAGATTGACTTGCTAGCTTTTCTGTTTATGCAGTGGGGTCCTGGTAAATGTTTGACAACTGACTTTCTGAGGAAAAAAAAACCTGCTTGACATACTTTTAAGGTTAATCTATACTATTAACATTTTCTTTGTCCCTTTGTTAAGTCTAAATAATGAACAAAACAATAAATCAAGCTCCGATGGATAGCATTTGCTGATTTCCAGAGTATAAATGTTCATGCTGAAAATTTAACAATCAGCTCTGGCTCCAGCTTTGCCTGCCGTAATCCACCTCCTACCTTCCACTTCATAACTTTGCAGGAGTGTTCCCACAGGTCTGGGATGCATTCTCACCCCACCTCTAGAATGCGTAGCATTCCTGTCTTCCTTCCAAGTACAGCCTAGATGCTACTTCCTACTGTATAAAAGAAACCGGGAAGCCTTTCTGGGCAAAGAAACTGACTTTTATTAAGAGAAACAAAGGTGGAGTCTACAGTCTGCTCAGTACGGTCTGGGACCCTGAGATACAAAATTCACAGTTATTTATGTCTCTTGATTCATGTGTGGTACAAGCAGGCTAGTTATGGTGTGAATGGTCAACGCCCTTTTACTAAAGCAGGCTCTTGGCTCAAGCAGGGCCTTTTCACATCATAAGTTTAAGGCAGCTCATTACATTTTAATATAAAGATGATTAATATGGTCACACATTTTATAATGATTATAATTACACTCCTTAGTTGAACTAATGCAGGAATTTTCCTGGGACTATATCATAGTTTTGGTTATACAGGTTTTCCCCAGGTCTATATTCTTACTATAAATGACACAGATATTTCTTATTCTATCAAGATAATTATACCTGATAAATGATCATAAAGCAAAACAAGGCATTGGTTATTGATCTTGCCCATTTCAATTCACAAGGCTTTTCTCATCTCCCCCAGGCTTCAGGGCAATTTTCCTATTGAAACTGCTTTGCTTTTACTTATCTGGGTATATGCTATGTCTTCTAGTAGAAGAAGTAAGTCCTTTTTGTTGTTGTTATTTTTAGTTAACAAACATTTAAGTACTTCCTGTGTGCCAGGCACTGTACTAAGGGCTGTAGAGACAAAGAAAAGCAAAAATAATCCCTGCCCTCAAGAAGCTCACATTCTAATCCAGGAGATAACATGTCAATGACTAGGTACACACAAGACATAGAGAGAGTAGGCAGAGAGTAATCTGAAAGGGGAAGACCCTAACAGTGGTTCTCAACTTGTGGGTCGTGACCCCTTTGGGGGTCAAACGACCCTTTCACAGAGGTGACAGGGGTTGCCTAAGACCATCAGAAAACACATATTTCCAATGGTCTTAGGAACTGAGACACAGCTCCTCTATCCTTCTCCAGGCAGGTCCACCCACATGCAGATACATCCACATATGAGTATTAAAGGGTCACGGCATTAGGAAGGTTGAGAACCACTGCTTTAGAAGCTTTGAAAGTCTGAGAAACTTCTGTAGATGAGTCTTGAATGAAGCCAGAGGCAGAGGTGAGGAGGGAAAATATTCCAGGCTGGGGGACAGGCAGTGAAAGGTACAGAAATGGAGGAGGGTTCAAGGAATGGCAAGTATGCCAGTATAGCTGGATTGCAGAGTTCATGGGGCAGAATAAAGTAAGTATAAGAAGATTGGAAAAGTAGAAAGGGGCCAAATGATGAAGGCCTTTAAACACCAAAGAGAGGACTTTCTCTTTGGTACTGGAGGTAATAAGAAACCACTGGAGTCTATGGAGTGAGAGAGTAATGTGGCCAGATCTTCCCCAGAGCCAGCATAGCTCTTTGCACATAATAAGTACTTAATGAATGTTCATTGAATTCAGCTAGACCTGTCAAAACTATGTCTTTGCAAAATAATAAAGTAATTCATACTAAGGTACTCAAAACTGAGTTAATATGGCACATCACTGCTTGAGTATTCACTATCACTACCTGTAAAACTTCCTTTCATTAGGTGGTAGGGAGTGAATGGCCCCATTGCCAAGGCCAAGGCCTAAGGATGGGTCTGTACTCCTCCCATTTTCCTCAGGGGTTGTCAGGTAATTCTGGAATGAGGGAGAGGGCCAGGACACTGAATATTGAGAATGCCAGTGCCTAAATAGTACAAAGAATAAATGCCATCAATATCAAAGGTGGTCTGAAAAGTCAAGAAAGGCAGCCAGGGATAGTTAAGAATGAGATGAAGAATGAAGGTATCTATAAACCAAGATCATATCCTGGGAATGAAAATCAACTCTACAGTGAAACTCCAGAGGGTTAAGCAGAGCAAGAAAGATTGTCATATCCCATAAGAAGCAGGTCCCACCCATGCAATGAATGGTGTGAAGAAAAGGCAATTCTGATTTGTAAGTCCTGGAAGAAAGGTCCAGAGAAGGAACAAAAACCAGGTAAATATTTAACAAAGGCCAGACATACTTTTAAGTTTAATCTTTAGTATTTACCTTTTCTTAAGTCTAAATAATCAAGAAAACAATAAATCAAGTTCTGACTTGCAGTGTTTTATTTCTGAGATATAAATGCTCTAATTACCTGGAGAGGCTTATACGGACGGATGCTAAGTGAGAAGAGCAGAACCAGGCAAAACCTGTACACAATCCCAGACACATCGTACATATGATGACCAACCTTGATAAACTGGACTATCCTCAACAACGCACAGCT
>CM053582.1:503191967-503218538 GCA_028627135.1 Pseudochirops cupreus
AAAAAAAAAAGAGATAGAAATGCTCACACTGAACATTTCACAGTCAGCTCTCTCTGGGCAGTTTGAGCTGGCTCCAGCATACCCCTGAGATAAACCCACACAAACTAGACTGGGTGGAAATGTCTTCCAAGAGGGATAGCCTGGGGTAATGGGCATACAGATGGGCTTGGAGTCTGGAGACCTGGGTTTGAATCCTCATTCCAATACTTTTAAGTTTAGTAATAATTTGAGACAAGTTGACCATTCTGGGTTTCATTTTCTTCATCTGGAGAAAATGAGAACAATGGGTCCTGCACCAGATACTTAATAGGGATATGGAGAAATTGATTTGTAAGCCTGAAGGTGTTATGTGAGGCAGTGTGGCATAGAGGATACAGAGACAGCCTGGGAGACAGGAATCTCTGGGTTTATGTACTGTCTCTGGCACTTCTTGTCTTTGTGACCCTAGGCAAGTCATTTAACCTCTCAATGATGTAGGCAGCTCTTTAAGACTGCAAATCGCCAGGCAGCCAGATGGCTCAATGGATAGAGCACGTCCCTGGAGTCAGGTGGACCTGAGTTTAAATTCAGTCTCCCATACTTACTTAAATGTGTGACCCTGGGCAAGTCACTTAACCTCTCAATGCAGTGGGCAACTCTTTAAGACTGTAAGTTTCATTGGTAGGGGAAGTTTTCTATACTGAATGAAATCACAGTTCCTGTTCTCTTCTCTAAGGTACTATAAACATGTGAATCACTATTATTCTAAGTACCAAAATGCAAAGGACTGAGATGAATTTAAAAATCTGTTCAGACTAAGAGGTCAGTACCAGATTAGGTGCCAAGATATATGGAGTATGGGGGAAGGAAAGTGGAGAAAAGAAACTAAACATTTATTAAGCACCTTCTGTATACCAGACACTCTGCTAAGTTCTTTACAATTATTATTGATTTGATCCTCACAATAACCCTGGGAAGTAGGTGCTTTTATTACCCCCATTTTATAGTCTAGGAGACTGAGGCAGATAAAGGTTAAGTGACTTGTGCAGGATTACAGCTACTAAGTGTCTGAGGCTAGATTTGAACTCAGGTCTTTTTGATTCTAGGTCAAGTGCACTATCCAATGTTCCACTTAGCTTCACCTCCCCACTGCCTGGTTCAGCCTTTTCAGGAAAAGTTTTAATGAGTCTCTGGTAGCTGCTGGCCTTACTTTCCTTTGATGTGGTGACAGCTTCACACGGTCATAGGTAGGGTTTGCTATGTTCCCTCCTAAATCAATCCTGACCGCCCTGCCATGGGCATGAACACAGCTCATCATACACTGGTGACAAGCTATGCCTTGTCATTCCTCTTTTAAAAATCTAATTATTTTATTTTTTCCCAATTACATGTAAGCAAAACATTTTAACATTCTTTTGAAAACATTTTAAGTTCCAAATTCTCTTTCTCCCTCCCTCCCCTCCCCACTCCTTGAGAAGGCAAGCAATTTGATATAGATTATACATATGTAGCCATGCAAAACATTTCCATATTAGTTATGTTGTAAAAAACATAGACAAAAAAACCTAAGAATAATGAAGAAAGTTTAAAAAATGTATGCTTTGATCTGCATTCAGACTCTATCAGTTCTTTCTCTGGAGGTGGGTAGCATTTTTCATCATAAATCCTTCAGAGTTTTCTTGGATCATTGTATTGCTGAGAATAGCTAAATGAGTCACAATGGCTCATTGTACAATATCCTCCTGCCTCTGCTCCTTGTCATGCCCCTTAAGTGGACCATTTTATCCTAATTCAGGAATAGATGATAGGCAGCAATGTCCTAACCAGAGTAATGCATTTTGAATGATAGCATTCTTGGCCCCACTCCTGGCAGTGAAGGACCCTTTGGAGCCAGAACACCTTCTCAGGGTCCCTCAGCTCACGTTGTAGGATGCCTGATCTATTAGTAAGACTTGCTCAGAAATGTAGTAAACCCCAAAGTTCTTCTGTCTCCAGTCACTGACTGGGCGGGGTGACCTCCCTGATCCACAGCCAAACCATAGGTAAAGTTTCAGCAGAAGTTAATTTGACCTGGCAGAGGGAATGGGTATGCACAGATGCCAAAAAGAGCAAACAGAAGTACAATTGTAAATGAGTAGTTCAGTAAGAGGCTGTAGCTGCCAAATCCAGAACCATAGAATCTCAGAGACAGAAAAGGACCTTGAATCATCTGGTCCAACCCCCTCATTTTATAGAGGAAGGAACTGTGTCTTAGCAACATCAAATGACTTACCTACGTCTACACAGCAAGTTAGTGACAGGGGCTGGCCAAACTAGGCCCCAAATCCCCTAGGTCCTAGTCCAATTTCTGTCCACTGGGTCCTGATGCCTTACATAGGATCATCTTCTTCCATCCACATACCAATCTTTTCTCCAAAACTCAGCCACACCCTAGCTTGGCTGAAAGAAAGTCTCTATCAGACATGCCATCTCTGCAACGTGCCAGGGAAAAGAGGGGAAGATACAGAGGCAGTGTTGAAAGAACCTGACTTAGAATTGGAAGAACCAGGCGCAAGGTCCAGTTTTAATGCCAGCTTTGTGACCCTGGTTAAGTCCCCTCATCTCTCTAGGTCTAATATCCTAATTTGGAGAATGGTGATAATATTTGTCCTACCTACTAATTTACTGGGTGAAGAAAAGTGCCTTGAAGGGCAGAATATGGTAGCGTTTAGCATGACAAGGTTTCTGGACAACAAATCCTGTAAAACTCATTGTGTATAGCCTGGACTCTCCTTAACTGTAGGCCCCTGAAATTTGTACTCTGATTAAAAATTCATGTGGCTAAGTATCTACACAGAACAATAATTCACAAACCTTTGTTCAATGCTTCTTTTGACCAGATGAAAAAAAAAAGACATCTTCTCAAAGCAAAGGCATTTATAGAAGCGGAGTAGAGAAGTATATGGGGCGATTAGGTGGGGCAGTGGATGTAGCACCCAGCCTGGACTCATCTTCACAAGTTCAAATTTGGCCTCAGACACTTACTAGCTGCGTGACCCTGGGCGAGTCACTTAATCCTGTTTGCATCAATTTCTTCATCTACAGAATGAGCTGGAGGAGGAAATGGCAAACCCCTCCTGTATCTTCCAAGAAAACAGCCAAATGGGGTTGTGAAGAGTCAGATACGACTGAAATGACTGAACAACAACAAAAATGAGGTAAATAACGAGGAAAACCTCTCCTATGCATATAGAGGCACATTCTTCTACATCACCAGTGAGAGAGGGAACACACTTATCCTGGATAAATCCTGTTCCTAGGGCAGAGGTTCAAGCTGGAACACCTTCCAGGTTCTGAACTTGTAACTTGGGGCTTCCCCACTGAGTTCTGAGGTCATTTGCTCCTCAGCCTAGTATGGGCAACCTGTGATTTGCCCATGTCATCAACTAGGCTACTCTTGCCTCTGGTGGTTTCCCATTGAGTTGCCACTGCAATCTTCCTGGTTCTTGGATGAATTGCAGCTTCATTGCAGACTTCTCTTGCTTCTCGAGGGGTATTGCCACTAGCCTCAGAGCTTTTCCAGCCTCTTTATTGCACACAACTGAACCCAACCCCTGAGAGTCTACTGAGGTTCTAGCAGCAATTTCTTTAGGGAATTCTGATATCTGGGTTGGTGTCTGTAAATCATTTTCAGCTCCCATCATGCCAGGCTACTAGTCTAGATCTGAACACACTATCTGGGAACTCTGCTCAGAAAGACTAGAGAGGGCATGACGGGGCTGGTAACCTCTGTTACGTCTCCTTCCAAGCACAATGTTCTGTACATGTTGTTTGGTCATTTCAGTCACGTCTGACTCTTTGTGACCCCATTTGGGGTTTTCTTGGCCAAGATGCTGGAGAGATTTGCCATTTCCTTCCTCCTCTAGCTCATTTTACAGATGAGAAAGAACTAAGGCCAGCAGGGTTAAGTGCCTTGCCCAGGGTCACACAGCTAGTATGTGTCTGAGGCCAGATTTCAGCTCACAAAGATGAGTCTTCCTGACTCCGGGCCCTACATTTTATCTACTGAGCCACTTAGCTGTTCTTTCACATTTAATAAATGCCTATTCATTCATTCATTCATTCATTCATTCATTCATATTCTCACAGTCACATATAAATTGCTCTTCTCTTTAAAAGTGTGTTATTAACCCTATTTTACAAGTGAATAAACAGAAGCTAAGAAAGACTTGCCAGAGGTCACTCACACAGCTGGCAAACTGGGATAGAGCCTGAACTTGAAGGTGCTGCCTCTCCCCTTCAGCACAAATCATACTGGAATTTCCCTATACTGTCACTGGCAGGGAGATAGGAGCGGGGCAGGGTTGGGGGGAAATAAAATGATCTGACAGAACACTGCAGTTGCTAAGCTGTAAACTTCCTTTTAAAATTAAATGTGCATTTTTTCCCATCAATGAAAATCTCTCCTATTACTTTCTCCTGACCTTACTGAGGAAGCAGGAAAACCCAAATTCCAGTTACTAACATGTCAAGCAAAACAAATTCCTTCATTGGTCATGTCCAAAAAATGAATGTTAGATTGTACACTTTGTAAAGACTGTAATGGCACCATGTTTATCTCTGTGTCCTTCACACCAAAGGAGTACCCAGTAAGCATTCATCAAAGCTACAACTAGAAGAGTAGGCTTTGTCCATTGCTCTGGCATCCCAGATGGGGGTTCCTTCCTAGGCAGGATGGCTACTGACATCCCCGAATTTTGCTCCACAGTCTGATATGCAATGCTCTGCTGGGCAGTGCAACTGCTGTCTCTCAGTCTCTCCCTCTCCACCCAGATTCCCATAGCCTCAGTACCCTTCTTGTGGGAATGACTTCCTCAAGTCAGGTCAAATCAATAAGCATTTACTACTCACTCATGTTGGGCATTGTGCCAAGCTCTGGGGATACAAAAAAAGACAAAAACAATAACTGTTCAAGAACTGACAACCAGTGGGGGAGATGCCAGGCAAACAACTATATTCAAGCCCCAAATATGCAGAATAAATTGTATACAGTCCAGAAAGAAGGAGCTAGCATCAAGGAGGACCAGGGAAGGCTTCTTACAGAAGGTGGAATTTTAGCTGAGACATGAAGGAAGCCAACTGGACCATTCTGAGGGAGACTGACCATACCCATAATGTGACTACACCTATTTACTAACCTTATTCCACTCTAATCTCCACCTTCCAGCCTGAACTTCTTGCTACAAGGCTCATTTCACTTATCTCCCTTTATAATCCCCATCTTGTTTCTCCATTAATGTCATTCTCTAACACCTAATCATGGTGTATAGGCTACCATGGAATCTCAGGGTTGGGAGCAACCTGAGGGACCATCTAATTCAACTCACACATGAAAATGAATTCCCTCTATAACATGCTACAAGAAGTCATCCACCTTCCACTTGAAGACCTCTAGTGATGGAGAGCTCACTATCACCCAAGGCAGCCCATTCCATTTTGGAATTATCTCTACTAGTTAGAAAGATTTACCTTTAGTTCAAAACTAATCTGTCGCTCTGCAGTTTCTACTTAATTGTTCCTAGTTTGGCTTTCTAGTACCAAGCAGAACAAGTCTAATTACTCTTCCAAATGATTCCCATTTCAAATAATGAAACATAGTCCTGTCACTTACTCTCTCGGCTTCAGTTTATATACCTATAAAACAAGATACAGTATAATATTAATTCATTTAGCAAATGTTTGTTAAATGCCTGCTATGTAGAAATGTTTACCAACGAGCTCTCTGAAAAAATGCACATAGGATAAGTTTCATCCGAATTATTAACATTTTTCTATTGCTTTCTTAAGTCTAAACAACAAACAAAACAGTAAGTGAAGCCTTGACTTGAAGCATTTGTCAATTTGGAGGGTGTAAGTGCTCACACTGAAAATCTAATAAGCAGCTCCAACCATGTTGGTGTTGGCTTCAGCACACTCTTACTACTGTGTACAAAACATTGTGACAGTTTCTGGGGATATAAAAACAAAACAGAAAAGTCAAGATTGTTGTAGCTTGGTGGTGCAAGAGATAGAGCTCTGGTCCTGGAGTCAAGAAGTCTCAAGTTCAAATCTGACCTCAGATCAGAGGAAACAGATTCAGAGAAATTAAGTGACTTGTCCAAGATCAGAAAGTGAGATAATAGGGAAACCAAGATTCAAAACCAGATCGCTTGACTTACAGTAAGTCAACAAGCATCTACAAATGACTGCTATGTGCCAGATGCTGGCTAAGTGTCGTTATAAAGAAAAGCAAAACCAGTCCCTGCCCTCAAGGAGCTGACATTCTAGTAGAGGAGACAACAAGGCAGTAACTACGTGCATAACAGATAGACACAGAGCAGATGGAGGGAAATCTCAGAGGCAAAGGCACTAAGAACTGAGGAAACCAGAAAAGGCTTTCTGCAGATGGTAGGATTTGAATTGAACCTTGCAGGGAGCCAAGGAAATGAGAAGGTGCAGGTGGGGAAAGGAGTAGAGCATGGCAGGCATGGGGGACAAAGCTGGATCATAGAGTATGTAGAGGGAAGTAAAGTATAAGAAGATTGGAAAGTTATAAAAAAAAATTTAAGTGGCAAGGAGAGGGTGTTATATTTGGTTCTAGAGGTAATAGGGAGCCACTAGAGATTAATGAGTGAGGGGAGAGGGGAAGGAAGAGGATGATATAGTCAGACCCATGCCTTAGAAAAATGATGTTGCAGCTGAGTGGATAGACTGGCCAGGGGGGGAGACTTGAAAGAGGGACCAGTAATTCAGTTAAGTAGGGTGGTAGCTGTGTGAAGGGAGGACTTGACCAGTACAGGAACATTTCTCCCACTATTCACAAGCCCGAGGGAGCCCTGCCTAGGAACACACACATTCAGATAAGATCATGGAAAAGAGTGATCATCTCTTACTATCCCCAACCCATTACTAAAATAAGTATGAGAAATGTAAACAAATGTGAAAGAAATTTACACTAAAGATACCAAGCTAACATTTTTTTCTTTAAAAAAAGTGCCTTTTGTTTTTATATTACAGTCATTTAAAGATTTACCTTTTCCTTTTTCCAAATGAACCCTCCATTATAAAAGCAACAATAATAACAAAATGAAACAAAAATGAACAACTCTTTAAGATACAGTGATTTTATCTGACAACAAATGTACCATTTTGTACCTGTAGACCGCCACTTCTCTATTGAAAGGAGGGAAGTTCCAAAGAAACAGTTTTGAAGATTCTCTAACTCCTCATCAAAAGTATAATATATCTGCCAAGTACTATATGAGGAAACAGAGGAAGAAGAAAAAGGGAAGAAAATTGGCTTCCATTCTTTTCCTTAGATTTTGCAGTGCCAGAAATTCTTAATTTTTCATTATTATATTTGTCACATCCTCATAGTATTTTACAGTTGACAAAGCACTTTCCCCACAACAATTCTGTAACTTAAGCTTCAGTGCAAATTTTATCTCTATTTGGCAGATAAGGAAACTGAATCTGAGAGAAGTTAAGTGACTTACCTGTGGTCAAATGGCTATCAAGATCTAAGGCTAGTGAGATTTGGGTCTAGCACTTAACGCAATGTCCTATGATGCCTCTCAAAATACTGCCCCAGAATTACTGAGAAATGGTAAGTAATGCCAGTGTTTCATATGAAAGAAAAGAAGGAGACAGAGGCTTCTTTAAGAGGGCAGCTAAAGCTCTGTAAGTGTGGACAGAATGTCCTTTTGGCAGGCCACCTCATATTCATCAAATCATCAGATGACACAAACTGGGATGGATAGCTAAGTCAGAATCCAAAAAGATTTCAACAAGCCTTAGAAGGATGAACTGAAACTAATAAGAAGGAATTTAATAAGGATAAATTTATGTAAAGTCCTGCATTGGCCCTCAAGAAATCATCTGCAGCAAATACAAGGGGAAGGCAAAGGAAACAAACATTTATTTTCAGCTGTTTTTCATGACTCCGTTTGGGGTTTTTCTTGGCAAAGATACTGGAGTGGTTTACTATTTCCTTCTCCAGCTGAGGAAACTGAAACAAAGAAGGTTAAGTGACTTGCCCAGGGTCACACAGCTAGTGAGTGTTTGAGGTTGGATTTGAACTCAGGTCTCCCTGACTCCATTAGATTGTAAGATCCTTGAGGGCAGGGACTGTTTCTGTGTTGTTTTTTTTATTAATTGTATCACCATTGCTTAGCATGGTACCCCGCATAGAAAATGCTTAATAAATGTTTATTGAATTGGATAATTGGATTTTAGGCCCAGCTTTTTATCTACTGTGCCATCTAACTAAACAATAATTCATATGAAAAAGACACGGTGATTCTAAAGGACATCAGTCTCAACCTAAGTCAACAATACGATAAGCCAATCAAAGAAAGGTAGGTGGTGTTAAGTTGCATTAATAGAGACCTGGTGTCTGGCACAAGGGAGGTCAGTGTTGTTCTGAGCTCTGGACTGGGATCCAGTCTGAGCTTCATCTGGCATCCCACACTGTAGGAAGAATATTGATAACCTAGAGGAGGGTGATCAAGATGCTGAGAGGACTCAAAAGCATGCCCTATCAGGATTGGTTAGAACAGTGGTTCTCAATCTTCCTAGCGATCCTTTACTACTCATATGTGGGTGTATTTGCATGTGGGCGGACTTGCCTGGAGATGTATAGAGGAGCGGTGTCTCGGTTCCTAAGACTATTGGAAATATGTGTTTTCCAATGGTCTTAGGCGACCCCAGTGACTCCTGTGAAAGGGTCGTTGGACTCCCAAAAGGGCACGACCTACAGGTTGAGAACCACTGGGTTAGAAGAACAGGAAAAGCGCTGGGGTTAGAAGACCCAGGTTCAAATTCTGCCTGGCACCCTTGAATGAGAAAGCATAATTTAAGTGCTGACTTTGTGCCCAGGTACTGTGCCAAGCTCTGGGGATATAAATATTTAAAAAGAGAAAGTCCTTGCTTTAAGAAAGTTTACATCCTTTTTTTTTAAACTGGACAATTTTTTTATTGTCAGTGGAGCAGGATAGCTGGAGATAACTTAGATGATTACAATTTTGTTGGCAACATCCAAAGCATCATAGTCTGGATCAAGTCAGACACAGGCTTTGTTCTTTCCATCAGGCCATACCAGTGTGTTGACCTCAGTCAAACTGATGTCATGCTTGATCTGATACTTGTTGGCCTTGATGACCACAATGAAGATGAGGGTGTTGTACGTCTTCTTCATAGCAGACTCAGTGGTCAAGGACAGCTTAATGATGGCATAGTGAGCAAGCTTGTTTCTCTGAGGGTCACTGTTCTGAGGGTATTTGAGCAGCTTTCAAAATCTTAATGTCTTGCATTGTGGGGCATGTTCAGATCTTTTTGTGTCTACAAACACCCTTGAAAGCTGCTTTCTTGGCCTTCAAGGCCTTAGATTTGCTTTCTATGTTGAAGACAGACGACACTTTCTTCTTTATGTTAGGTGCTATCTTGGCAGAAAGCAAGGGAGCTTACATTCTAATAGGGAAGACACATAGAAGGGAACAGCGACCAAGGAGGTCTGTTTTATTCAGGGGGAGTAGGAAGTGTGTGGCAAATAGATGGTTATGAGGTGCTTCAGAGAAGGGACTGTTTTTGCCTTTCCATTACGTTGTAAGCTCCTTGAGAGCAGAGACTGTCTTTTGCCTCTTATTATATCCCCAGCACTTAGTCCAGAGCCTGGCCTATAGTAGGCACTTAAAATGTTTATTGATTGATAGTAAGATAATTTAATTGGATGACTAGATGGACTGTGAAAACCAAGCATTGGTCTTTTGTTTACGGCCAGACTATCCATAGAGTGGGACAGTTTGCACACACTCAGTCAGTTAATGGGCAATTGGGCTGGGCAGGCCAAAGATGGGGGCAGCTAGATGATACAGTGGATAGAATACTAGGCCTGCAGTCAGAAAAATCTGAATTCAAATCTGGCCTCAGACCCTTACTAGTTGTGTGACCCTGGGTAAGTCATTAAACCCTGTTTACCTGAGTTTCCTCATCTATAAAATGAGCTGGAGAAGGAAATGACAAACCACGCCAATGTCTTTGCCAAGAAAACCCCAAATAGGGTCGCAAAGAGTAGGACATGACTGAAATGGCTGAACAGCAACAGCAATAGCAGCAACTCAATGTACAATATAGATCAGGTACATGGCTGCCATTTTTTCCTTCTACACAAAAGAAATGCTTACACAAGAGACTTTTAAGCAAGCATTAATAAAGACTTAAGAAGCAGTAAGAACCTAACTAGTTTTACACTATCCTGGGAGGTTGTTACATTAAACCATCAAAACATGAACCATTTTATCCAGCTGCTGAATTACTGTTTCTCCTTCCCCTCTGCTATCACAGGGTAGTGACAGAAGGACCACCCAGGGTTGATTGCATCATCCCAAAGTGACAAGCTTTTTGCATTTAGCCTCAATTCCTTAGAATGGACAGGGGCACAAGCTTATTACTTGGTGAGGTGTGCTCTGTTCAAAGCAAACCATAGGGCCTACTATTTATCCAATTACAGAAGCTTTGGAGAAAGACAGTATGGATACTGTCTAGAGAGGTGACATCCAAGATAGGAAGACCCAGATTCCAATTCCACCTTTGACAAATACTGGTTGTGAGACCTTGGGCAAGTACCTTAACCTCTCAGTGCTCTAGCAAATCTCTAAGTTGCAGAGTAGGTATCAACTTATATTTTTAGAGAGAGTTTCCTTGCTTAGGAATTCTCCATATTCTCTCATAACCCTCTATTTGCCATACATCTCCCACTCCCCCTGAATTCTCAGTCTATATCAAAGGAATCACAAGTCAAGTTCCTATCCCCACAGAAGCACTATTGATGAATTAATCAAGAAACATTTGAGCATAACCTATGTCAGGATTTACCAGCCTGGCATACTGTACCACCAGAGGTTGTGAAAAACTTGTCAAGGGGATATGAGGAATGTTTGGCAAATAAGTTAAATTAATTATCCTACTGAAATTCATCCCTCAGTTTTATTTCTTATGTGCATAAACATGTTAAACTCAAGAATTTATTTCATTTGATATTGAATAGCGGGTATTGGAAAGATTATTGAAAGTATAGTAAAGTTGGGAACCTTTGTGGTATGTGCAGGATACTAAGTTATGCCTTGTGGGGAAGAAGACTTGCAATGAACTTACAATCTAGTTGGGAAGAGAAGTTCATGAATATGAATAATACGAGAAACAACATATAATTAAAAGCTAAATTGTGTAGAACAGACCCTGAGAGCTGTATAAGTTTAAAGAAGCGAAAGATCCATGAAAGCTGGAATGGTTGGGAAGGTTTCACAGAAGAAACAGAAATTTAGCTGTGTTTGGAAGGATATGTGGAGTGGACGATGAATGAAAATGACAATTGTAAGGCAATGCCCCAGAAAGCCATTTTCTATCATTACCTCTTTGGCTCAATGCTCCTGGCTGCTCAGCTCTACTGATAGCAACAGGAGTTTGACTTTGGCTTTTGAATACATGTCATTCAAGTAGCAGTAATGGAGAGAAGGGTCGCTA
The DNA here is from genome assembly GCA_028627135.1 of Pseudochirops cupreus. Lineage (NCBI taxonomy): Eukaryota > Metazoa > Chordata > Mammalia > Diprotodontia > Pseudocheiridae > Pseudochirops > Pseudochirops cupreus. The sequence continues at coordinate 503,203,485 of CM053582.1, forward strand.
GTAGTACTGTTGGTTGGTGGGCTGTTCTTCATTCTTGAAGAGGACCAAAATGACATAACTATGCTAGAGCCAAGTCACAATGTGTCCAGCTGTGGCTGATCAGACAATATGAGCTTGGAATGCTTTACCACAGGTTGGTCACAAATAGTCCATGTGAACATTCAGGGTGGAGTCTCTAAATCTGTGCATCTCACATTTCTTTTGAGCTACTTCAATCCTGCTTTGCTCACAGAGCACGGTGCCTTCTCTGATGTGGGTATGCCATGCTGAGCAGTTCTGTGCCAGTGTCTCCCATGTCATACAATTGATTCTAAAGCTCTTACAAGAGACCATGAGAATCTCCTTGTATTGCTTTTTTTTTTTCATTTTTTGGAGGGAGGAAGATAGGGAAATTGGGGTTAAGTGACTTGCCCAAGGTCACATGGCTATATTTTGTGTCAAGTGTCTGAGGCTGGATTTGAACTCAGGTCCTCCTGCCTCCAGAGCCAGTGCCCTATTCAGTGCACCACCTAGCCACCCCTGTATTGCTTTTTCTGACCACCATGTGCGTACTTGTCTTTTGTGAGTTCTCTGTAAAATAGTTTTTTAGGCTAAAAGACTAAAAAGAAAAATATTATTGCACACCACTGCTTGGAGTACAACAAAAGAGGGAATATAGCTGACTTCAATTCTTTGCTGTTGTAATTACTCTTTCATTCTACCACTAGATGGAGGAAAGTCAAAGGTTAGCCATAGCCTATGGCCAGCAGGGAAGATCTTGGTCAAGTAATGTAGCATTATCAAGCATCTCCTATATGCCAAACAGCATGCTAGGGCTGGGGATGCCAAGGAATGGTGGGGTGGGGCTTGCCTGAGGGCTCTAGTCATTGAGTAGGGTTGGGGACAGAGGAATGTTTATTGAATAAATGAACAAATGGATCCACAGACATCTTGTAAACAGAAAATTTAGAGAGTCTGAGGAGGCAGTAAACAAGAACAGATGCTGATGACAAATAAACCAGCCTAGGGCTTGAGTATGACTGCCCAGAAAGAAAGGAGGTGAGATAAGACATCACAACAGATTCCAGGAGACACTGGGTACCAAGAGAGTAGATCAAGAAGAAAGGAGCCTGGTAAAAATGCAGACACCCCCTAATGCATGACATAGGCTGATTCTTAATGGGGATTTGGCACTCACGAACCAGCTGCCTCTTGTCTCTTAGAAAAATTGGATCAGAATCAGGCAATCACAACATTTGCTGGGTGACACACCCTGAGGGTGATTTCTTTTTGTAGCCCTTCCTGGCCACTCTTCAACACTCATAGTCTTTTGCCAGGGCTCTACCACAGTGGACACTCCATGCTGGAGTGTCTGTCCATACTAACTGGAAGCTGGATCTTTTTTCTTCTTTTTTTCTCTTTTGGCTTTGGGGTAGAGAGGAAGTTGCTGGCCCGGCTGATGTTTCCTGGGGCTTAGTTCTGTATATTTGGCCAAGACAGGGAGGGGCTCAGGAGAATGACCCTTTAACTCACACAGGACTGGGAATTCTCAATGTTCATTTAGAAACTGAATTGCCCACTCTGTCATGTTGTTCCATGGCATGGTCAGTTATCCTTGTACAACCCCACCAGTGGTTGGAAGTGGGTGCATGCAAGAAGGTTGTTTATGTAAAAGCATCTGGAATCAAAGTCATTTTTTAAAAATGTATTTAATGGCTCATTCTTCCATGAAGCAGCTTCTAGCTCTTTTTGAATTTGTGATCAGGTTATTGTTTTTCTACTGGGAAAATGGAAATACTCATTTGTTGTCAGGGACACACCAGGCACTGCGGCTTTCTTCTACTGAGTTAGCATTTGGGCCAGATTTCCTGGGGTTGTAGAATTCCTCTTTCTGAAGGAGCAGGGGAGGTGGATTCTGGCTGGAATGGAGTGAGAAAAAAGATCCTAATTCACTTTTCTATCAAAGCCCAACTCAGAATCATAAACTCATAGAATACTCAGGCCTTCTGGAGTCTGTCTCCATGCTTTTCTCACTATACCAAGCTGCCTACCTATTAGATCAATTTGTATATACTTTTGTTAATTTTCTTTTTTGCTTTTTTTTTTGAGGGGGGAGGGCAGGGCAGTTGGGGTTAAGTGACCTGCCCAAAGTCACATGGCTAGTAAGTGTTAAGTGTCTGAAGCTGGATTTGAACTCAGGTCCTCCTTACTCCAGGGCTGGTGGTGCTCTTTTCACTGCACCACCTAGCCACCCCATTTGTTAATTTTCTATAGATTTTTACCAACTGTCCCCAAACAAGGCAAGACTCTAGTATGACGTAAAAGAAAAACATCCTAGATTAGTACTCAGAAGACTTGAGCACTTGTCCTAGCCTCAACATGTTTACTCTCATGAGACCTTCACCAAGTCCCTTTACCCCTATGTACCACAATTTCTTACTCTGAAAAATGGGAAGTTTGGCTTGGATAATTTGTAAGGTCCTTTTCCTATCTAAAATTTTTGGGCAGAGGAATTAAAAAAAAACCTAAAGATTGTATTTGCAACTAGAGAATCTGGGTTCAAATCGTAGCTTGCACATACTATTTAGGCAAGTTGCTTCCATTCTTTGGGCTCAGTATCCCCATCTGAAAAATTAGGGGATTGGACTAGATACATCACATTCTCTGTGATCCTCTGACCTGAACAACAAAACTCTTCCCATCACCCATCATGTTCCACAACAATTTCTCCTTAATTGTCCTCAAATGATGTTGTGTTGACAGTACAAATCCAGGGTACATTGTTTTTAGAATGATTAAGATGAGATATTCCAAAGGGATGCTTGATGAATAGACAAAGAACACTATGTATGCATGAATTAAAATCATCACTTCACCATTCTTCCCTCACCACCTCCAGTTTCCCTTCCCCCCTTCCCCCTTTAAACAAACAAGTAACTAATGAATTACTGGACTGAGCAGAAGGAAAAAAACCTTCCAAATTTCTCTCAGCAGGAGGCTAAGTGTGCTGCACAATGCCCAGAAATGGCAGGCCCAGAGCTCATTAGTTTTAGGGAATGATCTGTCTAGTCTCCATTACAGAAGCTTACAGATTAGTGCTAGGTGGGTTGGATAATTGTCAGGACTTGTTAACCAGACACTCAACTCATTGGGCCTACTACCTTTACCACTATAACTCTCAGCCTAACACGGTGTGACGGGCACTGGCCTGGGGCATAGAAGCTCTCGTGGAACTTTTCAGCCCAAGATAGCAGCACCACCAACAACAACGATGACTAACTGCATCATGGTGAAGTGGGTAGAGAGCCAGTTTTGCTGAAGGACGAGGGTTCAAGTCCCTCCTGTGACGCAGACTGGCTGTGTGACCCAGAGCAAGACACTTAACCTCTTTAGAGAATTCTGGGAAACTCTCTAAGACTCTATGCAGATAAGGTGCCAACTCTCATTGGTATAGATTAAAGGCAGTTTTCTCACCCAGATTGTTCTGTCTACCAATGAAATCACAGGTCCAATCTCTATTGTGATAATCACTAAGTTTTATATACTTGTTTAAAGTTTGGAAATCTCTATTATCTTTTTGGATCTCATTTGGAGATATGGCAGTTAGCTGGGAGCAGTGGTGGAATAGAAAGTGTTCCTGGACCCAGCAATGGAAAGAAAGTCAGTGGCAATAATTCACTGTAGTTGCATATGCTGAAAACTATGTGGCTCTGGGGGCAGCTAGGTGGATATAATACCAGCCCTGGAGTCAGGAGGACCTGAGTTCAAATCTGAACTCAGATATTATCTGTGTGACCCTGGGCAAGTCCCTTAACTCCAATGACCTCCAACAAGAGAACTATACGGCCCCAGGAAGGGGGAATCATTTGACTGAGTGGTGGGATCTCTGCAACCCCAGTCTATTGGCTAGAGGAAGGGAGATTTCCTGAGCAATGAGTTCCTAGAGAGTTTTAGGGCCAGGTCTTCTGGTCAATAAGGGGAGATCCTGGGCATCACCAAACTCTTTCGGAGAAGGTTGTGAACGTTGGCCCAGTAGCTAGAGGAATAATAGAGAACTAAGGCAAATTAAGGCTTAAAGAGAGAAAGTGGCTTGCCCTGGAGGGTGCAACAGATATGAACTTTGTTGTCTACTACTACCATGAATTATTCAGGTAGTGTAGGCATAAAAAAGTTGCTTCTGTAGCGGTCTCAATTTTATTTCCACCAAGATGACTCCAAGCCCTTAGGACAGTATATAAATCTGGAAGCTTATATTTATTCCTGGGGGGGGGGGGCGGTTAATCAAGAAACATCTTAGAATATTGGGGGAGCTGAGTTGCCTCTCTAGCAATTCCAAGTATTTCCTTTCTAAGGGGCATCTAAACCATACTGGGCAACTGGGAGAACTATGTCATTGGTTTATGGACAAGTATGAGACCTTTATATGTTTTCTGAATTTCTGAAAATTTGGGGGGGGGGAATGCATTTCTGTAATATACATATTGTAAATAGTCTTTATTCCACAGTGGATAAAAAAAGACCACACAATATGTATTATTAATTTGAATGCTTGCCTGGGAGCTGAGGATCCCATTACTGATCTAAGTAGATTCCTAACCATGATCTGGATAGATATTTTCTTTCATTTTCTGCTAGAAATTCTGAGTAGATGCAAAGTGAGTCAAAAAGAAATGATTTGGAGTTCATCCCCAAGGTTTAATTTGATGCATGTGGAGCCATAGTTTCAGGTTCCAAACCAGGGGCTGTTGTCATCATACTTGCCCTCGATGACATCTTTAACACCATTTCTGGCATGAGAAGGTACAACCTTTTTACACCCACCACATCTCCTTTCCCTACCCTTTGGATCACATTACTTTATGTTCTCCATGCCCTCTAGCTTCCAGCCAATGCAACAAATAGCTTTTCCGTAAGCTTTACATTCCATCTCCCATTTAGATTCCTTTTCTTAGCAGGCCAACCATGCCTGGAATGCACTCTCTCCTCCCACACTTCTTAGAATCCCATCCTTCTATCAAGGCTCACATCTGGGACACAACTCCTACTTGAAACCTTTCCCAGACCCCCAAGGTGTGGCTTTTCTCTTTCTTATGCCCACATCCTATCATCCCAGTAGAATTTAAGCTCCTGGAGGGCAGAAACTACCTTTACCTTTCTAGGATCTAGCACAGCACTTTGAACTTAGAAGTTTATTAAGAAATATTAGTTCAATTTCTGCCACGAATTAGATGTGTGTGCTTTGGTAAGGTACTATACCCCTTCAGGACTTAGTTTGATCTCTCATATTTATCTCTTTTCAATCTACATGACCAACACATTATCTTAAGTCTGATTCACCTCTTATCAGGACCCCAAGCTTCCAGTCTCTCTCCTCTCCAATTCATCTTTCACACAGCTGCCAAAACAATCTTCCTAAAGCACAAGTCTGACTAAATCTCTCCCCTGCTCAAGAACCTTCTGGGACTCTCTGTTGTCTCCCAAATAAAATAAAACTCCTCTGGCTGACTTTTTAAGGCCTTCTCAATATGGCTCTAATTTTCCTTCCAGGCATTTTTGCATATTTCTGTCCATTAACATACTCTATATTCCAGCCCAAGCTGGCGTATATGCAGTTCCTCAGAGCCAGTTTTCCATCTCCCACCTCTTTGTAATTGCATAGGCTGTGCCCCATGCCTGGAATGCATTCCCTACTTACTTCTGCCTCTGAGAATCCACAACTTCCTTCAAGATTCAGATCCCACCTCAAGTACTGCCTTTTCTCCTTAGTTGTCAGTGTTTCTTCTCTCTTCCTCAAGATATTATGTATTTATTGCTCTTTTTACATGTTGTATCCCTTGTATCTCCTTGAAGGCAGGGACAGGTTGTCACTTTGTCTTTTTCTCCCTAGTACCCTTCACAATATTTTGCACATCAATGTTTTCCCCCATTTCCCACTAGCTACACTACTTTTAGACTTCTTTGGTCCTCTCCAATCATGCCTTCCTTCCCCAGGAAACTCATCATTCGAAATACTCATTATTCTACAAAGGAATTCACATCTCACCAGTAACCTCTGATCCCCTGATTGGACCCTCTGGCTGGATGGCAGAGCTATGAGCTCCTGGCCCTCTTTTTAAGAAAGTCTTCTCTTTTGGTCTTATTTGGAATTCTCCAACATTCAAATACCTCCTTACCCCTCCCTGCCACCCTGGCTTTTTATCTTCCTTTTGTGTGCTGTCTTCTTCTATTAAATTTTAAGGTCCTTGTGGGGCAGAGACTGCTTTGTTTTTTTTTTTCCTTTTATTTGTGTTCCTAGCACTTAGCACAGTGCCTGGCACATAGTAGGTTGTAATAAATGTTCATTGACTGACTGACGTAGTAGGTGCTTAATAGATGCCTGTTGGATTGGATTTATTAGATACTAAATGTTCATTTAGATATCATGAAGATTAACCCACCACTATAATAGTGAAATTGAAAATGTATAATTCTAGAGCCGCATAATTCATTTATTTAAATACTTTCCAGAGCTCCCCATTATGCAATAGGCAAAGTCCAAAATGGCTAGTCTGGCATTCAAGGCCTTCTCTATTCTGGCTCCAGTTTACCTTTCCAGTCTTATTTTACAAGATTTGCTTTCCTGTACTTTGGACTCTAATAGTCAAACCTGACTATTCATATTTTACAAATTCCTTCTGGGTTCTTCCAACTCCATATCTTTGTTCACACTCTCCAATTCCTAAAACACACCTTTCTGACTCCCAATATTTGGAGGCTAAAATTCTTCAGAACCTAGAATAATGGCTACTTCCTTTATGAAATCTCCCTCCATTCTGCAAGTGGGAAGTAATCACTTTGCCCTCTGAATTCTCAAGGCACTTTCACACCATATAGAAAGTACCAAATGGATACATGGCCTAGGTAGCAAAAATAATATCATAAACAAATTAGGGGAACAGGGAAAGAAATCTCTTTCGTAACTATGGATGGGGGAAGAGTCGTTGATCAAATACGTATTAGAGAGAGTCACAGGAGATAAAATGGATACCTCACATGAAAAGAGCAGATGAAGTAATGCATATTAGAGTGTATGCTAACTATAAAACTATAAAATATAGAAGATTATTAACAACAATATTATAGTTTTGAATTGTAGTGGAAGAAGCAATATTTTCAATATTATCATTAGCAATATTCATAAACATTATTTTGGAAAGTGTTTAATGTGACATCAGAAGGAATAATTAAAATGCCCTAATTGAGCAACTGAAACTCCATAGAAAGAAGGCAAATCTTTTTGGCTCAGTTGATTCACAGGTGCTGAATGCTGAAATTTGTGTTGTTCCTTCCTTGGGAAGGGACTGAATTGATGAAAGATATAAGGGTCTGGACTAAGGAACTCCCTGATCTTATAATTCTGGCTCAACTCTGGGATCCAAAGAATAAGACATACCTCTCACTGCTGATTTTCTTAAATCTTCCCACTTTGTTCTACCTATAGGAGCCTGTTTCAAAGCCAAGGTGATTGTCTTTCCCTCCCACCTGTTTTTGGTTTCCTCTCAAATGGAAAAAAGGCTTTTCTAAGCAATTTGAAGTACCATGGTGATAGAGATCACAAAAATTCACAGCTAGACAGCCTTCATTGTTCAGGTAAAATGAACTTGATGAATCACTATAATCTGGAATTGGCATCCTTCATTTAGAATGTCTTCCAGGATTGCAAAAGTGGGAGGAACTTGTGGTGACATGTAAAGTCTTTGTTGTATGCAGGTAACCTTGAGGGAAAAAGTCATTTCCTTGTCTCTGTCCTGCTAGAAAACCCCCAAAATTTGTTTACTGACTCTATCTTCTCCCATATTCTCCATAAAGTAGAATTTGGTCTAAGGTATTTTCAATCTTCAATACTATCCAACAAGCTTTGATCACCAGAGGACAGTGTTATTAGGTGGTCTCTTTTCTATAAGGCAATTTTGCAGCAAAGGCTCCTTAGACTAGAATTATAGTTCAGCTCCAACATAGGTAGAAAAATTATTACTATGTCTCAGAATACCTGGTTTTATTGCTGAGTCAGTGGACAAGTTGAAGCAAGGAAAAAAAGAAAGGGAAGGTTCCTTGAGTAAGTGGGTGTGGAAGATGGCTCCTAATTCATAGTACTGAAGAATGTAGACACTGAACTTCAATTCCATACAGGTGGGGAAAAAAAAACAAAACAAACAGAAAATACACACTTAATATAGTGTAGTGATGACCGACAGACAATGGTCGGTGTTAGTAGGCTACAGTAGTGGTATCAAAATCAAATAGAAATGGGGGCCATTAAATCATAGATAAGGTTCCTTGTAGGCCACCTATTGACTTAGGAAACTGCATATTAATATTGTATCATATTCTATTTTTATTTTATTAAATTTTAATTAATTATATTTTAGGGTGGGTGGCTGTCACCTCTGCTCTACCACATACTGCCCACAATGACTTGTTCAGATGTAATGAGAAGAGTTGAGTCAGATGCCTTGAGTTCGGTCCAAGTTCTGTCATCAGAAGTCACAGAACTTCTCTGGACTTTGTAGTACTCATCTGTAAAAGGAGAGGGTCGGACCAGATGACCTTTAACATCTCATTCATCTCTAAACTGATGATCCTTTGATCTTAGAAGGAGTATAAGAGATATCATTAGGAACATAGATGACAAGAAAAGGCTGTAAACTGGTCATATAGGAAAAGCAAGGGATAATAAATGGGTAGACTGAATTCTACAATGGTAGTCACAAGATATTCAAAGACTCAGTAAAAGACCTCTAGCACTTTTAGTAAGTCCTCTATGGAGGGTTTATAGGAAAACATGAACAAGAATTATATACAGCATTAGAAACTATGGATAGTTTGGGATTTGCACTGGTAGAAGGAGTGATTGCATTGGTTGAAGTCATGGATCTGTTGAAGTTTCAAACTGTTAGTTTAGCTGGAAGGAATCAATTAGGGTCTTGGCTTTCCCAGCTATTTAAATATCTCATGTTAGGTCACAGAGATTCTGTGAAAGACTGGAAGTAAAATATCTTATTATTGTTATCATCATCATCACTTTTATCTTATTCTCATATTTTTAATGAGATTCAGACAGATGACCCGAGCACAAATCACAAGCCTGCTATTATTCTAGTGTATTTTAATGTTCTGTAGACTATTTTGCACAGGTAGATGAAATGGCCACTTTTTTTAATTGAGTAAGATTATTGGGATATGAATTAATTCATTTTCTGTGGAATCACTGAAAGTATATTCAGGACAACTCCAGTAACAAACAGTTCATTAGGCATGACATAGACCTCCTCCTATGACTCTATAGTTCAAGTTTCTTCTGCTGTTGTTTAGATGTTCCAGTTGTGTCTGACTCTCTGTGACCCCATTTGAGGTTTTCTTGGCAAAGACACTGCAGTGGTTTGCCATTTTCTTCTCCAGCTCATTTTATAGATGAGGAAATCGAGGCAAACAGGGTTAAGTGACTTGCCCAGGATCACACAACTAGTAAGTTTCTGAGGCCAGACTAGAACTCATATCTTCCCAATTCCAGACCTAGCACCCTGTACTACCTAGCTGCCCAAGTTTCTTCTACCAGGTCTCTACCATTTGAAAGTAGTTTGGAGATAATGATTACTAAGCATGGTTGTATCTATTTATAATGTTGTAATACATTTCTATTTATCAATATCAAGACTAGAAAGTTGTAGGCAGCAGTTCCGTCTGTAATGACGATCTAGGTCTAGTAGTTCTTTGTTTTGTTTTTGTTTTTTAGACAGCCATTTAAGATGGCGTAGTCTGCTTCAGTGGAGGAAAACTCACACAGATGGAATCATAGACTCTTTAAGTATTGAAATCAGTATTTTAATTGGTAGAAAAATTGTAAAGGGTCTGGTTACTGACCTTCACATATAATCTTCAAACTTCCTTTTTAGCCTTCGTTTCAATCTTTTGCCTGCTGTTTTCCTCTTGCTAGTGCCTTCCTGGCATCAAGGAGGAAAATAAAATTCATTATATTATCTTTCACAACAGAGGACTAAACACTAGTGGTCAAACATAAACTAAGAGTGTATTAGCCAATGTCAAACTCTCCTTGAAACCAGAAAGACTGAGGGGTTCAGTGGATGGAATGAGGGCTGTGAGGATGGGACAAAGCATCTGGAAAGCCTTGTAACAAAGGAGGATCCTCTCATTCAAATAGTGCTTAAGCATCCACTTTGTTGGCGTTGTTGAGTTGTTTCAGTCATATCTGACTCTTCATGATCCCATCTGGAGTTTTCCTGGCAAAGATACTAGAGTACTTTGCCATTTCCTTCTCTAGCTTATTTTACATATGGGGAAACTGAGACAAACATGGTTAAGTGACTTACCAGGGTCACACAGCTAGTGTCTGAGGTAGGATATGAATTCAGGTCTTCTTGACTCCAGAACTGGTGCTGTATCTACTGTACCATCTACCTGTCCAAGCATCTACTACTCCAGTGTATATATAAATATTCTATTCATTCATCTTTTGGGCCAGGATACAAGGTTTCACAGGTATAGGGTTTCAGTGCCCAAACTCTCTTCTCAGCAAAACCAACAAATAAAATTTTTTTTCCACCCTTCCCTATGTTGACTTATACTTGGACAATGATTCTACTTAGTTATAGCAGTAGTCCCATTCAAATTATCTTTGTGCTACGTATGTACATATATATACATATGCATATGTATATATATGTGTATATATGTATGTATATACGCATATGTATATATATGTGTATATACATGTAACACAAATACTTATTCTCTTTCACTCCCATTGCTCTCTCCCCATAGAACAATTTTTTTTAAAACCATCAAGACAAAGAAAATCCTGCAAACCAAATTAATACACTGGCTACAGTTTATTTGCTGAATTCTCTGGGATATTTGGGGGTTTGTATTTGTAGTATGAGGATTTGGTGTATAATTAAGGAAAATGAGTTTTTGGTGTATAATTCTAGCCACATGATTGGGTCTTTCTAATGTGGTACATGCTAAAATTTTGCGAACCATAATGACATTTTGCATAGTCTCTACCCATCTGTCATACAATTTGCAATGATCAAAATGTCTAGACTCCTTGAGGATAATCTTTTTTAAAATTTCTAGTGCCAATGACCTGATCTTGAATCACCACAATAAATCCCTTCACTCTTTTAAAACTAATGTTGATTTGGCCCTTTGTGAGTTTCTTTCTTTGTCGACTGTTGATTGAGTTCATAGAGGTATCATCTATGGAGCATCCTTTGACTCCACTTTTACATCTTAGCCATTTCATAGGCTCTGTCCAGAGAGAAACCACTTTTAGTTGTAACTCAGCAAATAAAGCAGTGTATGTCTGTCATTAGCTTTTACTCTTGCTTTATGAAGTGAACTCTATTCCAAAAGTATTTCTGTAGATTTTGAACCTAATTAATTGTGTGCCCTGAGAATATCTATCCATCTTCTGTCTCCACAATCATGAAATATTAATCTTTCTTGCCTTGGAGTAATGAATCTTGTGAATATGTTTCATTATTATTGTTTGAGCATCCTTTAGCTTTGTTGTCTATTTTTACTGTGACAAATATATAACTTAAGACTTGTATTACATAGGTGGTTAACTGTTCTAAATTTTTTCCCCACTAAACTTTGCTTGCAGGATGCCAGTTAGTCTCTAAGCATGCATGGCTTCAGCTTTCTCCTTGATAGCCTCATGTTTGATGTGTCTCGTCTAAAGCTAGCCAAGGCATTTGTTAGTAGTACCTTCATCCATGTTCGTTTTGGCCCCTAGATTGCAGCTCAAAGCCTTTAGTTTTGATTCTCTATTGGAGCACATTGCAGTCTGTATTCTTTTTTTTTCTTGGCATAATTTTATTCTTATACCTCTGAATGCCATTTTGATATTGTTACAGAAAGTTTCCAGGAAATAAAGTAGCTGATGAGATTTCCAGTGGAGCTATACGACTCATCATTCAAGTACATGAAGTAACTAATATGATATTTTGGTAAAACTCCCTTTTTGGTTTGAAAATCATACTCAGTTCTATTCAGAAGTAATGAATAATGGATTTAAGGCAGACAGAACCATAGCAGGCTTAAATTTATTCCCTTGAAGATGCTATGTTTTATAGCCATTGTTCTTAGCATTATTGGGTTAGTAGCATGTTTTAAATAGAGAAGTTTTCCATGTGGACATAAAGTAGTCTAGCATTTGCACTTTGTTTGGATCTATTTTGTACATTTACAAAAGAGAAGCCAAGATGAAGACTTTGGGTGTAATAAAGGCAGCACAAATTTAATGGTGCTTTCTGGTGACTGGTTCAATAATCACTGAATCAATAATTAGTTGCTTCTTATACATCTTTGCTTTTTGGCTCCTCGGGCAATATATAACTTTGTTATAACTGTTTATAATTTCTGAGTGTTACAAACATTTATATGAAGTTTATAGACACATAATTGGCTTATATTAGAAGAAGTCAGTATTATTCTTAGTGCTTAGCATCCAGTGCCTGGCATATAGTAGGCACTTAATCAATGTTGATTGATGGATTGATGGATTGATTGGTTGGTTGGTTGGTTGGTTGGTATCCTCATATTTTGGTAATAAATGTGATAGTTTCTTTTAAGAAAGATGAGAAAAGACTTGAAGAAGTTGGGAAAACGATTTGCTAATAATGATCCACGTGCCATGTAAAGCATTTGAGCCAATAACTATGGATCTCCTCTAGGTCTGCCCCTCTCCAATTTTTCAGGGAAACTAGAATTTCAGTCACCTTCTTTGACTGCTTTGTGGTTCGTTAAATCAATGGCACACAAAATGTCTATTTTACATTTGATTCAAGCTGCATTTTTGTGGCATGAGTCTTCTTTTGGCTATAGAGACGACTCAAAATTTTCTTCCTTCAGGGGTTCCCTCCCTCCTCCAATTTCTTTGCTTCCCAGGCCTCTAAAGTATAACTTTTACTGCTATTGAATTAGTTCTCTTGGGGGTTTTGTGTCTCTTTGATTGTGTTTCTTATATTTTTGTACACCTTTGCCTTTTCCTGACAATTCTAAGGATATCAAGAATTTCTGATATATTTTTGCTTTCTTGATTCTATTATACATTTGTTATTGTTTTATACATATTATAACATGTACAGATCTTTTCCATTGCCTTGATCAGGCAATAAGGTATTTAGAATTTTTTTAATGAGTATACTAGCTAGATAGTGATGCAGTCTTCCAATGTCTTTTCTCAGCTCTTCAGCAGTTTTCTCCAACAGCTTCTGCCATAGTGGCACTTGAAGCCAGTCCTTAGGAATATTCCAAGACGGCTCTATATATCTTCCTATGGTCCTGCAGCAAAATAGCACATACTGTTGTTTACAGGCCCTAAGAGCATTTATCTGCTCTGTGTCAAATACTGTGAGAGAACACAGTTCTCCCACATGATGGTTCAGGATGGTTATATCAAACATTAGCTTTTTGGGAACATACTCTACTTTGCTCTATTTGTTCTACTAGTTGGATACATGTTAGTAAACTAAAGAAAAAGAGATTTTCAAAGTTCCAATCTAAGTATGACAATCTCCTTTTCTTAAAAAAAATTTTTTTTCAGAGGGTGGAGCCAAGATGGTGGAGTAAAAGCAGGAGCTTGTCTGAGCTCCCACTCCAACCACCTCCAATACCTGTAAAATATGACTCTAAACTAATTTTAGAGCTACAGAACTCACAAAGTGAGAGAGAAACAAATCTCCTGCTGAAGCCAGCCTGGCAGGTGGACAGGAAGGTTCTATTGCATCAAACTGGGAGCTGAACACAGTCCTGCATGAGCCATGTGGGCCCAGACCTGGGGCACAGACTGGCCAGAGTAAACATCAGGAGAGTGAATCACCAGCAGCTGTGGTGGTTTTCAGACTTCTTAACCCATGAATGCCAAAAAGAAAGTAAAAGGTCAGTAGGGAACTCTGTTGGAACTGGGTGACGCAAGAACATGATCTAGTCCCTGCCCCTGGGGCAAGAGGTAGGAGGTAGTGCAGTGGCTGCAGTTGTTGCCTCGTGGCTGCCTCAGGAGCTCCTGGACTGTAGATTGTAGGGGGACCAAGTGACCATCCAGAGGGTAATCACTCTTTCTTTGACCTGCTTGGATGTGGGTCACAGTATTGGGTGGTGGTCCTGGGGTGAGTGTGCCAGAGCTTGTGGTGGCTATAGAGAGGGTGACCTCTTCATAGTTCTGACAACCGCAAACACCCTAGAGATTTGGGAAATGGCTCTCTCCACTCTGGAAGCAAAGTTCTACCATGGCAAAGAGCTGAAAAGTCAAGTAATTGGTGGGCAAGATGAGCAAGCAGAGGAAGTAAAATCAGACTATAGAATCCTTTTTTGGGGACCAAAAGGATCAAATCATGGAACCAGAAGAAGACAACAAAGTCAAAACTCCTGCATCAAAAGCTTCCAAGAAAAATATGAATTGGTTACAAGCCATGGAGAAGCTCAAGAAGGATTTTGAAAATCAAGTAAGAGAAGTGGAGGAAAAATTGGGAAGAGAAATGAGAATGATACAAGAAAATCATGAAAAGTGAGTCAACAGCCTGCTAAAGGAGACCCAAAAAACTGCTGATGGAAATAACACCTTAAAAAATAGATTAACTCAAATGACAAGAGGGGCCCAAAAAGCCAATGAGAGAAGAATGCCTTAAAAAGCCAAACTGCCCAGATGGAAAAACAATTTCAAAAACTCACTGAAAAGAATAATTTCTTCAAAATTAGATTGGAGCAAATGGAAGCTAATGACTTTATGAGAAATCAAGATACTATAAAACAGATCCAAACAGATAAAAAAAAATAGAAGGCAATGAGAAATACCTCACTGGAAAAATCACTGACCTGGAAAATAGATGCAGGAGAGATAATTTAAAAATTATTGGACCACTGAAAGCAATGATCAAAAAAAGAGGTTAGACACCATCTTTCAAGAAATTATCAAGCAACATTGCCCTGATATTCTAGAACCAGAGGGCAAAACAGAAATTGAAAGAATTCACCAACTGTCTCTTGAAAAAAGATTCCCAAAAGAAAACTTTT
>CM053582.1:503219038-503276336 GCA_028627135.1 Pseudochirops cupreus
TTGTGTGCGTTTTGGAGTTCCAGGATTGGTTTAGAGTCCTATTTTATGGGTATTTTGGGGTGGCTATGTGAGAGCTGCGATGTGTTGCTGCTTCTACGCCGCCATCTTGGCTCCGCCCCCTGTCTTGCATTTTTTATTAGTATCCTTGGCATGCAGCACAATTCCTGGCACATAGTAAGTACTTAATAAATCTTTTTTCTTCATTTAAGCCAAGGCTTAAACCTAGTTCTTCTGATTTAGATTCTACTGCCCTTTCTACATATGGTCACAGCTGTGACTTGCAGCCACCAGGCAAACTGACAAATGGATGAGGGCCTCTGTTGATTATGCTTATCAGGTCACTTTCAGTCAGAAACTCTCTCCTCTGTCCAGATTCTTCTGTGACTCAGAATTCCAAAGCTAGAAGGGGCCATGGGCATCATCAACTTTATTCCCTTCATTTTGCAAATACGGAAGCTGACACTGAAGTTAGTTGGAATCTATATAAAGGGTTGGAGGAAAGAGTTAGGATGGGGATTGTAGTCCTTAAGTGTTCTCATGAAATCCTAGAAGATAGTATCATAGTTCTGGAGCTGGAAGGACCTGCAGAGACCATCTAGTCCAATTATCTCATTTTACAGATGAGGAGACTGAGTCCCAGAGAGGATAAGTGATTTGCCCAAGGTCACACAGGAAGTTTCAGCACTGGGATTTGAACCCAGATTCTTTGACTCTATATTTAGGATCCCTTCCATTTAAGTACATTGTCTCTTGAGAAAGTTGGTAAAATGTGCTCTAGGTATTTCATTTTACTTTTTAAATGTTTTGTTGATATCTTTTTTTTTTAATACAACTGCCATTTCCCAGAGTCATCAGGGGAATTCATTTAAAAATGTAAAAGCCATTCTTAGTTTGTGAACTACACAAAATAGGTAGTGGGCTGAATTTGGCTTGCTGGCCATAATTCGCCAATGCTTGATTTGTAACAAAAATAAGGAAATATAAAAGAAAAAAATCTCAGTTCAATTAATCTACCAATATACCAAGAGAATCCAGCAATACATGCAGTTTCCCCATCTGTAGTCCCTTACCAGAAGGTAAGAAAGTAAATTTTCATCTCTCTCCTACCTTGAGAATAACCTAGGCCACCATCTGGAATAGTTTGAGGAGAAACAGGAAGACAGATTAAATGATCTTCCCAGACCTGGTTCATTCCAGGCTAGTATTCAAGAACAAAACATTTATATGCAGAAAGGCCACAGGTTTAGAGGTGTTAAAGACAATTTCATCCCCTGTGTGAATTCCAGGTCAGATGCCTTCTTTACTCCTAAACCAACAAAACCAAACTCTGGGAGAACGTCAGTCCCCACCAGTCTAGGTTAGCAAAATAAAAATATATACATTTTCAGTAATTACATACTTGGGGTGATAAGAATTACTGTATTTTGGGAAGCAATCATAGAGAATGATATGTTCATTGGTGTAAAGGACTGGAAAAGAGATTTTGCCCCTGTGGGAAGGCAGGCCTCAAGTGAGATCCCTTACTTCCTGTAGGGTGAGCCCTGGAAAGCTGCCCCTGCCCAGTTTCCCCACCTGTACCTGAAAAAAGCAGAGCCATTGTGACAAGAAAGGCAGAGAAGAGGCAGAAAATCCATAAAGCATCATGTGTCTGACTTCCACTGTCCTTTACTGGGTGATTTAGATCAGAGGAGGAGTATTGTAAATGGACTTGCGAGTCTGGAGACTTGGATTCAAGTCCTGTCTTGAATAAGCCTATTTATTATTCAAGTAACCCTATGGGTCTGCACTCCTAACTCTAGAGGACTCACTAATATGCTTCCTAGTAAGAAATCAATCATTGCACAGAATTAGCTTTTAGCAGAGACATCTACTGAGATTCCATAGTGAGAACAGTAGCTATGAAATATTTCTTCCCACAAACCTGTAGTACATTCTCCCACTGATATATGCAGTGTCTGTGGAGACAGTGGGTATAAATAATGTATAATCATAGCAGGGTACACACTCTTAGGAGTGCAGGACTTGATTTTCATCTTCTTTTGTGGGGTCCTCATGAAGCTCCTTTTCGGTGTAGTGTCCTTGATGGGATGGGTGCTCAGTGGGGTTCTCAGGGTCTGCTCTTCTCCTTGACTCTCTTCTCTGATTCCATGAGTCCACTTCCTTGAAGCAGCTCCCTCCCTTGAATGTTGCTTCTCTGTATCCACACCTAGAAGATGTGTCTCTAATCCCTGTTGGATTCAATGACTTACAGGTTGAACAGCACAGTAAGGTGGCCTAGTGGATAGAGAGCCAGGCCTAGGGTCAGGAAGATCCTCAGATACCTACTAGCTGTGTAAACTTTGCAAGTCATTTAACCCTGTTTGATTCAGTTTCTTCATCTGTAAAATGAATTGGAGAAGAACAAAACACTCCAGTATCTTTGCCAAGAAAACCCCAATGGGGTCCAAAGATCTGACATGACAGAACAACAACAAATCTCCACTTCAAAGCAATTTGAACAATAAGGTAGGGGAAGGAACCTTTTCCTATTTCACAAGAACATTTCCCTCTCAGAGGCCTTCTACCTCCCTCATATAACACCCCTACAGTGTGATTAGTTTGTTTGCTGGTTATTAGCTGTTCCCTTTTAAACTCTATCAAAAAAAGGTGTTCATACCTCATAAAGAGATCAGCAGGTGTTAACACATTAAAATTTCACCATATGTGAAGACATTTTATGGCTTCACCAACTGAGCGGGGAGGAAGGGTGAAATTTCATTCATCCTTCCACCTTATGTACAAATAAGAATGATTCAAGGTAAAATGTGATAAAAGGAAGTGAGGGCTCCAAATTATTTACTACAAGAAATATGAGTTGGGAAAGATGACTGTCAGCTGGCATTATTACAGGGATTCTTAACCTTGGAATCATGAACTTTTAAAAAAATATTTTGTTAGCTGCATTTCTGTATTCTTTGTAATTCTTTGTAAATCTGTAATTCTTGTATAATCTCGTAATTCTTTGTAAATCTAATTCTTTGTAATCCTACATGTTTTACTTTATGCATCAAAAATTATTCTGAGAAGGGGCCATGGACTTCACTAAACTGCCAATGTACAAAAATGGCTAATGAACTATGTTATAAAGAAGACTTCATTAAGGAGAAAGGGATGCTTGAACTGGACTCTGAAAAAAGAAAAAGATTTCAGATGGCAAAGATGAAGAAGGCAAATTAGACTGCATGTGTACTATTGGGCTAAGTTCTGGGTCGGTGCCACAACTTAGGAAGGACATTGCTTTGGATGGTGATGGTGTTAGGTTCATGCCACATGAGGACCAGTTGAAGGAACTGAGACTGTTTAGCCTGGAGAAAAGACTCAGAGCAAACATGACAAGTCCTTCAGATGTTTGAAAGACTCTCCCATGGAAAAAGAATTTGGTTTGCTCTGCTTGACCCCAGAGAACAAAATTGGGAGGAATGAGTATAAGTGGCAGAGAGGCAAATTTATGACTGATGTACCTAATAATTACAGGCACACAAGAGCAGACTGGGCTGGTTGAGGAAGTGATGGTCACCCCCCTCAATGGTCTTCAAGCAAATGTGGGAATGCTACTGGCCAGTTTTGTTAAAGAGGGAATTCTATTTCAAGTTTGGATTGAACTAGGTGGCCCCTGAGGTGCCTTCCAACTCTGAAATTCTACAATATTCAGTGTCCATTCACAGAGACAAGGAATTGAAGGATAATAATGATGATAACAGCAATTATTATTGTTTCATTATATATCTTATATATTAGAAATATTATTATTATAACTAGCAATTATATAGCACCTATTATGCATCAAGCACTGTGCTAAGTGTTTTACAAATTATTATCTCACTTGATCCCCACCACAACCCTGGGAGGTAGGTGCTATCATTATCCCCACTTTACAATTGAGGAAACCAAGGTAAATAGGTTCAATGACTCACCTGAGGTCACACAACTAATGTCTGAGACTAGTTTTAAATCTAACTCCAGGCTCAGAACTCCATCCACTGCCCCATCTAGATGAGCCTGAAGAACAAATAGCCCAGTTGGCTGAAATGTGGAGTACGTGAAGAGAATTAAGACTAGAAAGAAAGAGAGAACAAAACTGTGAGATCATTAAATAGCAGGCTAAGGATTCCCTTCACTATATAGCAGAGACCAGATGTGAGGCACTGAAGAGATAATCAAGATGGTACAACAACATCTGTGGGGTACTTCACAGAGCATGTTTGTATCATATCATTGCAACTTCGTGATGTAAGTATTATTATCCCCATTTTGCAGACAAGGATCAGAGACTCAGAGAGGTGAAATCATTTCTCCAAGGTCACACAGCTAGTTAGAGACAGAGCTAAAACTACAAGTCTCCTAAACATAAGCCCTTAGCTCTTTTCATTAGACCCTACTTCAGGCGAAAGGCATATCTGTATATGCTAGTTCCATTGGTGTTAATTAGATGATGCCTTTTAAAATATTTTACTTTTATTCTCAGTTCCAAATTGTCTCCCTTCCTCCACTCACTCCGCTGCTGATTGAGAAGCCAAGAAATATGATACCCATTATACTTATGAAGTCATACAAAACATATTCCACATTAGCCGTGTTGTGGAGGCGATAAAAAGCAAGAAAAATAATGAGACAAAAAATATGCTTCAATGTGCACTCTGGGTCCATCAGTTCTCTCTCTGGATATGGATAGCATTTTTTATCATGAATCCTCTGTAATTGTTGTGAATCGTTGTATTGATCAAAGTTCTTTCACAGTTGATTATCATAACATTTCTGTTACTGTATGCGATGTTCTTCTGCCTGATGCTCTTTTAATTAATCAAAAAATCCCAGAATGTTAGATCATGAAAAGAACTTTAGAGATCATTAAATCATATTAGAGATGGCAAAACTAGGATTTAGGGAGGAAAAAGACTTGTCCAAAGTCACACAAAAAGCAAGCTTCATGGGAGGGTGGGGATTTGAACCTAGGTCCTCCAGAGTCAACACTCCTTACCCTGTACAACACTGTTTCCTCATTAGTAAGAGAGCCAGGACTAGAAACTGGGGCTCTCAGCTCTTATCCTTACCTCAACTGTGGAGAGAGTAGCCCTTCATTACCATCCTACTATTCTTGCCCTCAGGAACAGAGACTTCCAGGATGTCCAGTACTATTTATGTATCCTCAATCAGCTCAGCCCTTAGCCTATTCCCTTTCCTTCTAGGTCCCAACCCCAAAAGTGAATCAGAATCAAAACTAGATTTGAGAGAACCTGCCAGAAGTGGGCTTGAAAGCCAGATGGAGCCAATCAAGCCCAAGAAAAGGCCCTGATTGGTTTGCTCTGATGAGCATGAAAACAAGAACCGTTGCATGGAGAAGAAGACATTCAGACAACTTCAGAGCTGCCCAGCCCTGACAGCTCTACTGACAGTTTTATGATTCAGTTTTATGACTTCCAAACTGAGTCATGGGTTAAGTCAGCCTGCACAGAAACAAACAAATAGCAAAGTAATGACCCAGATGCTTCAGCTGGAAAAAAGGCACACCCCACCCTCTGCAAGAGTAGAGCCAAGCATTTGGGACACCAGATAAATCTCTGCTGTGAAGAGTCCTTTGCTAGTTCAGTGACCTCTGAGTCACTTTTGTTGTGATTTGTTTTCGTTATGGGCAGGTAGAAGAGGCAACTTTGAGCTTGCTTCAGGAGCCAGAAAGATACACGTTCAAGTTCTCCCTCTGACACATGCTGGCTGTGTGACCCTGGAAGAAGTCGTTAAAACTTTTAGTGCCGTAGATAACTCTCTGAAATTATAAGTTGCAGAGAGAGTGCCAATCTGAATGGGTAGAAGAAATTTCATCATCTAGCAGCAAAATTACAGATCCAGTCACTGTCTCTATCCTTATTCTATGGGCAGTTAGTTGAGGTCAAATTAAGATGATCTAGCTTCCTGAGAGAGATGGGATTGAGCTCTCCATTTCAGTAAAGGAGTTCTATTGAAAAGAGCACCAGCCCAGAATAATTTCCAGGATTCTAGTCTCAGCTAACTGTGTGGCCTTCAGCAAGTTATTTCCCCTTATTGATATAGTTTCAACCATTGTAAAAAGAGGAGTTGCACATGATAATCACTAAGCTCCTGTCCAGTTCCAACATTCTGTCTTCTAAGGTCCTTTCTAGTGATTGCTAAAGCATTGTATGATCTCCAGTGCACATTAAGCACCTGTTATGGTTGTGTTTGTCCTCCAGTTTTGAAGAGGACCATGGCGTCAGGGAAATGATATGACATGATTTCCAGTTGGCTTTGATTTGAATGAGGGAGGGCTGTGCAAGGTCACAAGTCTCACTTTCTCCTCCAGAGCCATCTGGATCCAGTGACCGGATATTCATCAGGATGACTGGAGATGACTCAGGATGCAATGGGAGACCCTCATCCTTTTAGGCTAAGGTCTTTTCAGGTACTCACTTAGAGTGAGGTAACACCCATTCAGTGAATAGGCCTCTTTAGGAAGTGAGTGAAGGAGTGGTCCCTTTAATTAGAAAAAAAGAGAAAAATCAAGTGAGGAGAGTTAGACCCTTAGGGTCCCTGTTCCAAAGAGAAACAATTACCATTGACATTCACTCTAAGCCTGGAGGGCCCAAAATACAGCCATTAAGTGACCCAAAGCTGCCTGCTTAACTTGGGGTTTCCTGGCTAGATTCCTTCCTTCCTTCCTTCCTTCCTTCCTTCCTTCCTTCCTTTCTTCCTTCCTTCCTTCATTCCTTCTCTTCTACTTAAAACCAGAAGATGAATCAATTGCTCTCTAGCTTTGGCTACAAATCTACAAATATTTATCAACTTTTGTCCAGAGCCATTCCATACTGAGTTGAAGGAGTCTTTGCACAGCCATATGTGGTAAAGACCACATGAAAATGAAGACTAAATATGGAGCTGACTTCCCAGCTGTAGAGGAAGGAAAGTCTTATCTCACTAGTCAACTCCTTTTTTTAATTGCAAACATTCATTCATTCTAAGGATAGTCTAACAGAAAGAAAACTGAACTAGGAGTCAAGAGACCTGAGTTCTAATTCTAGTTCTGCCAGTAAGTAGCCATGTGACCTTCTCCTCTCTAGGTCTCAGTTATCTCATTTCTAAAAGGAGAAGGTAGCACCAGATGAACTCCACAATTCCTTCTAGCAGGAAATTCTATTTATACTCTATGCATAAGTGAAATAAGAAAAGAAAGTATAAGAATGTAAGAAAATTCATTTTAAAAAAGAATTGTCAGACTGAACTCTTCCACAGGAGAGTGGAAGGCACTATTCCAGTGCCTCTTTATGGCATAAATTATCCCTGGGTACCCAAAGTCCATATATGCCAATGAAATGCCAGCTTTGTTGGAAAGTGTAAAGTGTGGTGCCAGCAACCAATGTGTCTGCTATCTGAGGACTGTAATTAATTTAGCAGGTACTTAGCCCTTAGTAACTAAGGGCTAAGTACTTCTGTGAAAGAAACAGTGTGAACTCTGTCTTCTGTTGCTGACATAACAGGAAGGGGTTGGCTGAGACAGGAAGCCAATGTGTGTGTATATATAAGAAGAGTTCCAGAGACAGAGAGACAGAATCAAGAGTTTTTACTCCTGGTGGAGGAAGCAGAATTGTCCCAGCATCTGGGAGCTGGGCTGCTACTGGACTGAGAACTGAGTTGAAGTTTTCTATGAGACCAGAATCTTGTGAAGGCCAAAGTGGCTTTTGCCTCCTGGAAGGCTGAGATTTCTCTTGGGTCCTAGGGCCAGCTGAACTGCTGGAGGACTAAAGAAGCATGACCGGGATAATGTTTTGTTTGTTTGTGGCTTGGTAGATCCTTGAGTTTCCAGCAACAGAAGTCATGAAGGGTTTGAGATGTGCTGGACCCTGTGAACTTCAGTGTGTAACAAGAACTGCCTAGAGGACTGGACGAGAACCTGGATGCTGTCTGCCCCTGAATCCAGGTGAGTGCTTGGTGGATTCAAGTAGGAGGTGGGACCATGGAAGGGGATCCAGGGAATCTGAAAGACCACTCCAAGTCAAGATGAAGAAAAGGCTTCTCCTTGGATATTGAATGTGTGATGAAATTGAAGTTTACTAGACACCAAGGGGTGGAGGGTTTGTGTAATTTTCTAATGATTGTATTTAGTGATTAATGATACTTAGTAATTGTAAATCTGGATAAGTGACTGATTAAGTTAACTTATGATTGCCCCATGAGTGGAAGATTGATTATTGTATTGTGAAATAATTGAATGATTAGGTAAGGAGGGTTTCTCCCTTAGGGAAACCAGATGATTATTCTTTTGTTCTTTGTTCCAAATACTGTGGCCAGTTTGGTGAAAACTACATGGCCATTCTAATGTTAAGCTGTTGTAAACACTATATTGTGATTTTATGTGATAAAATGTAATGTTGTGAATATTATATTGTGAATTGTGAACATTTGCTTTGATTTGTTACAGAATAAATGGAGTGTTCACTGTACTGTGTAATCAGAACCTTAAAAGCTGTAGTAGCATTCTTTTGGGAAGCTGCTTATGCATGGCATTACAAGGACCACACCTGCCAAGTAGGGAGAGAACCATCTTATGAGGGTTGATCATCCAGCGAGGACTTTTTTTGGTCCCAGTGACCCAGAAACAGACAAAATTACAAAATGTCCATCTGTCTTATTCTTCCACAGTCATGGTGTTGGAGTGATAGAAAAGGAAGCAAGGGGTACTAAGAACTGCATTTCTACAAACAGTAATTTAAATGTTGATATTCTTAATGTACCATCTTTTTCCAATGATCAAGTTGATAACTCCCTACTAAATCAGACAATGTTCATATTGGTATTCTTACTATAACTGTATCACCCTTGTGTAAGAGATTTTTGAAGAGGCTGGATACACCCTGGGAGATCTTCTCTGTCTCATTACCTGGCCCCTCCCTGAAAAAATAAAAAGAAGAAAATCACATTCTTACACTGCCTATGATGAGCTCACAAGGTTATAGAGCAAGATAGGGAAGGGTTATTGACCCCAACTTTCCTTGGAAATAAGTACTTTTCTGTATCAATGAAAGCAAGTTTTATGGAAAGATCAAGGGGAAAAACTGTAACCCTGAGAAATAAAATAAAACCTTAGGAAATCAAACTAAAATCTTCCAAGATGGAAAAACAAATAGAAATTCTGCCAAAGATCTGTGTACAATCATTTACAGAGGTGAATGATTCTCCTACTATGCTTCTCGGTAGATAGAGCCTTTCAGCTGCTTCCTGCTTACTTCTTTTCCATAATGAAATGGCTCCTATGGTGTAACTGCTGACACAGTTCCCTATTATACTCAGAAGTTGGGGACTGAGGGTAGGAGAGGGTAGATGCAAGCCTTATTTGAGACAGATATTTGTCTTTGGACAAGTCATTACCAAAAAATATCTCTCTTGTTGTGGCAAATACTCCCTTTGCCATTGGATTAGAGTTGTGCCACCAATGGAAAAAAAACAAAATTAGACTAAAAACCTTAAGTGTTCTTGTCTGACAGGAGACACAGTTCTCCCTATAGTGTGTCTCAGTTTAAATAATGCAGGATCTAATGGGTGGCTTACCTTTGAGATGATTGCCTTTGGTTTTCACTCCAGTCAATCTCTAATTAACAACCCCCTCAGAAATAGGATCTCTCATTGTCCTTTAGCTTCAGGAGAGTGGCCATCACCAACTCCACATTCAGATATGGTGACTACATAGTGTCTTCAATGAATGAAAATGCCCAGCCTTAGACATTTACAAACTATGTGACCCTGGGCAAGTAACTTAATCCTGATTGACTCCAAAATTTAAAAAAAAAGAAAAAGAAAAAGAAAGTAAACAGAAATGTTGTCATTTCCAGAACCAAGAAAAGAAAGTCAGGAACAAACCCTTCAGAGATATCCTCATTAAAAGGGCAAGAAGAGAACGAGACGTATTCAGAGAGATGGGAGTCATGAGAGTACAGTATCATGTAAATCAAGGAAGGAGAGAGTACTAAGAAGGAGGGAGGCTCGGTGAAAAGTGTTAAATACTGTAGAGAGACTAAGAAGGGTGAGGAAAAAATTTAAAATTTTTGGATTTAGTGATAAAGATCTTAGATATGGCTATTTTAGGGGGCTTTAAGCAGAGATTGGATGACCACTTTTCAGGTTCCCTGCAAAGGTAATTTTTATTGTCCCACAGGTTGGACTAGACGGTCTTTGTGATCCCTTCTCTAACCCCAAGATTCTATGATTTTGCAGCCAAGAGCAACACTGCTTTAACATATCAGTTCATTTGCAAAATATTTCATAGGAATATTACGATAAACACTACTGAGCTAAACACTAAAAAAGTAGCTGAGGAAAAAACAAGCCTACAGAAAACTTGGCACAAAGTCTAACTAAACCATATCATCCCAAGAGCATTTGTAGAGAAAACTGAAAGGAGGACAACAAACAGATGTGCAATGGAACAGATCTGTTTGACAAGAGTCAAACCACTACATTTATATCTTCCACCTCAGGAATTCAGTACTATGACTCCATTTGAGGAAATAGAAATGTCAGTTAAGTCAGTTTAAGCATTTGGTCTTCGTTTGTAAAATATACTACCTACCTCTTGATAGAGATATGTTGAACTCAAGGCATAGTGAAACATACATTGTCAGACATGGTCAACGTAGAGATTGGCTTTGCTTGAATATTAATATTTAATACAAGAGTTTTATTTTCTCTCAGTTATTTTAGGTAGAGCAAAGGGGGCTATCAATGGGTTTATCAGAATGAAAAAAGTAGGAAAAGAAGGTCATAAAAGCATTTAGAATGAATAGAAGAGAACAGAAAAAGGTCAGTAGGAAATATAAATAATCAGTACATCTTTTAAGATATATTTATATATACATACACACATATATACATATGCACACGCATACATATGTATATACATATATATGCTTGAAGAGAAAGGCATGAGAATTTCCTATAAATGGTGAAGTTTTACAAATGCTCCAATTTGCAGACAACATAGACCTAATTTTGTATAACCCTAAAACACTGCAGAACTCTGCTTAGTGTAATTAATAATATTTTGGAAAAAAAGTTTAACTACCTGTACCTGAAAAGCAAAGTAGGTGAAAAATGCATGTTGCCCAAATTATGACATACGATGAGATAGAGGTAACCCATAAAGAGTTTATATGTATATATTAGATCTCTCTCTCTCTCTCTCTCTCTCTCTTTCTCTCTCTCTCTCTTTCTCTCCCTCTCTCCCTCCCCCCCCCCCCACATGTTTATATATGAGAGGCAAAGTAGAGAGAAATCTGATTAGGAAGACCAAAGTTCAAGTCCTGCCTCTACTGTAGCTACTCTACTTCACACTAGCATGACCCTGAGCACATCATTTAACCTCTCAGTATCCCAGGTACCTTAATAATGCTGCATGTGAATTGTAGGATCTGCTTCCATGAAAGGCATTTGCACATTAGGAATTCCCAACACTGAAGAATTCACAAATTTGCATCTCTGCCTTGGATAGCAACAACAGATAGATAATGAGCTGAGTCCAAAGTTGGATAGGAGAAGTATTCAAGATGGATTGCATTGGAGAAGCTTCAGTTTTGTCAATGATCCTAATCTGCTAGTTGCTTCAAAAAGCCCATTTCTTTAATAACAATGTTGTACTGGTGGTACTAAACTACATTAAGTAATGGAATGCCACGATTTTAGAGGAATCAGACTTGTAAGTTACCCAACAAGCAATGTAAAGATGTGAAGTGAAAGCAAATAAGAAGATGGTAGCATATTTATTACAGTGATTTGTATCAAATGCACAAATGGCCAGAAAATATGGTGGACTAGATATGTAACAAGAGTGAGAGACAATAGGTAGATAGTCTAAATGCTATCTTGGTCTACCCCCAGGATATTAAAAGAAGAGAGATGAGATGAGTGAAAACCGCACATGGAAGGAGCACCTACACTGCTACGATCGTTGATTAGAAGGCAATTTGTTTAGAGGTGACAGCTCATTGAAGATGCTGTAATCACATAGCATTTATACCCACTGAGGTATCGAGTACTAGTGTGGACTGTGAATTAAGTGGGAGAATGTGTTTTTCCCTCCTAGAATTATTTGTTTTATTAGAGGAAAAGAGGTAGTGGAATAGAGAATTATTTCTTTAAAAATATGAATCAATAACAAGTATGAGAACAAATTATGACTATTTAGGGCATCTATTGAAGATGGGAATTTAAGAGAAACAATTCTCTCCAAAGTTCCAGGGCTTTCTCTGAAGTTCTGTGGCTTTCCCTGGAAGTGTGGCAGAATGGACTATGCGTCTCATTTCTCTGCTTCCTGTCACTCTCTGATTGAGAGGGTTCACTCAAATGGAAAGAGGCTTTGATCATCATCTCTGTCAGATATCAGAGCTGCAAAGGACCTCAGAGATCATCTAGTCTGATTCCTTGATAGCTAGCTCCCTGTCTCCAAGTGTACTGAATAATAATAATAGTTAGCCTTTAGATGATGCTCTAAGGTTTGGGAAGAACTTGACAAATATTTTCTCATGTGATCCTTACAACAATCCTGGGAGATAGGTGCTATTATAATCCCTATTTCACAAATGAAGAAACTGAGGCAGACAAAAATTAAGTGTCATACAAGTGGTAAGTGTTTGAGGCTCAGGTCTTCCTGACTTCAGCCCCAGAATTCTTTCCACTCCACCTCCTAAGTGAGAAATGGCATGCTGTATCCCAACCCCACGGATCTTTCTTAGACCCTGCTGACCATTTTTCTGATCATGTTTAATGGCTGGGAAAGAAAGCAATTTCCAAAAGCCAAGAGATTCCTGTTGTGTACATTCCTGCTGGTAGCTTTATCAAATGTGATTGGTGTAGTTAACATGACTGCTTAAGAAATCACAGAATCACTAATAAACTGCAACAATCACCTAATCTACCCCCCAAAACAAACAAAAATCATATGATCATTTTACAGGTGAGAAAACTGAGGTTTAGAGAGGTAAATCAAGCTGCCCAAAGCCCCAAAGTTAGTGAATGACAAAGCCAAGCCTAAAGATCGGATATCCAGACTCTTGATCAGTGCTCTTTCCTAGAAGTCGACTTTTGGAAATTGCACAGAAGACATTTCAAAAGAAGACCATCCTCTTTTATAAAATGAAGCGATTGGATGAAATGACATCTAAGTTCTCCTCTGGCTCCAAATCCTATGAAAGCTTTCTTTTGTTAATTATGAATAGGTCTGATTAGGGCAAGACTACCCCACAGGGCATATACTATGGTGCCTGTAGGGTAACCTGCCAATTTGGTACATAGACTGGTTTGAGAAAACTAGTAAGAATCATCCCTGGAAACTTCCTTGAGATCTGATATCCTAGAAACCTTCTGGACTTGTTCTATGGTGATCATCTGATCTTGACCTGGGGTTCTGAGCTGAATCATTATGATTTATTAATACAGATATGGTGCAGGGAAACAAGCTCAGGAGATCTTAGATAAGTCACTTTATTTCCCTAGATCTGTTTCATCACCTGGAAAATGAAGAAGCACTAATTAGGGGTCATGAGTGGAAACAATTTAAGAAGCCTTGGACTAGAGGAGTTCTTATGTTCCTTCTAGCTCTAAGATTCTATGACTCTATATAGTTCATTTACTACCTTGCAAAGGTATCACTAACTACCCCTCTCTCCAGCACTGGGAAGAACTGTGCTCTCCCCAAACTCACGCCCTTACCTCTTTTCACATACCCCAAGTACATACGTTGGTTACATTCTGAAACTCCTACTCTACCTCTAGAAAACACCATCACCAACACTCTTCTCTAATTCATTCCAACTCCATCCAAAGTAAACAGTAGGAAGGACAGATGGAAAAGACAATTGAGCCATGATGCTTTGGGTGTGAAAGACCATGCTGAAACAACAGTTTGTGAATAAGTGTGACCCTCCAAAGTTTGGATTTAATTTTTAATGTGTAAAGACCGTGGGTGTTTCTTTGTTTATCCTTCTCCCTCAATCATCCCCTGAAGGAAAGCAGTATTCAATTCCTAGAGAAACTCAGCTATTGGCACAAGCAGTGGGAAGGAGTTCATTTATTCATTCACCAAATGTTTACTAGGAAAGGACTTTAGGACATTATATGGAGTGTTTGTATGTGTGTGTGTGTGTGTGTGTGTGTGTGTGTGTGTGTGTGTGTGTATGTGTGTGTGTGTAGATACAAAGATGATTAAGACATGGTTCTATCCTTAAGAAACTCAGTCTATTTGGGGAAGAGAAGAGAAATATATTAATGTGATGCAAATGGCAACTTAAGGGCCCAAGGGGAGCACAAAGTTCTACGAAATAATTTGAAGTATATAAATAAAAAGGAAAGCAAGTTGTCCATAACTGAGACCTGAAATTTCATATACAGTCTGATTTTTTTATTCTACTATGCCTATGAAAATACCCATTTTACTTGTGTTTGTTAGGTTGAATCAAAAATACAAAAGAAATCATATAAGAGAGAAATCACTTCCAGTTGGAAGGATCAGGGCAGGTTTCATGGAAGAGGTGGAATTTGAGCTGGACCTTGAAGAATGAGTAAGATGTCAACAGACAGAAACTGGGGGAGAAGGGAAAGAGATGTGTATTCCAAATGTAGATAAAGAGTGTGAACAAAAGCAAGAAGGTGTGGGAGTGTGTGTGTGTGTGTGTGTGTGTGTGTGTGTGTGTGTGCAACAGATCATCTTAATTGGCCAGAATGTAGACTGTGTAAAGAAGAGTGTGAGAGAAGGTTTAGAGTCAGATTGTGGCTAGCTAAGGAAATTTTCCTTTATTTGGTGGGCAATGGGAAGCCTCTGGAAGTTTTTGAGTAGCGAAGTGACATATTATTACTTGTTTACCAGGAAGTCCTATTGGGCATCAATGTGTAAGATTGAAGAGATCATAAGATCGTGGGATTTAGAGCTGGAAGGGACCTTTTCAATTAATCAGCACAACCTCCTTATTTCAGATATAAGAAAACAGACCCAGAAAAAGTAAATAAATTACCTGAGTTCACACAAGTAGTATAGTTCAATGCCATTTGAAAAAAAAACAAACCAGCAATTATGTAGTGAAGGGCTGTAGGGTAGAAGAAGACAGAAGGGTGATCAGCAGAAGCCATGACAAAGAGATTTTTGGTCTCAGTGGTGATGCTGATAAGGTTTAACGTAATTGAGTGCTTTATTTCTCATCCCTCTCCATCTGTGTTTTTTGTTCTAGGTTAAGGTGACCAGATTTTCCATGTTGCCAGGGAGAGGAGCACTTCCTTAGTTCATTCTGGCAATTACCCTGCCACATTTTTGATCCCTGCCCCACATTTCTGTAGGTAATAGGGACCATCTGGGTGGGCTGTATGTAACCCAAATTTTGTCTCTAAACAACTGAATGGTCTCATTTACAGGATAGCATATCAGCACCACTGAGAGACAGGCTGGGACTCTTATTTGACTGTATCTGGGCTGTTGTGTGTGTGCTTGCATATGTGTGTGTGTGTGTGTGTGTGTGTGTGTGTGTGTGTAATGACTTATTTTCTGGTGTGGATTGTTCGTCCTCTTCCAAATTTATTCCTGGCTCCACTCCTACTGAACTGAATCCAGAATTAGAATTCTGAACTTATTCTGGACTCAGAGACCCACTCTTAACCGTTCCTCCCAGAAGGAGAAAAGAAAAAAAAAAACAACCCAAGGCAGATTGGTGGTTGGCATGGTTTTAATTTCCTCCATCAGCTGGTCAGTTGCTGCATTTCTGCAGTACTTACTAAGTAGGCAGAACACTAGACTGAGGGCTGTGAGGAGACACTGAAAAACCAGAAGGCATTGTTAGCTTTTGAGTCTTAGCTCTTAAGAAATTGATCTATCTAACAGGAATGTGAGTAGGGGGAGGGGTGAGAATGGAAAAACACCTACAGAAAGACATAATAATTTGATGAATTTTGTTGAGCACCTAGAATCACAGATTTAGAGTTCAAAGGAAGGACCTAAAGACCATCTAGTCCATTCCTCTCATCTGACCAATGAAACTGAGATGAGAAAAACCAAGAAAATGTGACTTGTTTGTGGTCACGCAGGTACTGAATCCAAACCCAGGTCATCTTATTTCAAATCCTGTATTCTTTCTCCAGTAGTACCTATATTTGAGGCATTGAGGGCAGAAACAGAGATGAATAAGACACAGTTGAGGTCCTCAAAAAGCTTATACTATAGATGGAATGGGTAGAGGGCAGCCAAACAAGTATCCAGTTACAAATGTGTATTCTATAGATCCTCAGACTGGCACAATTATACTGCTAGTTAGAAGGTAACAAGTACCTCAAGGAAAGTAAAAGGTATTGTGAGGACACTGAGGAAGATGACAGCACATGTGACTATAAGACCTGGAGATGAATTCCTGGAAGAGGTGGCATTTGAGTTGGTTCTTAAAGGATGGGTAAGATTTTGATAGTCAGAGAAGCAATGGGAAGTGAATGCAAGATGAAGGAATTTACATGAACAATAAGAAGATGTGGGAAGGTTTGGAGGGTGTTTGGTAAGCAAAAACAAATGGTCCAATTTGGCTGGAACAGAACAAGCATGGTGAGGAGTACTTGTAGATGAATTTGGAAAGTTGGGTTGGGGCAAGCCTAGAATTCCAGGCTAAGAATTTGAACCAATAGCTATTTACCCAGATCAATACAAACTCTTTCAGAAGCAAATTAACAGGCATTTCTCCAAATCTGATGGTTCATCTCATTGTTGCCATCTTTCACTTACAGGTCTCTTTCCCCATTTCCTGCCCCAAGAACACTAAATTCTGACTCTCCCTATATACATACACCATTCTCTACACATCATGTTGAGATTTTCTGTTTTTCTTCTTATTTGGAGAAGTAGATCTCCCCATGGGAAGTCATGGGAATCAAGGCAGAGAGTTTACTGACCCTTACAAATAGAAATATTTGTGTAGTGGGAGTTGTATCCCATGGCACATGCATCAGGGTGGGCTTGTAGGGTGTTGTTTATCCTTCATTCTGGAAGAGGACCATGGAATTAGGAAGGTGATTCCATGACTTGCAAGTGAATTAGATTTAAGTGAGAGAAGGCTATGCAAAGTCACCAGCCTCACTTTTTCCTCCAGAGCCATCTGGGTCCAGGGGCCAGATATGAATCAGAAAGACTAGAAATGACCTTGGATGCCATGGGAGACCTTGGCTTTTTTCAGGCTTATAGGACCCATCTTATAAAGTGCATATTGGGCTCTTCTCACAATTTCTGGGGACATGTGTATCTCAATGCTGAAGGACTTGAGATTTGAGTTGATGAAGCAATCTCATTATTGGATACCGAGCAGGAAGAGCCACTGACTCAGCAGACTCTAGGAAGAGAATGACTTGTCCTTTCTCTCTCTTCCTTCAGCTCTCCAGGGACCATCATCAATCAATCAACAGTAAGTATTAGGCACTTAGCATCTGCCAGCAATTGTTCTAAGTCTGGGGATGCAGAGAAAGACAAAAACAAAAAAAAAAAGCAGCATATTCTCTCAAGCATCATGTAACTCTAGAATTTGTCATGAGTTGTGGGGAAGGAGTAGCCTTCTCTACCACAGCAGTTTGGTGAATGTTCCCAACAGCAGATGGAGCAGGAGCTCCTTAGGGGAGGTGAGTTGAGTCCAGGAGTTTGGGTCATTTGCTGTTTTTTTAGTTTTTGTTTTCTTCCCTGATCATAGGTGATTGAACAGTGATCTTGAAATGGATATGTCTGGTCTTGAAGGAAATCTTGTGGCTTTTAGAGATCAGAGTTCTTGGGTTCTTCGCTTAGTACCAACTACATGATAGCACTTCTTTGAGTAAATGACCACCAAGAGGAGGATGAGCATGGACCTGAAGGAAATTGTTTGGACAGTGATGAGTCAAAGTGAAATGTAAAATGCCTATTTGATAGTCTTGCAAAATGCATCACGTCTTGACTTTAAGCATCAAACTCCCAGGAGAATATAACAATAATTAGGCTACTGTTATTGCTTAAGTATTTCTCTCAATGTTCTCTTGGGGATCCTGTGTGCGTTTAGCTTTTCTTTTCTGTACAGGAATAAATAGAGTTCCTGTACCTGATCTTTATTGTACAATGAGTCCCTTGCTAATCTCATTCCCTGCTTTAGGGAGAACCTAGCTAGGAGCAAAAGCCCAAGTTTTAAGTAATTTTCCATGAACTTCCCTATTAGTTTTTTAAAATAAATTTTATAACTTTTGTTTTTACATCATCGAAATTTTATCTTTTGTCTCTTACTTTCCTCTACTCAGGGAGTCACCCTTTATAACAAATAATCTTTGAAAAATAAGAAGAGCAAGAAAAGAAAAAAAATCAGCAAAATCAATCAAGACTTAGGGAAAAAATCTGACAACATACACAATGTTTCACACTTTTGGGCCTCTAATTTCTGCAAAAAGGGTGGAAAAGCTGTCTTCTCATATCTCTTCTTTGGGGTCAAGCTTATTCTCTGTAATTTTGAAACATTAATTTCTGTTTATTTGGTGGCTGTTCTTTCCATCGGCATCATTGTAATTACTGTGTATCTTGGCTCTGTCTATTTCACTCTCCATCACTAGATTCGAGTCTTTCCATGTTTCTCTGAATTCATCATAATTGTCATTTCTTACAACAATATTCCATGAGATTAATGTGACACAAATTGTTTAGCTATCCCTTAATTCATGGGGACTTACTTTGTTTTTTAAATAAAGCTTTGCTACCATAAAAAGTAGTGCTATAAATATTTTGGTGTATGTAAGGTCTTTCTTTTCACCAATGGGCCTCCTTGGTCCTGGCAGTAGAATATCTGGTGGACATTTTAGCCACTTTATTTTCCTAATTCCAAATTGCTTTAGAGAAGGCTTATACTAATTCCCAGCTCCATCAACAATTTATCTTTCAAAACCCCTTCCAATACTGACTTTTATCATCTTTGCCAACATGCTAGGTTTGATATGAAATCTTAAGGGCGTTTGATTTGTATTTCTCTTATTATGGGCAATTTGGAGCACTTTTTCATATATTTAAAAATATTATACAATTTTTTTGAGAACTGTGAATATCCTTTGACCACTTCTCTGTTGTGGAATGACTTTTGGTTATCATATATTTCTGTCAGTTTCCTGTCTATTGAATAACAAACCTTCATCTGAGAAATTTAATACAATGTTATTTTCTCTTTTATCTGATTTCCTCCTTATCCTAGATGCATTCATTTTATTTATGCAAAAGCTTTTCAATTTCATAAAATCAAAATTACCTATTTTATCTTTTGTAATTGCTTTATCCTTTGGTTAAGAATTCATCTCCTACTCACAGCTGTGAAAAGTATATGATCTTCCTGTCTTCTGACTTCTTTTATGGTATGATCTTAAATATTCAGGTCACATATCCATTTTGAATTTATTGTGGAACATAGTATAAAATGTTGGTCTAAACCTAATTTTTGCCAGACTGCTTTCCAATTTCCCCAGCAATTCTTATCTCAGAGTTCTTTCCTAAGTAATTTATGTTTTGGGGGTTTATTGAACACTGAGTTATTGAATTCCATCATTTCTAAATCTTTCCTTCTCATCTCCTTTATTGATCTACTTTTCTGCTTTTTAAAACCAGTACCAAATGTTTTTGGTGATTCGAGCACATAGTAAATGCTTAAGAAATGCTTTGGGGTTGGCTGATTGATTGGGGGTTTAGAGAGCCAACAAGTTTATGAAAAAGAACCTGACTCTAGTTTTAGATGTTTAGGCTTTTCCAGGACTGACTCTGATCCATATTTGTGGGTCCAAAATTCAGAGGGGCCCCTTAATGATAAGGGAGACAATGCCCCCTAGACCAAGTAGCTCCCCCTCAAGTCTTTCCCCATTCCAGGTCATTCTCCACCAGTCCCACAACAGCTACACTGATCTTAAAATACAAGTCTAATCACATCCCTCCTTTACTCCACAAACTCCAATAGCTGCTATTACTTTAAGGATCAAACTGCGATTCCAAATAACAGTAATAGTGGTATTAATAGCTGTATTTATAGAATGCTTTAAAGTTGGAAAGATACTTTTAACATGTCATCCAATTTGACCCACAAAACAATCCTGTGAGGTAAATGCTATTATTATCCTCCTTTTCCAGTTGAAGAAACTGAGGTTAGATGACTTGCCTAAGGTCACAAGCTAGCAAATATCTCTAAGGAGGGATCTGAACTTAGGTCTTCCTGACTCCAAGTCCTGAGCTCTGTCCACTGTACCAACTAGTTGATTTGCATATACTATCCCGAATGATAGTAGTAGTAGTGTAGTGGGAGGAGGAGGAAGAGAAGAGGGGGAGGAAGAGTAGGAGGAGGAGTGGTAGTGGTAGTAATAGTAGTAGTAGTAGTAGTAGTAGTAGTAGTAGTAGTAGTAGTAGTAGTAGTAGTGGTGGTGGTGGTGGTGGTGGTAGTGGTAGTAATAGTTGTAGTAGTAGTAGTAGTGGTAGTGGTAGTGGTAGTAATAGTAGTAGTAGTAGTAGCAGTGGTAGTAGTGGTAGTAGTGGTAGTAGTAGTAGTAGTAGCAGTAATAGTAGCTCATGTTTTATATAGCACTTTAAAGCTTGCAGAGCCCTTTACAAATATTGTCTTATTTTATCCTCACTTTATTTTATCTTATTTTACTTTACCTTATTTTATTCTCATTTTATCTTGGGAGTTAGGTGGTATAATTATCTCCATTTTATAGATGAGGAAAACTAAGACAGACAGAGATTGAATGACTTGCCCAAGAATCATAAACTTAGTAAGTGCTTAAGGCAGGCTTTGAACTTTGGTCTTCCCAATTCTAAGTCCTACACTCAATCCACTGTTCCATCTAGTTGTGTTGGGAGCAAAGGACTTCTTTCATCCTAATTTACAGAAACCTAGACATAAGCTGTTTGTTGTTCGATTGTTCCGTCTGACTCTTAGTGACCTCATTTGAGGTTTTCTTGGCAAAGACACTAGAATGATTTACCATTTCCTTCTCCAGCTCATTTTATAGATGAAAAAATTGAGGCAAACAGAATTAAGTGACTTATCCAGGGTAACACAGCTAGTAAATGTCTAAGGCCACATTTGAACTCAGGTCTTCCTGACTCCAGGCCTGGCATTCTATCTACTGCACCAATAGCTACCTAGACATACTCCATGCTAGAGTTTTATTTAGATATACTTCTGGAGTAACTCCAGGTTGGGGCAATGAGCCAAAGAGAAAAGAGAACCCTTTTGAGACCAGCCCTCAAGATCTGACCCAGACCATAAAAGCCCTGAGTCTTAGGGGTCTTTGAGCCACAGGTTATATAATGAATAACCTCCATTCAAAGACTATTTACACTAAGTTAATTTTTATTTTTTTATGTAACCTGGCCTAGATTGGGAAAACCCAGTTTGACTAATGG
This sequence comes from Pseudochirops cupreus, assembly GCA_028627135.1. Classification (NCBI taxonomy): domain Eukaryota; kingdom Metazoa; phylum Chordata; class Mammalia; order Diprotodontia; family Pseudocheiridae; genus Pseudochirops; species Pseudochirops cupreus. The sequence goes on from CM053582.1 coordinate 503,240,478, forward strand.
AAGGGCCCTTGAGAGACCTTTGGAGCATGTCCCAATTGCCTGAAATGGAGGCCTCTTCATCCGCTACCACTGGCCAGACTGTGCCAGTAGAGGCTTTCTCCACTGCTTCCTTTTCTGTTTTTCAGCTGAGAGGGGAAGGACTATCCTTAGGCTCTTCCTCTATCGCCTTGGCTCCCAAGAAATGGGCCTGGGGATTTTTGTTTCTATAATGTGTTGTTTGTCCTCTTCAGTTTCAGAGGCTAGTGGTGATCATGGCACCCAGACGTTGAAGCCATGGAGACTTTGGAGTCAAGATTGTAGGTGATATCTTGCAGTCAGCTAGCCCAACATGAAAGCCCTGAGTGCCTAGGATGGAGTCTCATGGGGTTTTGGACTTGGAAATGGGACTGTGCTCTATAGGAACTGAGTTAAGCTATGAACCTAATCCCCTTCCCCTCCCCAGAGACTGAAGTAGGGGGTGGTAAAGAGGATTATGGCCTACTTTATGTTGAGAAAGTAAGTTTGTATATTTGTATTCCTACCTTCTGAAGTAAATACTACTTTGTAAAAGATCCTGTGTTATATGAGTAAAAAGTCTGTTTGGGACTGATTGTTTTCCTTGCCTTGAACAAATAGTGATTTGTTTTTGCTTCTCATAGTCAAGGGGCTATGCCCATACTAAGGAAGTCTACAGGGACATGGACAACTGTCATAACTGACTACCACTGACTGACCACAGGGGATTAGGTTCTAACACAACTAATTTCACCCTGAAAATAAGCCTGATTTGTTTTTGTATTTAAATAAGTCTTATTACAAGCCAACTGTAATTCCCATCAGTTTAGCTTAAGCCTCACACAGGGTAATGGCTTGTCTTCACTGTATTTTTATTAGGCAGCAAAACCTCTTTTGAATTACTCATTCCTACTTCAGAGCAAGCAACTACTGGGTATTCCCAGCTACTTCAGGCTTGTGTGGATAATCAGGGTTACTCAAAAACATGGAACCTCTGGGAGTTGTCAGAGAGGTTAGAGGAGTCTTGGACCCCTTCCTAAAATAGCTGTGAAAACCACTTGTAGGGCAAGCTCTCAGCAAAAGTGGGGATTTTTGTCTTGAAAATGCACCTTGCCGTGTTCCTTCATCCTTCTGTCTACAGCCCCCACGCCTAGGGTTCTCATGCTGCCACTAGCTCTCTCTCTTTTTCTCTCTCCCTTCCTTCTCTCCTTCCTTTCTTTCTCTTTCCTTCCTTTGTTTTCTTCCTTCCTTCCTTTTCTTTTTTCCTTCCTTCCTTTCTCTTTTTTCCTTCCTCCTTCCTTCTTTTCTTCTTTCCTTCCTTCCTTCTTTCTTTTTTCCTTCCTCCTTTCTTTTTTCCTTCCTTCTTTCTCTTTTTTCCTCCCTTCTTTCCTTCCTTCCTTCTTTCCTTCCTTCCTTCCTTCCTTCTAGCCTTCCTTCCTTCCTTTCTTCCTTCCCTCCTTCCTTCCTTTCTTTTCTTTCTCAGAGGCCAACTAGGTGGCATAGTAGAATACGGGGCCTGGAGTCAGGAAGACATGAGTTCAAATCCAGCCTCAAACATTTACCAACTGTGTGACCCTGGAAAAGTCACTGAACCCTGTTTCCCTCTGTTTCCTCGTCTGTTAATTGAGCTGGAAATGACAAACCACTCCAGTATCTTTGCCAAGAAAATCCCAAATGGGATCACAAAGAGTCAGACATGATTGAAATGAATGAACAACAATAAATCTAACTATCTATCTATGGAAGCCTCATATACGGAAACAAATCTTGGACAAGAAGACCTGTGTTTTAGCTCTGGCTGTTACTAACTTGCTAGGTAGCTTTGGATGGGTCACTTGGTCTTTCACATCTCTGTTTCCTCATAACAAGGGCTGACAATTAAGTGGTCTTTGCATAGCATGTCTCTCACCACAACTTTGAGGTGTATAAAGAGCATACTTTTTATTATTCCCATTGTACAGATAAAGACACAGACTCAGGTTAAAAGACTTCAGAAAAGTTAATAGTTTGCTCAGCTCTGGGATTCTGAGATTCTGTCTGATTTGATTGTTCAAAAGGCACAGAATATTGTGCTTGGGTATGGACTACAAAAACAAACGGAAAAAGAGTCTCTGCCCTCAAAGAGGTCGTAGTCTACTGGAGGTACACATAACATTTGGCAGTAAAGTGGCACAGTGGATAGGGTGTTGGACTTGGAGTGAAGTAGATCTGGATTCAAATCTAGCTTCAGATATTAAGTAGCTTTTTACCCTGGGTAGGTCACTTATCCTCTCTGTTTCCCTTTCCTCATGTTTAAAATGGGGATAATAATTGTACCCTCCTCATAGAGTGGTTGTGAGGATCAAAGCAGATAATAAATGTAAAATGCTTTGCAAACCTTAAACCCTACACAAAATCTACCTGCTTATAAATGTAAGCTTAAGGAAATAACCGTTGGGGGGATGGTCTGGCCATTGCCACAGTCCTTCTCTCCTAAGGCTTTCCTCTGATCAAGTTACCTTCCTTCACATATTCCTACTAGTCTATAGCAACTAACCTAAAAAACCAGCATGAGGTCATCAAAAGTCTACTCAGGCAATATTTGCATTTTAAGAGTCAGCCTTATTGCCTTAATTCAAAGAAATGACTAATAAAAACATTTCAGGCCCTGGGATAGCTAGAAAGGAAAAAATGCTGGCAACTGAGGTCCTAGGAGCAAGAATTCTAAAATCTCCAGGTGGCTAGGTGGTGCAGTGAATAGAGCACTGGCCCTGGAGTCAGGAGAGTTCAAATCTGATCTGAGACACTTAAACTTACTAGCCATGTAACCCCAATTGCCCTGCCCTCCTTCCTCCAAAAAGAAAAACAAATTTCTAAAATTGTAACACTGGAGAGAGAAAATTAGAAAATCTATCCTAGCACTCTGCCTAGATGTTGTCTTTATCGATTATTGTATTCTCCCTTATAAAAGGATTATTTTGAGATCATCTTTGATCTGATTAAATGGGAAGTTTTTGAGGGCAGGGACTATGTCTCATTTAGATCTGTGTCCCCTGAGTCTATCATAATGTCTTATATATAGCAGGTGTTTAATAAATCATTGGGGGGGGGGTGTTTCTTTTTCTTTTTTTGGCAGAGTCTGAGAATTTCCAGTATGGCAATTCCCTCTACCCACGCAGATCAACTGTTCTGTAATTTATATATAACCTTACAGTCCTGTGGTGAACACTGAGAGAGTAATTGATTTTAACTATGGTCAATCCAATACAATCCAATAAGTATTTATTAAGCACCTATTATCTGCCAGACACTATACCAAGTGCTGGGGGTGCAATTAATAAAAAGGAAGCCCTCAAGGAGCTTATAATCAAAAGGGCTGGTCACATAGCTAGCACGTACTAGAGCAGAACTTGAACCCAGGTCTACCTGAGTCTAAGTGAAACAGCTAGGTGCTGCAGTGAATAGAGCACCAAGCTTGAAGTCAGGAAGACCTGAATTCAAATCTAACCTCCAATGTGTGACCCTGGGCAAGTCACTAAGCCACTGTCTGCCTTAGTTTCTTTAACTGTAAAATAGGGGTTTTACTGTTGCCTTTACTTTCCAGGGTGATCATGAGGATTAAATGAGATAATATTTGTAAAGTGCTTAGAATAATGTCTGGCACGTAGGTACTTAATAAATATATATTCCCTCCCCTTCCCTTCCCTCCTCTATCTGCTGTGCCAGGCTACAACATATTATAATGTTTCCTGAAATGAATTGAATCTAATTCTTTAGAGGAAGAGCCCAAGAGTCTCTGACAAATAGTAACATGTCACAGCCCAGTGACATCTCAGAATGTCACAAGTTTGAGAGGATGACCAACAGAGCTAACCACTCTGGTCTTAGATCTATCAACTTTCATATCATCCCCCTCAAAGGACTTGTAATTTTCCTGATGAGAGTGCCTTTAGTCTTACAGAAACCAACATCCCAACTTCTGAGTAGTGCCTTAATAGATGGTTTCATGAATTGCTGTGGCCACAAAAATTCATCACTTAGTGGCTGACTTTTTGGGCAATGAGCCTCTCATATTCAGTGACTCTGCCAAGAGTTTCCTCTGGGCTTGTACTCCAAGTCTTTCTGGATGGTGGACTGTGAGTGCCTGCCAGAGCTTGAACTCTGATGTGGTAGCCTCTGTTCCCAGAGCCCACATGGGCTTACTTTGACATGGGGGATCGGGCTTTTGTCAAGCAACGTGGCTGCCAGTTGTCACAGGAAAGGAAATCATGCTATAGTAAAACCAAGTGGTCCAAAGGGACTATCCTGCCATATGAATTTGCAGAAATACCTGCCCAGGACTTGCTTATAACTCAGTAATGATTGAAAACTGGTGCAACAAAACCTTAATTGGAGGAAGGTCAGTCTGACTTAGTGAGAAATCCAGGTTATTAAACATGTAAAGAAAAGCAGTTTTATTATGATCAAAAGCAAACAGTTATCCTGTTGCCAAGGGCAGGTCCAGGCCTATCTAAATATCTTATTGGAAAATCTTGTAAGTAAGTATTTATATGATGGGTTAAAACTCTCTTATAAAAATGATGAGAGGCAACAAGGGGGAAGAGTATTAAGTCTGGACTTGGGTTCAAATCCCTACTCAGACTTACATTGGGTTATTTAAACTCTATGATGCTCAGCTTCTTCATCTATAATACAGGAACAATACATGGCACGATCTGCCTTTGTCCTGCACAGTTCTGTGGAAAAGGGTTTATGCAGAAATTTGAGATATCATTAAGAAGCCCAGCTAATGTTAGAACGCTTCCAATGGGGGACAGTTTCTGCCCTCAATGTTAAGGAAGCTGCTTATTTACACTAGAGGCTCAAACGCACAGCCCTTGGGCTACATGCAGCCCACAACACTCCTGAGTACTGACCTAACCAAATTAAAATGCAATTGGCAACTATTTAATAAAATTTTAAAATACAAATAAAGAGACAATAATATATTTAAAAACTAAGTGAATATGTGGGCGAGCAGGGATCTTTATGTACAATTGGTGGCTCTGTTTCTATTGAGTTTGACAACACTGGTGTGGATTATGAATAACAGTAGTATAATAATAAAAGCTAATATATATGCTGTGCTAACCATGTGCCAGGTACTGCGTTAAGTGTATTACAATTATTATCTCATTTGATTCTCACAGCAACTGTGGGAGTTGGGTGCTATTATTATCCTCACTTTATGGATGAGAATTATTACAAATTCCAGCAGTCGAGTCCAAAGGAAAAGTTACCCCCCTCCTTTCTCTGTCTCACCCCATCCTCTTCTCCCAGGATGTCATGGGCACACTGGCTACACAGACCTAAGTGCCAAGACTGATTCTTGTTTCCCTAAAGTAAGTCATTTCTTCATAGCATTTCCACATTTCTAATCAAGCTCCTCTTCAGTTCATTTCTATTGCTCAACATTTTGTTCCATGACTGCAGAGTGCTAGCTGCCCCATCAGGATCACGTGGCCCGTGCTCCCATGAAGCTCAGAGTCTAAAAATGGAAAAATGCATGAACCAAGAAACCCCTCCAGCTAAACCCAGCAGGATGTTTTAATGTCTTATCAGTTGGATCCCTGCTTAAGTTTAATTTTCTCTTTCTTCTTTTAAGGAAAAGTGTGGGGAAGTAGCCAGTATTGGGAAGAAAGCTAACAGAAGCTCCCTTTCACTAGAGACCCCCCCAGGACCAACTCCTCAGATTTAGGGGATGGGGAAAGGAGGCACCAGAGAAACAGGGCAAGAGGAAAAAAGGAGACATGCAAGGGAATATCAGTACAGCTGACACAAGCTCTGAATGAGAAGAGGCAGATAGGTAGACTAGTGATTGAGGTTAGCAACTAGTTGAAGAGATCCCAGTTTTACTTGTCTTGGGAAATTTGGAAAGGAGACCCCCAAAGTCATCCTTTTATCCTGTTTCATCAAGAAAAGAGCTTTCTGTGTACCTTACACAAAGGGATTTTGGCTACAGCCCCCTGGTGGATTTAGGCTTTGGTTCTTCCCCAGTAAAAATATTAAAATGAGCAATGACTCTCATCACAGGACAGGCAACTTTCCACTAGGGGAAATATATTTCCACTTGAAAAATTAATGAAAACCAGTTGTGGTTAAAAAAAATCCTGTCAAAGAGAAGAAGGATTATTTATTTATAACTACAGAAAGAAATGCTTACAGTTTTGGACAGGCCTTTATGGTTTTTACTTCTCTGTTTGACACAAACCCAGGGACAAGATGGGGCTAGACACCACTTTTGAGGCATCCAAACCACAGTGACCAAGAGTAGTCTAAGAAAGGGGACCCTGAAAACAGCTGCCAGGAAGTGGGCAGAAGAGGGAATTCTCAGGAATGCTTGCTGGAAAGGTTGGGAAATGGAAGCCCTGGCTTTCCCTGAAAATGGTAGGGAAAACAAACTTTCATTTGAGGAAAATAAAGGAGACACTTAGGATGGGATAGGGAGGAAAAGGACAAATGAATTATCATAGAATGCCTACTCTGGCAGTGTGGGCTGGAGAGAAATCAGCAATGGTGAAAATAAAAACCTTCATTTTTGAACAATTCATATGTTTTCTGACCTCTTTATTTTGAAGTATCCCAATACTGAGGCTAGTTTTAAGAAAGATTTTGACTAAGTTAAAAATAAAACATATCCCATTTTTAGGAAAGATTATCCCCTTTCCATTTTCTCCAATGTGGTTCTTAGTACAAAATCTAACCCCTTAACCAAATGATATGGTATCTATAGGTTCACAGTCTCCCCAACCCTCAAATGTCCATCCCCTTCTCTGTACCTATCAAGTCTACCATCCTTCCATTCTACCTCCATGAAGCCTTCTTTCATGATCCCAGGCTACACTGATCTCTCCCCTCCCCATAACTCTTAGCATCAACTAAGGGATCTATTTTGCCTTGTGCCATCTCTTAGGTTGTTATATGACTTTTGTTTTGTTGTTTAATTTTGTGAGTGTTGTTTCCTTAATTGAATTTTAAGTTTTTAGTATGGAGGGGCCATGTGTAGTGTGTATTCAAATTAACTATTTACTTAATAAGTGAAAGACTTATGAAAATGAAAGCAACTGTTCGACTCATAGGATCATAGATATAGAAATACAGAACTCAGAGGCTATCTTGTCCAGTTCCTTCATTTTACAGATGAAGAAACTAAAGACCTGTGAAGAAAGTGACTTATTCAGGGTTATACAAGTGGTGTCAGAGGTGGATTATGAATCCAGATCATCGGACTCCAGAATTTGTGCTTTTTTCACTGGTCTTTTCTCCAACACTTTTTCAGGTATTTCCCCTCCTCTTAATCTTCTTCCAGGGAGACTGCCTTGGTTCTAGCTGTGCATTAAGAAAATTGTACTGTGCTAATAAAGTTGTGGCTTTGGTCTGATCAGCCTGTGATTGCCTATCTTAGGCAGCAGTAATGAAGACATTGTCCAAGGAAAGAAAAGGGAAGGATTGAGAAAGGATTTTTGTCATTGGTTTTTTTGTTTTCATCTGTGGGTCACTGGGTTTGGGAATCATTTAATACGAGACTCCATGTTGATTGTTAAATCATTATCTTACAGTCAGAATTAGATGATTATATACCCCTTTTTTTCCGACAGAAATTTTTATTATTATTATTAAATGATTCTACAATATGACAAGAATGAAAAGTAGTGTGTCATTGTGGACAAGGAAATTCTCCTTGAGTTAGGAAGAGTTGAGTTCAAGTCCTGCCCCTGACACTGGTATGTGACTGTGTGACCATTGCCCTGGGAAATCCTCTTAACTTCAAGGTGTCCCTAGACAACTCTCTAAGGCTCAAAAATTGTAGAGTGGGTGCTGATGTGTGTTGGAAGAGGAAGTTTCCTCATCTGGAGTTTTCCTTGCCCATGAAATACCAATTCTGATCTAAGGAAGTCCAAAATATTAAGAATGTTGCATCATTCCTAATTTAGGGTACTTTTTTCTCCCCTACAATCCAGAGGTACCATACTAGATAACCTGTCCATAGAATGCTTGTAGGGTCCTTAACCTGACCTTCAAGGCCTTCTAACAACTCAGCACCAAACCACCTGTCCAACTGTATCCCAGGTTACACCTCTATACTCACCAGACTTAACATTCCCCCTTTTGTTCCCTGAGCATGACTCATTCCTTCCCAACTGAACATTTTTGCTCAGGTTGGTCCCCCATCTCTGCTCTTTGAAATCCTACTCATTCCTCAAAGGCCAACTCCAAAGCTACCTAATTCATCTCCATGAAGCTGACTCTGAGGCTTGCTTGGACTTCTAATAAATTCATTTGTTCCTCTCCTAGGCACTTGACATTTTTTGGTTGTTTTTTATTGACTTGAAAATATGCTAATCTCATATATAGGTTATAATCCCTGAATGAAACCTGTTTGAAAGGGGAAAAACATCTTTATATATGGCATAGCCGTGAGATGCAATGTAAAAAGTGCTGTCTTTGGAGTTATAGGATGTGGATTTGAATTCTGCCTCTGCCACTTAGCATTTTTGTGACCTTGGGTAAGTCATTTGGGCCTCAGTTTCATCATCTGTAAAATGAGGGGGTTGGAATAAATTATCTCTAAGGTCTATATGAGTAGCTAAAGTAAGAAATAATTATGGTGAATTACAGTATAAAAATATTTGTGATTAAAAATTTTACTTTCATATTTCTTTCCATTCAAATAATGTTTTATTCATTGTTATCTTCAATGCTCTTTTTGTCTTTGCCATTTTGGTACTAAGGGCAAGATAATAAGCTACATTTGGTTTGCCCAAAGTCCAGATTTAGAGAGAAAGAGTGGCTTATATTTGACCCAATAAGGCAGTTATTTGTGCACAAATCTTATTTCCTCTACAGGCACAGTAAGCTCCCTGAGGGCAGCACCCAGTTTTATTTATTTCTGTGTCTCTCTAAATACCTAGAGCACCCTGTACATGGCAGGCTTACTAGATAATTGATAATATATTCTGAGAAGCAAGTTCTGCTGTTAGGCCTGTCATGGCTTATGACAGAATCTCAGAATATGAGGTAGGAGGGCCCTCAAGGGCCATAGCATTCAAGTCATACCTACATAAGAATCCCTGCAACATCATACCTGAAAAGTGGCTATCTGTCCTTTGCCCAAAGACCTCTGATGAGGTTGAATGATCAGTAGTCGATCTGAGAGTCAGGAATGGAAAGGCATCTAAAGAGAAATTGGAAGATTTCCTAATTCTTGTTCTCCCCTCCCCCAAACCCTTTCAATGTTTGCCTACAGGGCAGGGGACCATCACTCCCTCCCCACTCTCTCAGGGTTAAACCAAATGAATAGACTGATTCCCACTCTGGAGAATTGGAACTTAATAAGTACCTCTTATCTGCTCTGGTTCAGACCCACATGGAGCACCTAAGCCCAGGGGTAAATCCCCTTTCCTTATTTCCTCTGAGACTTGCTGAAGAGTCTCCAAGAGGGTTCTCAGAAAGGACACATGGAAGTTCCCACACTGGCTGGCTCTCTTCATCACCCTCCCCCCACCACTTTCGGATTAGGGGCCCCCTCCAGCACCTGACCTGCTTACTCCTTCCAAGGGCTGATCTCAGCCCTCTTAATCATTTGACATTTCCACAGGCTCCTCATTGGAAATAAAAAACACAAAAGAAAAATCTGATTGCTGCTGCTTCCATTTAAAAAGCTTTGGTTCTCTTGTTTTCTCCAAGATTAAAAGCCAGCAACTCTGCTCTCTGGGGCCATTGAGATCTCACAGTGGGGGAGCTCTCCCATCGGGACCAGTACCAAGTACAGACAGGCCAAGAAAAGGTTAAATTTGGCATCTCCTTCCAAAAAAACCTTTTCTGTTCCCAGAAATACCCTCACTGTGCACCCTGAGGGCCCTCCTTTCTTAAACTTTTGATCACCCTCAAGCTTGCCTGGGTGGTAGTTATGTTTGGGTGGAGAGACAATGGCCACAGGAAAAGACATGGGCCTTAGTCCTTGATCTTGTACCTGCTAGTTGAATGACCTTGTTTTCCTCATTTGTAAAATGGGTGGGGGGGAGAGGGGAGAGAACTGGATGTTAATGGAGTCCATGTTCTATAATTAATTCTATGTCCCTGACTTCAGGTTATAGTGACAGGCTTTGAGAATAGGCCACATCTATAGTCAACAGTCTTCATTCGCTAAAGATTATGGGAAGGAAGGGAAGATGAAGGAAAGAAGGAAGGATAGGCTATATTATAAACTTCCCAGAGAAATCCTTTTATATGTTTATGCAAAGTGTGTGAACAGAGAGCCCAGATCAATGGGATTTCTTGACTTACCCAAGGTTATTCAGCAGACATCAGAAGGGGAAGGGAGCATGTAAAAGCTTGAATACCTAGATGGATGTCAGCCTCTACTAGGATATGCCCAAATCTTCAAAAACAGTTCTGTTTGAAGCTCTCATATGCAATGGGCCATGCTCTCACAGACCATTCCAGCTTTCTCTACTCCCCTTTTCACATACTTCTCCTAGTAGCTGACCAACGTAGAAAAAATACATGATATGGGAAAAGGAGCAATCATATTTAAGATACCTCCACATCTGGAGATGGAGGCGTCTCAAGAGAGGGTAAGATACAAGAGCCACAAAAACCTCTCCTGAGATGTTCTCCTGGGCAATTTGCCATGGAGTTTACAAAGTGATGGAAGGCACCCATCTTAGAACCAAATTTGAGCCTGATGTGACGTTGATACCAAGATAGCTTTGGATGCCCTCTCTCACAACAGGAACTGCTCTGAACAAAATGAAAAAATGACACACAAGTGTTCTGTGATTTTACTCAACTGAATCCAGCAAGTATTTATTAAGTCCCTACTAAATGCAGGGTGCTATGCAAAGTACCTGGACTATGACAAAAAAGAAATGTTCTCTCCCCTCCAGGAGCTCACATTCTATTGAAGGGATACAACATATGCCCAAATAAATACAACATATATATATATCACAAATAATAATTGCTGATACTTTGTAGAAATACAAAGTTTACAATATATTTTACATTTGATGTTTGTAACAGCTCTGTGAAGAAAGCTCCATTCAGTGTTCCATAGCTCATTACAGGGTTACATAGCTAGCTAGTGAGTGTCTTAAGCAAGTTTGGAAATTAGGTTTTCCTCAGAAAATGCCTCTTGTACCTTTTAGAGGTAACAGAGAACCATGAAAACTTCTTGAGCAAAGGAGTGAAATAATCAGATCTGCTTCTCAGGGATGTTAGTTTGGCAGTTACATGGAAGGCAGACTAGAGAGCAAGAGACAGGCTGCAAGCAAAGGCACTAACTAGGAGGAAGACTAGAATAAGCTTCCTTCCTACCTTCCTTCCTTCCCCGTTGTGAACCCTTCATGCCATGCAGCTTACAGAGTATGGGCCGAAAGAAATTCCTACCAGAAGCAGCCTTTCCTTGCTTTATCCAGGTGGCCTGTCTCATCTCAGAGGATAAGATAATTGTTGGCCACCAACGGTCACCATGCTCTCTCCTCTACTGCCCTAATGCAGGCTCCTTTCCTTTCTCTGGAAGTTTTAGATCTGGTTCATTTTCAGCGTATTGTAAGAGAAGTGACCAATCCTCACTGGGTAAAAGTAGGACTTATTACCAAGAAGAGGGAGGCCAAACTATTGCTGCTTTTATTCCACTTCGGAAATGAGGGGCCTTTGGTTTTCTTTCTTGCCTCTCAGCGTCTTCCTTCTTCTTTTAGCCACTCCTCCTCCCTCAGTGCCCAAACAAAAGGTTGTTTTTCAAAAGGACTCTTACCAAGAAACTGAAAAGAACTCACTGCCCACGGTCACAAGACAGTCTTTTGTGTAGGCCTTACAGTATCTCTTACCAAACTGGTTGAGCCTAAAGACAGACACCCAATGATCAAAGTCACATTTGGCATTTTGAAGGGAGCAGGGGAGGGCAAGTCTCTTCACCTGAGATCACACCCAGGCTTCCAAGGGGGCCAAGAAAAAGTTCCAGGTATTGATACCAAATCTTCAAGCTCTAACCACCAACAGCTCAACAGATCCCACTAATCTCTAATTTATTAGAGTTTACATGGATCTAACAACACTCTTCAGCTCAAAGCTCACACTGTTCCCTCACTGACAGCCAGCCAAGTATGTGGTAGGGAAGGGTGGCCAACTGGCAGGGAGCTTCCATCCCACCAACACACACACACACACACACACACACACACACACACACACACACACGCACCACATGATGGTCAAAGAGCCTGGCCCCTTCTCCTATCCCAGTCCTTGTTCTTAATCCTCTATTCCAGGAATTAGGGGTGAAGGAGTAGGGGTGAGAGAGGGGGAAAGATTTTTAAACTTCTTTTAATAGAAGACCCAGAATGGTATGAGAAAAGAACTCTGAATGTGGAGTCAGAAAATGTGTGTTCAAATCCTTATTCTTCTATTTGTCTCCTGTATGACCTTGGTCAATTCATTTAACTTCTCTGAGACTCAGCTTCCTTTTCTGTAAAATGAGGGGAATGTCCTCTAAATTGCCTTCCATCACTCAATCCTACAATCCTGAATTCATTCTATCAATATATATCAACAATTTATAAAGCTCTTCTCCTACCATGATTGTGAGGGAGGGAGGACAAATGTTATGGTTGCCAGATGAAGAAACTGAAGCATATTGAGATTTAAGGATTTAACATGGGATAGACCTGGAAGGAATCTCAGAGCAGGGGCATGTTGCAGTCAGTTCTAACTGATTAAGAGCTAATTGTTAAATTTGCATTGTGAGCATGAGCACCTTGGAAATCAGCAAGTACAAATCAGGGTTTGATTCTTTGTTTTATTGATTGGTTAGACTTAAGAAAATGATAGGGAAAATGTTAATAATGCAGACTAACTTCAAAGTGTGTAAAGGGTTCATTTCCCCCTACCCCTTGGAAAGCTGGTTCTTAAGCATTTACCCATGCATCACTGCCTCAAGAGACCACCTAGTCCAACTTTCTCATTTTACAGATGAGGAAATTAAAGCCTAGAAACAGAGACCAAGTGACTTGCTCAAAGTCACACAGCTAGGAAGCTGGGATTCCAACCCAGGTCCTCTGATGCTAAAGCCAATGCTTTTCCGGGAAGTCCTTCATAGACAATCATGTGGGTAGTAACAATAGCACTTTTAGGTTTGCAAAGTGCTTTCCACGTGTATTCTCTCAATTGATGCTCACAGTATAACCCTGTGATGTTATTATAAAGGTGCTATTATTATAAAGTCTGGGGCAGGATTTGAACTTAGGTCTTTGGAAGTCCAAGTCCAATGCGCCTCCTAGCTGACTTATGACAATATATGATAGAGTTAAGCCTCAAACTAAGTTCTTCTGATTCTACATCTAAAGTTCTTTCAAGTACACCACATTGCTATTGCCTCCACTTCTGGAAAAAGCACTAGCTCTAGAGTCAGTGGACATAGGTTCAAATCTTACCTCTGACACCACCACTGTAATCTTTGGCAAATCACTTGATCTTACGAGATCTCAGTTTCCTATAAAATGAAGTGGTTGAACTTGATGCTCCCTAAGTTCTCCCATGCCTGGCAAGTTCCCCTTTCTCCATACTACTTCTTGGAGTAACCTTGGTTCCCTCAGGGGCTCATCTCAAGTGGCATTTCCTTCAAGAGTTCTTCTCTGATTTCCCCAATTGTTTCTACCTCCTCCCCTCCCAATCATTATATATACATATATGTGTATATATGTATGCATATATATATATTTGTACATATCCTGATTTTAATTTCTCTGAATATGTTGTAGACCTTTGTAAACTCCCTGAGGCAAGTACTGTGTAATTGTTGCATCTATATACTCAATGCCTGGTACATTATCTGCCCTTAATAAATGGTGATTGGTTGATGCTTATTAGTGGCCTTAGTCTATTGGTATACAAGATCACAGGAGAGTAAGTATGGTTATAACAGAGGTAACCTCAGAGAGATAGCAGCCTTCCTCACAAACCCTATCCCAAATACACTTAAAAGGAGAAAGGGTAATTTTCCTACCATATAGGTCCACATACTTGTTTCATAGAGAACAGGACCTAGATTTAGAGCTGGAATGAGGAAACTGAAGATTATGGAGGGGAGTAAAATGACTTGTCCAAGGTCATGGAGGTAACATGTGATAGAAGCAGGAATGGAATCCAGGCCCTTTGGCACTAAGTCCAGCAGGTTAGATGATTAAAATTGGTTAGGATGGATTATTAAAGTTGAATGAAACCTGAGACTGGGGAAACAGCAGTTTCCTAGATTGGCTATTGAACTGTATCTTTTGCATGCAGTTTAATTTCATATTAATTTTGGGAGGAAAACCATGATGTACAAAGATAATAAATACTCTCTAAAGAAATCACATGCTTGAGTCTCCATTTGGGACATTTACAGAGGAAAAAAAATCTGGCATAGAGAGGGACACAGAATTGTTTGCTCACTTAATTTTCTCTCCAAAATGGCTATCCTAGCATTTGACCATTTTGGAAAAGGTAACTCTAGGATCTCACTACATTATTATTCCAGTCAACCTGCTTCTTTCCCGCCCTGCCCCCTCCCCCAACCCTGCCTTTTCTGAAACCTGTAAATCAATCAACAACTCTGATTGTCTTTGTCTTTCCAATTACACTAGGGAGCTTCTGTACAATCTACAGAGATTCCTGCTTCCTGCCAGATCAAATCAGTATTGTTTCCTTGAGAAACATGTTTTTAAATCAAGGGAAATGTTGTTAATGCGAGGTATGGTGCCAGGAATTTGATCGTTCCTCCATTGTTTCCTGGGTGTTATCCTAGGCAGGGGCACACCCCTAGAGAACCCAAGGATCCTTAGTTGACTGCCAAACACATCCCTCCAAACTTCTCCATGGAACACGACATCTTTCCTCATCTGGTCAGCTGTGAGGGTTGAAAGGTGGAGTTCCTAGATCTGGACCATGGGAATGAATGCTCTGCCTTGGTTCCTTCTCTCTTTTACCTGCTCTGGAGAGAACACAAACATGTGTCAATGACAACCCAATAAAATCTGATGACAGGCAAAGATCTCTTAAATCTTTCAAATTATCATCTGTGCTTCCTTTACCTTTCTACCTGGCATGCCTGAGCAGACGCACCCTTTGGATCTTGCCAAACAACTGTAGCGAAGGGTCTGCTCCTTTCTGCCTGCCAGCCTCAGGTGCCATTTCTCCCCTGGCTGCTCAGTCCCAGAGGAGGGCAGAGTTCAGTGTGGGTGGGGGCTCACAATGGGCCACAGAACTCTTTCTAAAAAGTTGTCTTGATTCAGCTACTTCAGCGGCTCTTTGGTCTTTCTGCACTGAAAACTGATAATAATAGTAGGCCATGTTTATGTAGCCTTTTATAGCTTATAGAGTGTGCTTTCCCTACAACAACCCTAGGAAGTAGTAGGGCAAAATGTCCTTTAACAGATGATGAGATTCAGAGAGCTTTGGTGACTTGCTGAAAGTCAAACAGCTAGTAAGTGATGGGGCTAAGACTCAAACTTGGGCCTTTCAACTTGAAGTTCAATTCTCTTTCCACCACAGCTCACATCCTCTCCAGCCTAACAACCAACTCTCCAATGAATAACTTAGGGAGAAGAAGAAGGAGGAGGAGGAAGAGGAGGAGGAAGAGAAGGAGGGAGAGAGGGAAAGGGAAGGGGGAGAGAGAGAGAGAGAGCAACAGAGAGACAGAGAGAGAGCGACAGAGAGACAGAGACAGAGAGAGGAAACATTTGATTTGTGCCAGGTGCTAAGGACATAAAAACACACAAACTAGACAGCCCCTATCCTGAACAAGCATACATTCTAACAGAAGAATACAAGACAAATAAAGGAGTAGGAAAGAAGTGGAAGGATATTTCATGGGGGCAAAGGAGTAGGAAAAAAAGTAACAAGTAGTAGAGTGAGTATGGCATGAGTTGAAGGATCACTGTGGTCCTTCTTAAAATGATGGTTCCAGGGAAGGAGTCACTCATCAGGAAAGCAAGAGCTCAGGGTAGGATTTTCCCAAGGTGGTAAGGCAGCAATTGAGGAGGAGTTAGGAAAGTGAATAGAAAAAGAATAGACTTTAAGGAATCAGCAAGAAATGGAGTTGGAGTTTATAAACCTACAAATGTCTCCTAGGCAGCCCCATCCTATACTTACTTGATGAATCCAGAGAAAGGGGAAATTTTTCTTAGCCAGAATGTATATTTCTGTTCCTGGAGTCCATCTAAAATAATGACAGGAGTCCCTATGGCCCCATCTTTGAGGAATTCATATATGGTCTTTTCTCCAGGATTGTGTCAGGGTCTGTAACTGTCTCTGGAGGTGATCATTGGGTTTTGAGAGATTAATTCTTGAGCCCCAGCTAATGATGGCAGAACAATTGGGGGAAGATGGGATCAGGAGCTTGCAAAGGAGTAGACTTGATCCAATTTGGTGAATCTTTTCTTCTGTCAGACTCAAAAGTGAGTTAGCTAAAGCTGTCTATAGGCATGACTCTGAAAACATTGGTGTTTTTCCTGTGGCTTGTGCCATGAGCAGCATCACCAACTCATTCCATTCAAACTTGTCTTATCTTCAAACATAATCCTTTTCCTTGTCAGGAGTATTATAAAGGGCATGGTTTAAAGTAGAGTATTGATTATATGACTTCTGAAGTCCCTCCTAGCTCTGAGTTTTTGGTGCTATGAAAAGGAAATATAATCATTACATAAATAATGACTCTTAAAACAAATACCTCCTGCCTATTTGGCCTCTCTTGTAATTAGATAAGATTTGACAATTTTTTTCTCACCTCTGATAATATCCCCAAGTTCATAATATTTGCTCTAATGCCTAGCACTTAATTGGCTTAAGGTAAAGACTATATCTTATAAACTTCTTTTGTTTTGTTGCGGTACCTATCATAGAAAGATATCCAATAAATGCTTGTTGAATGAACAAAGGAACAAATGAGCAAATATATTCCCCTGGGTCTATTCAGTGAAAAAAGCAATTAGGAGGACCAGTTGTGTTGGCATTATACAGATCAAGAATTTGTTCATTGATGGAGTTTTTCTGACGATGATTTCTGTGTGGTTAGGGAACATACTTTCTTGGCTTGTTCATAGTAAAGGAATGCTTCATTTTATCCTAGGGCATTTCATCATTGTCCAGGGTACCACGTTCAAATTATCTAAACTAGAGGTCCCCAATAGGTTGATACTGAAGCCCTTTCTGGTTGATGATGAAGCTGGTTATCACTGCCATACTTTCTACCCAACAACTATTCAGTCAGGACTTGCCAGCTTGGAGCAGAGCAAAGGTAGAAAGAAGTCAACCCTCCCATAAGTCATCAGTTTTCATTCTCAGCACTCTGGATAATTCAAGGAAGTCAAAAGGAGATGGTCATGACAGAAAGGATGGGAATCTGTGATCTAGTAAAACTCCCAGTTAAATGCCAATTTCATATAAATATGTATACTTACATCCACATATGTGCATATACATACTCAATATATGAATACATAATATGTAGCAAAGTTTCTGGGGTCAACAATTACATTTAATCTCCACAGAGAGCTCCAAGTGAGAAAGTTACCTTTGACAATGCAAATTGGTAAGAGTTCTGCAATTTAGAGTTTTAGAAAGCCTGGGGCAGTGAGATATGACATGTTGTTCCTAGGGTTACATGGCCAGTGTATGATAGGGATGGATCTTGAACAAAGGTCTTCCTTACTCAAAGGTCAAATCACAAGTTTCTATTGTCATTTTTAAGGAAAGAATAAACACCTTTCCTCCTGTTCTCTGGAGTTCTTTGTACTGATGAGAAGTCTGTTTAGACTCATGATCTCACCAGCTGAGATAGCATTATAGCCTTTACCTTAACTTTGCTGTCAGAAGAAATTGCCTCTGAAATGCCTGGTGATGAAAGTATATACATATACATATACATATACATATACATATATATGTATATATATAAATATAGATGTATATATAAAAACATATATATACATATATATGTATATAAAGATTTCCACATTAGTTTCTAGCAATCTTTTGCTAAAAACTTTGAAAGTAAATGCCAGTACTTTTTCCAGGTAAACTAGCAAATGCTTTTAAGCCGTCAAACAAAGACAGATGTTTTGTTTGTAATGCCAAACAAAAATCTGTTTGGAAGAAAAAATCAGTCACAAGATTACTAGGGGCCTCTGAGCAACAGAAGAAGAAAAGGTAGAAACAAAATGGACTCTGGAAAAAATATAAGTAAAAATAATATAGATAAGAAATACAAAGTTGCTTTATCACAGTCGGAAGAACAAATGACAACTAAAGTGAACCCACTCAGCAGCTTACTTAGCTGTCTTTATAAATGCTGGGGTGGGGGCTGGTTAGCTGTGGGTACTCAGGGTACAATCATTACAACTCTTGCAGCTGCTGTAAGTCATTGGACCCCTGACAAGATGGGAACAAACTGGGAAAAATGATTAGAAAGTCCTATGTAAGTGTATTGTCAAGAATGCCAGTAATAGTAATGTAAGAAATGAAATGTCTGAATACAGGCAGTGCACAGAGTATCTACTGGGCATTGTGTCCCAGCTCTGTCTCTACTTCCCTGTTAGACCTTAGCTAAGTGCCTTAACCTGTCTGGGTCCCAGTTCTCTCACCTGTAAAATGAAAGAGTTGGACTTGAAAACTAAGTATTCCTCTAGCTCTAAGGTTCTATTTTCCTGCTACTTTTAGTCATGTGGCCCTGGAGAAGCTACTGGGTCTCTTTATGCCTCATTTTTTCACATCTCTAAAATAGGAATAATAGTACATGCTCTGCAGAATCAGATGAAATAAGTGACTTCATAACTGGTAAAGTATTATACAAATGTAGATTTACAGCACCAGGGGAAGAGTCACAGTATGTTGTAAACATGGTAATAGGAAACATGCCTTCACAGTTCAAGTGTTTTGAGGGGTTTGAAATTTTTAAAGAGCATATGTCCTGGCAAAGAAGTATTTTTCATCACATTTGTGTACCCAAAAGCATCTTTGTAATTCAAGTTTTTTCTACACAATGCCAATATTAGCCTGTTGAAGAGTTTAAAAATTGATCAATTGGCCAGGTATTTGGAGAACATCACGCAATGATTTGACTGAATTCCCCACCTCCAGTTCCACTAAATTGACTTTTTTTTCTTTCTTTTTCTCTCTTCCTCCCTTCCTTTCTTCTTTCCTTCCTTCCTTCCTTCCTTTCTTTATCCTTGCCTTCCTTCCTCCCTTTCTTCCTTTCTTTCTTTTCCTTTCTTTCACAATATTTTTTATTTTTCCCAATTACATATAAAGACAATTTTTAACATTCATTTAAAAAAATTTTGAGTTTCAAATTTTCTCCTTCCTTCTCTCCCTAAGACAGAAAGTAATTTGATATAGGCTAGATTATGCACTCATGAAAAACATATTTCCATGCTAGTCAAGTTGCAAAAGAATAAATAGACTAAAAGAAAAAAAAACAAAAAATAAAGAAAGTGAAAATAGTATGCTTCAATCTGCATTCAGACTCCATTGGCTTTTTTCTCTGGAGGTGGATAGCAT
This sequence comes from Pseudochirops cupreus, assembly GCA_028627135.1. Classification (NCBI taxonomy): domain Eukaryota; kingdom Metazoa; phylum Chordata; class Mammalia; order Diprotodontia; family Pseudocheiridae; genus Pseudochirops; species Pseudochirops cupreus. The sequence goes on from CM053582.1 coordinate 503,260,026, forward strand.
TTTCTATCATGAGTCTTTTGGAATTATCTTGCTGAGAATAGCTAAATTATTAATAATTGATCATCATAATAGTGTTGCTGTTACTGTGTACAATGTTCTCTTGGTTCTGCTCACTTCACTCGGCATCAGTTCATGTAAGTCTTTCCAGGTTTTTCTGAAGTCCACCTGCTCCTCATTTCTTATACCACAAAGGTATTCCATTATATTCATAGACCACAACTTGTTCAGCCATTCCCCAATTGATGAGCATCCCCTCAATTGCCATGTTTTTGCCACCACAAACAGAGCTGCTATAAATACTTTTGTACAAATAGGTCTCCCCCCCTTTCTGGATCTCTTTGGGACACAGACCTGGTAAAGGTATTGCTGGATCAAAGGGTATGCACAGTTTGATTGCCCTTTGGGCATGGTTCCAAACTGTTCTCCAGAATTGTCAGATCAGTTCACAACTCTCTCAACAATGCATTAGTGTCACAGTTTCCCCACATCCCCTTCAACATCCAACATTTTCCCTCTCTGTTATATTAGCCAATCTGATGGGTATGAGGTGGTACCTCAGAGTTGTTTTAATCTGCATTTCTCTGATCAATGGTGATTTAGAGCATTTTAAAAATATAACTATAGTCAGCTTTGATTTCTTTATCTGGAAACTGCCTGTTGATATCCTTTGGCCATTTATCAATTGGTGAATGACTTGTACTTTTATAAATTTGACTCAGTTCTCTATATATTTGAGAAATGAGGCCTTTATCAGAGACACTTGCTATAAAAAATGTTTCCCAGTTTTCTGCTTTCCTTCTAATCTTGGTTGTGTTGGTTTTGTTTGTGAAAACCTTTTAAATTCATATAATCAAAACTATACACGTTATATCATGTAATGCTCCCCATCTCTTATTTGGTCATACAGTCTTCCCTTCTCCATAGATCTGACAGGTAAACTATTCCTTGCTCCCTTAATTTGCTGATGGTATCGCCCTTTACCAGTAAATCATCTACCCTTTTCAGCTTATCTTGGTATATGGTATAATATGTTGGTTTATACCCAGTTTCTGCCATACGGTTTTACAGTTTTCCCAGCAGTTTTTGTCAAATAGTGATTTCTCATTCCAGAATCTTGGATCTTTGAATTTATAAAACACTAGATTACTATGATAATGTACTACTACGTCTTGTGTACCTAATGTATTCCACTGATCCAGCACGCTGTTTCTTAGCCAGCATCAGATAGTTTGCTTTATAATATAGTTTGAGATCTGGTATGGTTAGACAACTTTCCTTCACTTTTTTTTTCATTGATTCCCTTGATATTCTTGACCTTTTGTTATTCCAGGTGAATTTTGTTATTTTTTCTAGCTCTATAAAATAGTTTTGGTAGTCTGATTCATATGGCATTGAATAAGTAAATTAATTTAAATGGAATTGTCATTTTTATTGGATTGGCTTGGCCTACTTGTAAGCAATTAATATTTTTCCAATTGTTCAGACCTGAATTTATTTGTGTGAAAAGTGTTTTGTGATTGTGTTCATTTATTTCCTGGATTTGCATTGGCAGGTAGACTCCCAACTATTTTATATTGTCTACAGTTGTTTTAAATGGAATTTCTCTTTCTATCTCTTGCTGTTAGGCTTTCTTAGTAATATGTAGACATGCTAATGATTTATGTAGCTTTATTTTATATCCTGTAGCTTTGCTAAAGTTGCTAATTTTTCCAACTAGTTTTTTAGTTGGATTCTCTAAGTATGCCATCATATCATGATGTGATAATTTTGTTTCCTCATTGTCTTTTCTAATTCCTTTATTTCTTTTTCTTCTTTTATTGCTTCGGCTAGCATTTCTAGTACAATATTGAATAATAGTGGTGATAATGGGCATTCCTGCTTTGCCTCTGATCCTACTGGCAAAATGTCTAGCTTATCCCCATTACAGATAATGATTGCTGATGGTTTTAGATAGATACTACTTATTATTTCAAAGAAAGCTCCATTTATTTTTCTGCTCTTTAGTGTTTTTTAGTAGGAATGGGTACTGGACTTTGTCAAAAAGCTTTTTCTACATCTACTGAGATAATCATATGATTTCTGTTGGTTTTGTTATTAGTATAGTCAATTATTCTTATAGTTTTCCTAATATTGAACCAGCCCTGCATTCCTGGTATATATCCCACCTGGTCATAGTATATGATCCTTGTAATCTCCTTACCAGTCCTTCCTTCCTTCCTTCTTTCCTTCCTTCTTTCCTTCCTTCCTTCTTCCTTCCTTCCTTCCTTCCTTCCTTCCTTCCTTCCTTCCTTCCTTCCTTCCTTCCTTCCTTCCTTCCTCCCTTTCTTCTGAATCAACAATATGTCTGGACATTGTTCAGACAGAGCCTTAGGCCTCTTTCTCTCTCTTTTAGGGAAAACAACAGATTGCTCTTCCAGGGCAACCCATAGGAACAAGATAGGAGCCAGTTACAAAAATATCTAAGGAGCTGTCATTCTGAGATTGGCCATTAGATGGCAGGCGAAGAATGCTGAGATAGCTTAGAGAAGCCTACTTGTTTCTCTTTCCTTTATCAGAGGTAGGGATAACAACTTAACTAAGGGCCTTTGAAAGGTAGATCTGCCTACTCTGAGGCTAGCAGGGTAAGTGGAGGAGGTAAACCAGAGACCAGATAAAGAAAACCCATGTTCCCACGATTCAGGGACACAAAAAGAAAACACAGCCTTTGAGATGAAAATAGGTCAGGGTCTTCCTACAGTGGGAAAAAGGCAGGAGCGGGGAGGGGAGGAGAACCCACAGGAAGAGATGGATTTGCCTCCCTTATCCATTTGGATGAGGGAAAACAACTTCCAAGAACTGCTGCAAACAGAAACACATGTCGCCTCATCTGGGGTGCAGAAGCTGACCATTTCTGAACATTACAATAGTAACTGTCTATCAGGACAACGATCCTAACTCACATTTATATGGCACTTTATAGCTGGCAAAGTGCTTTCCTGCCAATAGGCTCGTGAGGTTATTGTTATCCACGCTAGGCTAACCTTGAGGCCGGCAGGAAAAGTGTTCTCAGAAACTATGAGCTGAGGTTGCATTACAATGAGGTGCCTCCAACTTCTGATAACTAACACCCCACCCCACGAAGCCTTTGAATGAATGGAATCCAGGAGAACCTTCCTTAGACTGAATTCTGCATTATACCATGTTGTCTTGTAGTAAAGCTCTGGTGTCTCCTTTATTTGTTTTGCTTATGGATCTGGCCTTACCTCATTAGAATAGCACAGCCTGAGTTGTGTTCTACTCAGTTCTACTCGGTTCTACTCAATACCTGAGAACAGACTTGAGGTGAGCCTAGATTCTCAAAGCCGGTGCTAATGGGGTTCAGACTCGGACGTGTGCTAGGAAACTAAAAAAATTTGTAGCATGGGACAGCCCTCCCTGACTTTAGAGAGGCTAATTAGCAGATTAGTTGCAGGATTATAAAAGTTTGGTTACAACTTTTCTTATATAAGTTAAGAGTTATTTAATACTAAGTTATTTAATAGTAACCTTCCGATCCATAAAGAGAATCTGCAGAAATGGTGGTTTGTCCACATCAATAAAATTAGTATCAAATCATGAACTACTAAATTTGTTTGCTGGTCTCTCTTCATAACTCTTTCTCAATGCATCCTATAAAAGCAATTTTCAACAAGAACCTTACTTAGGTTTATACATTGAATATTGAACAAACATATTGTAATCATTCTTGCTGAGTTCATTAGAGTTGAAGGCAGGGATCATGTTTTTGCTTTTCTTTCTATCACTAGTGCTTAGAACAGTGCATGACATGTAGTAAGTGCTCAGTAAATGTTTACTGATTGAAGTTTTCTAAAAAAAAATCCCTTGAAAGTAAAATGAAAAAACAAAAAAAAAAGATCTCCTGGCTCCACCACAAGTAGCTAGGAGTACTGCCTTAGCCTTGGAATCAGACAATGGGGATTCCAGTCCTAGATCTGTCACTTACCAGCCCATGTGGCCAGAGGCAAAGAAATCACTTAATCTCTCTGAGCCTTCGATTCTTCTTCTGTAAAAAAAAAAAGGGGGTGGGAGGAGGTGTGTGTGCTATAATAATACTTAACTACCTACCTGACAGGGTTGTTGTGAAGATCAAATGAGATCATTTATGTAAGATGGTTTTGTAAAGCATAATTATTAAGATATTTTAAAAACTGCTCAATCCCTAAGAAGACACCTGGCTTTCTTTTGAAATCCTTCTATCTCCATACTTGTTCCCAGCAAAGCCACATATTTCTCAGAGATTCTCTGCGTATGTTCTTAGAATATTTTATTTTAGTGCAACAGCAGTATTTATGAACAATTTTTCATTTTAATGCAATAACAGAATTAGTGATGATGAGGAAGAGTAGGGGGAAGATGAAGATAAGGATGAGAATGGGAATGAAGGAACTGAATTCTCTCCAACTGTGAGCCTATGGAGCAAGGGTTCTAAAGACCACAAGCATTACCATTGGTAGCCCTCAAGTTTACAAAATTCTAACCTCCCTCAAGCCAATGGCCCTGAACTTAATTACTTTCAAAAACCTGTAAGAACCAGGCCCAAGGTGATCATTTACATTTTTGAAAGTATCATTTAATTAGGTGTTCAAATATGTGCTATACATTAAGCTCCATACAAAATACAGTTTAAAAAATCCAGCCCACATGGAGCTTATAATACAAAGTCACAAGCAAGGCAAACATATATGTATGGATTAGGTTTAACCCTGTGGGGTCACAGGAAGGGCAGAGGGCAAAGAAAACAAGGGCTGAGAAGAAAGGAAGAAAGGAGGGCTATGAACAGAAAGAATCTGATACATGCATTATTGGCAGACAGCTATGCAAATGTTTAGGGGGTCCCACCTTGGTACTGGACATTAGTCCTTGGCTTAGTGATTGGAGTAGTCCCCCAAATCCAGCATCAGGCAGCAGGGCCCTAGCAATCCCACATCTCTCCTGAACCTAAGCCTATCCACCACTGGCCCCTTCCTTTCCCTTTCCTTCCATTCTCTTTCCTGGGGGAGTTAGTGCCTGGGAACCTGGTCTCTTTCTCTGGGTGGAATGGAAACTTATTATTGATGATTATACCTATTTATTAAATCTCTTTAGTGCCTTTCTTCCCCAGAACACAAATGAGAGAGGCTCTTTGTCAAGCTGCAGAAGAATAACCCCTAACTGCAACCTGAGTGTTTTCTCTTTCCGTTATTATTTTTTCCTGGATCTTTGATTAAGTCCACGCTATATTTAATCAGTGCTGGCAGAAAACACACACACACACACACACACACACACACACACACACACACACACACACACGCACACGCACACACAAGCACACACACCACCACCACCACCACCAATAACAACAACAACCCACGACCAGAGTGATTTTCCAATTTGTTTGCTGCTTGCTGCTTAAACACCAAGACATTAGAACGCGACTTTCTTTTCAGTTTAATGAGCAAAAAGAAACGGGGAAGCAGGGTACAGGGAAGCGGGAGGTGCGGGAGGGGGAGCAAGAAGGAGAATGCCAAGGAGCAATTATACAAAAATATATACTGTGCTGATTAGGGATTCCTTCTCCAGCCTGCTTTGGCTCAAGCTAAATCTTTTTCTAATGAGATATGGCTTATCCAGATCAGAGCGCACAGGAAAAAGTTGCAATTAACTTTTAAAAGAAAGAAGCGAGTAAGAGAAAGAAGAGAGGAGGGGAAAGGATGGGGGAGGGGGTGGGGAAGAAGGAAAAAGAAGAGTAGGAGGACAGAAAAGGAGGGATTTAAGTCAGAGAATGGAGTAAAGTGGAAAGCATTCTTCTAAAATGCATGTCAGTGCATATGCTTATGATGGCTTGTTACCTTGATTATATATGTTGAGTCTATTATTACTTCTCGGTCGAGTTTTAGTGCTGTGTTTTGAGGGTGAGGGGTGGGGATGGGGAAGGGGGGTGCAAGTCACTTGTAAAGCTGCCTGCGCCCGCGGGCGGGCCTCTGCCGGGATGGGGGTATCTGCCCTTTTGTCCAAGCTGAGTTCAGACGCAAAGATTAATTTATCGGGGCGATTCTAGTCCTCCAACGGCCCAGATAGTGGGAGGAACTGCTTGGGGCCAGGGTGGGGGTGGGATGGGGACCAACCAGGCTTTCTTAGAGAAAGGAGAAATGACTTAAATACACAAGCATACACACGCACACACACCACTTTTATCTCTGGATCACCAAAGAGGTGGGGGCATACTGACCCTGAACAATAACGCCCTCCCCCGGTACATTCTGGAATCCCCCTGAGAACTCAGTTGCTTTGACCTGGCCCTATGGAGCCTATCGTCATTGAATGCGCAAAGGGTCGATTTGTCTCAAATGACTTTTTTTCTGCTTCTTCTGGAGCAGAGGGAAGGAAAATGATCCCTAAACCTCACATTTTCTCAGTCCCCGCCTTTTCTCCCAGAATCTGTTTACAGAAAGTCAGAAATTATGCCCGGGGTCAAAGCCCCGGCTGTGCCTAAACAGAAGGTGCCCAAGTCCTGGAGGTGTAGCGGACGCGGGCGAGCGGGGCCTGGGAAATTCCTCAGGGCTGGGCGAGCTGGAGTCCAGTGTCCAGCCAGGCCTTCTGTGCTTGAAGCATCGTCTTCCGCGCGAGTAGTCCCCGACGTCAGCACAGGTCTTGGAGAGTTGGGGACCTGGAAAGAGATGCAGGAAAGAGAGTGTCTGTGGAGCAGAGAGCTGAAGGCTTGTATTAGCCTCCTTCCTCTTCTTTTCTCCGCTCCTCCGTGTCCCCCACTGTCAAAGCCCCACGGGTCTATTTCCAGGGTCAGGCAAAGAAACTAGAAGAGGCCTCGTAATGAGTAATTGAAGAGAAAGGGTCCCTGACTACCAATCCATGCGAATTCTGACCTATTTCCAGCAGGGCATCCTCTCTAAGGGCACCTTCAGATCCTCCTCCCTCTCTTCCCCAAAGACTCCCTCCAGCCCGAGAGTACGAGGAAAGATGATGACCATAATGTTACAGAATGACAGAACTGGAAGGAACCACGGAAAACACCTAAGTCGCCCCTTTCTTCCCTGCCCCCCCCCCATTCAGAAGAGTCAAGGACCCAGAAAGGAAGTGACTTGCTCAAGGTTACACAGTGAGATATTGCAAAGATAGAATCAGAAACCGGATCTCCTGCCCTTTCTGACACATCCAAGGAGAGAGAGTCCGTCTGCTCTCAATTCCTCTTCTACTCTTGGCAGAGCACGAGTATGCTATATTTGAGGGAATGTTTTGCTACAGGAAGACGGAATTGTTCGCATCAAATTGGTGTACAACTTTTACTACTGCTCCCAAACCAGGCTGGAGCGTAGTTCACTAGGCAAGGTGGGAGTTCCCAGGTGGTAGACCTCCGGCCCCTTGAAAGGCTTTCCCAGCGGCAGGTGGCCCGAGGCATCAAGGGTGGACAGATGCGCTTTGGTATCAGGCTGAGGGCTTGCTCCACAAGGGGTCTGGGGAATTATGCTTATAACGTTCCTTCCAAAGTACAGAGGCGCGGGCGTCACGTCCTCCCTTTTCCTCTCTTTCTTCCAAGAGATCAAATTCTAAGGGCTTTGGGTTACTGGGACTCGCGGAGGTTGCTGGTTCCGGAGGAGTGAGTCGAACTCTGAAACCTACGGGGAAAAGTATGGGATCAGGGTTGGGCTATGCCCATGAAGATTTACAAGGAACCTGTTTTCTGGAAGCTCTTTATCCCTTAACCTCTTTGTCTCCCTGCTCTACTTTAGGGGAAAATAGGGATCACTTGATTAAGAAAGGCTCAATCTGAACCAATGGATTAATCCCGGGACGCAGGAAGTCCTCCTCAAAGGCAAGGGCAAGGACTCTGCCCCTGCCTGACTTCAGAGAAACTAGGAGGCAGAACTGCTGCCCCACTGAGCTTTCCTCTGCAGAGCCATCTGGAAGAAAAGAGAGCCCCACCCAGCGTACCTTCCTCAGGCCAAGTCCCCAAACCGAGGCCTAAAGGCTAGCTAGCCCCCGAATAGCACTTCGTTTTTGGTTCTGGAATTAGCTGCGGGACTCAGTAAACGCCAGTGAAAATTCCATGATCTGCCAGTACCTGGGGCTTACCAGAGGCTGTATTAGCTACCTGGTTCCAAAAATTCCTACATCCGTTTAGGGACAGAAGGGAGGGGCTGGAGCCACTAGACTTTGCCAGTGTAGTGTGGGATAGGAGAAGTAGGGGGCAGAGGAGGAAGCTTGCCACACAGGCAGGTTGAATACAGGTTTCCTATGCCCTTTACTATGTGGTAGGAAATTGTCACTTGCCACTTCTTTGAACTGGTCTCCTAACTTTCCAATTCTCCCTTCGGTATTAGGTGTGGGGGAGATCCAGAAGGCACTGTCTACTCACTACAAGGAGTGCTGTGGAAATACAAAGAAAGTTGAGAAGAGAGAAGGAAGGTGCAGGTCTCAGAGATTCCTACTGGAGTTGCAGGAATCCCCCCAAGCTTTTTAATCTCTTCCCTGTTCTTCAGACACCGTCTCACATCAAAGCTCTCTAGGACTACCATGAGATAGGATTCCTTCTCCAAAAACAAGAGGACTGATATAGGCAGCCTCCCTTCTTCTGGTACTTTGGCAGAACTGAGCCTGAGCTAGCTCCACACAGTGACACTCAGATAGGGTCTCCCAAGTGGACACACTCAGAGACATGTCTAGAAATGTATGAATAAAAGCATATGCCCTTTATGCTCATTTCAGATCATCATATTTCCACCAGAACCCCATACTTCAATGCACTTTAGTGCTGAAGAAATGAGATGTGTGTGTATGTCTGTGTTGTGGGGTGTGTGTGTGTGTGTGTGTGTGTGTGTGTGTGTAAACTTTCAGGGGGTAGGGATCAAGTTATGAACTGAAAACGTTATTTAAATAAAGTGAGGTAGTGTGGCCCAGTTGTCTGCTGGGTTATCTTTGCTAATTTTTTCACATTTTGGTATCTTGTAGCTTCTCTATTATTTATGAACTTACTTTTTCTCCTGAAAATAGATACTTCTATGTTAAATAAAGAAGTTTGACCTATGGAGCAGGAGGAAACTATCTTCAGAGTTGGAAAGAGTTGGGTTCAAGTCCTGCCTTCTGGTGCTTTGTTTACTGTGTGGCCCTCAGCAATTTGCTTAAATTTTAGGTGCTCTGAGGTCATCCCTCTAAGTCCATAAATTGAAGAGAAAATTTGGACCAGCTTTGAGACAGAGAGTTTCCTTACCTGAGAGCCCCTATCACAAGACTAATCCTTATCCTTTTTTTAAAGTAAGTGACTTGGGTTGAGGGTGGTAAGGGAAAAGAGAAGCAGATACTCCAAGGGCAGCTAGGAGACTCAGTGGACAAATCCATCCTCAGACACTAGCTGTGTGAGCCTGGGCAAGTCATTTAACCCCATTTGTCCCAGTTTCCTCATCTGTCAAATGAGCTGGAGAAGGAAATGGCAAACCACTCCTGTATCTTTGCCAAGAAAATCCCAAATGGGGTCATGAAGAGTTGGACACAACTGAAGAACAACAACAATGATGACTGAGGTCAGGGATTGAGGGGAGAGGATACCACTTATTGAGGTAGAGGTCAGGGCTCTCATTTCTTCCAGAGTTAGCAAAAAAGATATTCTAGGGGCAGCTCTGTGGCACAGTGAATAGAGTACTGGCCTTGGAGTCAGGAGGACGTGAGTTCAGATGCCTGATACTCTTATTAGCTGTGTGACCTTGGGCAAGTCACTTAACCCCAATTGCCCTGACTTCCCCCTCCAAAAAAAAAAACAAACCCATTGAAAAAAGATATCCTGCCTGTGAGGCAGTGCTAGAGAATGGGTCAGAATTTTCAGCCAATAGAGAAGGGAAATGGCTTATGGACAGGTTTCTCTTCCTGTGGCACGGAACTAGTTGGGATCAATGTTTCTGAAGGAGACATAAATAACAGCAGGATGCCCAGAAAATCATCATAGGTTCTTCACTCAATACTTTTAAGGATTTTTGTCAGCTTGGTGGATATTAGGTAGAAATGGTTCATTTCAAGGTCTCAGATGGTTATGATGTTGGTATTTGTGCACCCTGACAGCACTGACCCCAGTACTCATACTGGAACATCTATAGACGATTGTCAAGGATCATGGTATGTCAAAGTCCCATCTTACCTTTCCACCTTTAACCCACTCCATACTCCCTCACCCCATCCCTCAGGACTGAAGAGAGATTCGTTAGTCCCTGTGGGATTCAGCAGCCTAGCATCTGCAGGCCAGCAGAGGCTGTGAGCCGGAAGTCTTCCATCAGATGGAACAAGGATGGTTAGGGGGCTAGGGGGAAGGTGGGGTGGGTCATAGGATCATAGGATTTTGAACTGGAAGGAAGCTGAGAGATCATCTAGTTCAAACTCCTCATTTTAGAGATGATAGAATCAGAATCAAGACCCAGACTTTGCCTAGAATAACTTTCCCAAGGTCACATAGGTAGTAAAGGACAAAGTTAAGATTCTAACCCAGTTCCTCACTCTCCAAATCTGGTAATCCTTTAGTCATGCCATGTGGTTCTGTTCCCTTTGGTGACACCTAAAAGAATCAGACAACTCTGAGTCCTCAAAGGAATAGAAGCAAACATCTAGGGTTCTAAGCTTTGCGTTTTACCTCTGGACACTTCCTTTTTCCAAGTCACAGATTTACTTCTTCAAGAGGAAAGTGTTTCCAAGGCATCCTTAACAAAGTGCTGGATTAGACAGTGCGAAGATGGGGGTGGGAGTGGGAAGTTGAAGGAAACTTTAAAGTTTTGCCCCCTGGGTTTTCCCTCCTCATTGCAAGAGTGAGACATTGGGTGGCAACATCTCTTGTCCCGAAGCGCAGTCATCATCTTCTTTAGTGTACTTGTTAACCTATATCCCAGGAAGATGGCTAAATTTTGGGGATCAGAGCAGTTTGGCCAACAGATTAGCTAAGCCCTTTGCCCCACCTTTCACAAGTGGATGCTGGTAGGGATCATCTTTGTCCCCTACCCATAACTTCCAGACCCAGGAATTTCTTCAGACTTTGCTTTCTTTGTTTCTCTTCGGCTGTGCCTTTCATGGTACTAGCTGCTGGAGATAATCAGTGCCTTCCCCTATCTCTCCCTGTCTGTAGTCCATCTAATAAGCAAGTGTGCTAGAAATACTAGCTAGAGTGTTAAACTAGAAATTCTTCTTAAACATATAGCAAGGTCAGAGAAAAACAACCAAAAAAAGCTCTGAAACAGAAATTGGACACAGGAGGGCAGATGTAGACTGAACAGGAAGTGCTGGCCCAAGGCTAAATGAAACAGCTGTTGCCATTGTTCTGGACTGAAAACTGCCTTTGCAAACTCCACGCGGCCCAGGCTTGGAAAGCAGATGTTAGCAATTACAGCACATGAAACGAAGAGCGCAGGATTAGGCAAGTGACGAAAAAGAAATGGTACCAGTAGATTTATAGCTCACTCGGGCAAATCAGCCAGGGTGGGGGGCGAGCAGGGCAACGCAAACACCCCCACTCAGTTTACCATCTCAATCTGCCGTATTTGCTCCTAGGCCACTCCAAGAATCAGAGAGCTTTTGAGAGCTAAAATAGACATCAGATCTTGTCTGCCAGGGGCTACGGAATAGTTCCTTCTATTCATCCCACAGTCCAGGAGCCTTGCAGGACTATGATTAGATGCTCCTGACCTCAACCCAGAGGAGGAGAATCTCCAGCACTCCACTCAAGCACTAGATAATGGTTTCTGGGCCAAAAGGCCCAGAGTAAGGGGCCTGGGTTGGTAAACACGGATTCACGTGAGATTCAAAGCAAGACAAATCTTCTGGGAGCTTTTGCCTACAGAAAAGTTCAAGCTTCAGGGTCTCCTCAGCCCAAAACTGTCCTGAATAAAATCCAGGAGCACATAATCTTTGCAGCTGAAATTGATTCATGCTTGAAAGCTAGCCCCCACAGTCCTGGAGAAGAGAACACTGGAAGAATAGAAAGCCCAGAACCAGTGGGGGGAAAAATAAGCAAAATGAAGTTTCTTGGCCTAATTATATAAATAGAAAGGGCAGAAGGCTTCACATACTTTCTGAATATTCTCCAATGCTTTTCCATATGAGCAAGAACTGTAACACAAAACAAAACAAAACACCGACCAAAGCCAACAAAATAAAACAAAACAAAAAATTCTTCCATCAAACCATGGCCTCGAAAGCAAGAGAGATTCTGAAAGGTTAGTCAGAAGGTAAAGCATGTGTTTGCCATCTTTGCTCCTGATATGGAAACCATATGCTTAAATACACTAGCAAACATACTTAATATAACACTCCCTTTTATTAAATGTGGTTTTATAAAAAGCTATCCCCAGCCAGGGCACCTTTTCTGTGCTGGTGACTGAAGCTCCATGAAATAACCTTCTGCACTACAACGATTGCTATACATTTTTTGGTAAATGAGTTTTGGACCCTTGGAAAATAGACTGGTTCTGATTATTATTGTGAGAGAGAAGGGGAGCATAAGGGAATCTTTTTTTTCCCCCTCTGATAAATTAAAAGAACTGTAATGGGTGCTTTCTGCAAACCTGTAAAAGGGCAGAACCATCTGTGACTCATTTAACAGTGCTTTAAAAAGAAGATTTATTTGATTAATTTGGTCAGAATAGAGAGAATATAGATTTTTCCCCTTCTCTGAAACATACACACACACACACACACACACATACAGAGCAGCATAGACATTTCAGGAATGAAAAATGAGTAATTGTGTTATTAGAACTGGTGTGTCTGATGCTGGTTCAGCGGTGAGATAGCAGATTGCTGCCCAGACAATTGGAAGAACTCAACCCAGGAATGGATTTAATATCCTCCAGGCCCAATGCCACCACCAAGAGAGGTCCCAGGGCAGGCACGACACACTCTGCAGGTTTTCTGCTTTGGAAGTTACCAGCCTGCCTCCACGCCCCTGTTGAGCTCACCTCCAGATGCTTATTTCTCTTTTCTAAAGCCAGCACTCTGCCCTCCATGACCTAATGGAGAAAACATAGACCACGAGCTTTATTTGCTGACAGGGAGCTGCTATCCTTGCAAGATCTCAGAAGGAGTTCTCAGCACAGATGACTACACAGATAACACCCCATCTTTGTGTTTCTATGCTGTCTGGTGACAAAAAGGCACCCCAGACCTTAATAACAGCAATCACTTACAGCTATTCAGTACTTTCCTAAGAATAACCCTATGAGGTAGGTAGTACAAAAGTCTTAGGGTTTAATTTCTATTCCCAAGGAAAGCTGGTCTCATTTGGCACTTTCTTTAACTCTTCCTGGGCAAACACGGAGAAACATATCTGCAGAGCAAACAGTGCTGACTTACTTCAGGGATGTAAGACTCTAAGTGATCTTATACATAAGCCAAAGAGCTCTAGGAATAGCAGTGCCCCTAGAATGCCAGATCTTCTTCCAGACCAGTCCCACAACAATCATCCAGGAAGGCTGATCCTTGTGGAGAAGGGTCTCTTCATCTATGCCTTTACCAACTGCCAATAAATTGTCACCATTGGGAAAGGCAAGCCAGCCTATCTAAAGCAGCAAGTTGCCCTGATGGAAAGACAAAGCTTAATCAGGCAGCTCAAACCGCTGCCACTGTCTTGACCACTATGATCACCACTTACATCTTTGTGGAGATAGCCCAGAACACCATACCCAAGAAGTCCAAGAATTGTAGTGTTGCCCAATTCAGTAGTCCTGTTTTCAGTCTGACTTCAGATTATTATGCAAAGGAGCAACTCCTACAGTGAGGGGGCCTGTCATCAAGACCACCACCAACCCCAAACGCCAATCAACTGTCATCATTGAGCAGGTAAGCTCAAGACCCCCAACAATGACAAAAACAAAAATGATTTTATTAATAGAAATAACGCCAAAGAAGATATATTACCTTGCTTTACCATTGCACCCCAAGCACCACTAGGCTTTCCCATTCACTCTGCTGGCTAAAACCTCCTATATTTATGCTCTTCTTTTATTAGAGTGTGGACTCTTTAAGAGCAGGAACTGTCTTACTTTTCAATTTGAGTCTCTAGAACTTTGCACAGTATATAACAAGCACTTAATATATGAAGTTTCATTCATTCATTCCAGTATAGAATACTAGAATTCTGGATTTGGAAACCAATTCCTTATTATATAGCTGAGGAAAATGAGTTCTGGACTTTCCCAGGATATGAGTTTGGAGGAGTGATAGAGCCAGGAGTAGACACTAAGCCTTTTGATTCCTAGCTGATTTTGTTTCTGTTGCTCCAGTGAAATGTAACTTCCTTGAAGGGAGTTCTTTCTTTCCTTCCTTCCTTCCTTCCTTCCTTCCTTTCTCTCTCTCTTTCTTTCTTCCTTGTAGATACAGGACTCTCTACTACAATATCCTGCAAAAGTAGGTGCTCAATAAATGTTTGTTGAATTAAATTGATTTGAAATGCATTGCCACATTATCCCCTGGATATTGTTGTCCAAGCTATCATTAGGAAGAATAAGGCACTCTTTGAAAAACAACATGAGATTGAAGTTCCTTTTTCTTTTCTTTCAGAGCCTAAGTCTCCAAAGCAGAAGGTTTAGCCTGTAGGATTTTATAGTCCAGAGTCCAAGATTCCAACTAGTCTAGAAAACAAGAAGGGAAGGAATAGGAAGATTTCCCTTATGAAACCTCAGGGGCTAGCCAATTCCAACTCTCCCTTTCCCACCTGTTACTTGCCTGAGCAGCAGGAACCCCTGAGATCAAAAGAAAGTGAGAATCAATAGGATTAAAGAGTTGATGTTCTTCTGTTTTACCACAGGCTGTCGCCCTGGCTCTTTAGACTATCCAGCTGAATAGGAATTCCTTGGAGAAAGCAAAACAGGACTTCATAAAAGGAAGGAGGCTCACAATTCCAGTTTCCTCCAAAGTACTCCTCCTTCTGGTCTCATCAAGGGGCCTGAATGTTAATCTTCCTCAGTCCATACTAATCACATGACTGGCTTATTTTTTAGGGGGGCAGGGAGGTCACATGTTTGATTCTCCTGTCTAAGCAGTCAAAGCAAGCTCTTCATTTGGGGCAGGGAGAGGGGAATGTGTGTGAGGTGGATGCAATTTTTAAAAATCATTAATCTGGATGAATCAGGAATGCCAGATAATTGAGAAAAGTATGAAATATTTTTTTAAAAAGTAGAAATAATTGTGTTACTTCTAAGAGACAGCCTTGCTCAGTACCTAGAGTACTAGACTTTTGAATGGGAATGCTCTATTTTAAATTCTACCTCTGATACTTATTAGTTGTGTGACACTGGGTTAGTCATTTAAATTCTCTGAGCCTCAGTTTTCTCATCTGCGAAATGGGAGGATTGGACTAGATGCCCTCTGAGGTTCTTTCTAGCTCTGGGTCTATGATCATATGGGTCTATGTTGTGTGCTGAGAGCAGCAGTGTATGTAATTATTGTTTGTCCTTTGTTTCAAAGAGGACCAGTGATATTAGAGGTGATGTCCTCACTTGAGCATGAGCTGGATTTATGGGAGGCAGAGTTTCACAAAGTCATCAGCCTCACTCTCTAACAGAGTCCTCAAAGTCTAGTAGCAGGACAAGAGTTGGGATGACTGGGGATAGCCTGAGATGCAGTAGATGACTGGCGTCTTCAATGTCTGACCAAGCTCTAAGCCCTTCTGCTTCAGCTGCCTTCATGGCCATTGGAACAAACTGTTCTCAGGGGAAGTCTTCACATGCTCAAGGTAGATACCCTCCCCAGCTCACTGACTGGTCTGAAGCTTGTTGGTTACCCCCAACCTGGTTTAGCCTGTCTGCCAAGACAGTTTTACCAGGGTGTGGCTGCTGAGCATGCTAAAGCTTCTTGGAACCACAGGTGAGAGTTGGGTGAAAGGTAGACACCAAAGGTGGATGAACATCCCTGAAAAGGGCTTGGCAAGCCCTCACCCAGAGGTGTTAGTCCTCCCTGAACATCTCATATACCCCAGCGTATATAATAGTGGCATAGTGGAAAGAGTGATTTAGGGGGTAAGTCCGGTGGCAAGAAGAAAGTCTGGTTTTGAATTCTGACTCAGACCCTTCCTGTGACCCTAAGCGAGTCACCTAAGATCTCAATGTTTCAGTTTTCTTGTCTGTTTTCAAAAATGGAATGAATAATACTGGTGTTACTCACAAAAGTGATGTACAAATCTTGAATGTCTATAGAGATTTGTTATTACCCATGACAGGCAAATTATAATAGTGCTTCAAGAATAGTAATCCCTCTGTAGTAAATCATTATTTAAAGTTTACAAAGCACAACAACCCAGCAAGGTAGAAA
>CM053582.1:503276436-503343650 GCA_028627135.1 Pseudochirops cupreus
GAGAGAGAGAGAGAGAGAGAGAGAGAGAGAGAGAGAGAGAGAGAGAGAGAGAGAGAGAGAGAGAGAGAGAGAGAGAGACAGAGACAGACAGAGACAAAGACAGATATAGAGACAGAGACAGACAGAAGAAAGAAGGGAAGAGAAGGGAATAGAAGGGAAGGGAAGGAAAGGAAAGGAAAGAGGGAAGGGAAGGAAAGGAAAGTGGGAAGGGAAGGAAAGAGGGAAGGGAAGAGGGAAGGGAAAGGAAAGGAAAGGAAGGGAAAAGAGGGGAGAAGAAGGGAGGGGAGGGGAGGGGAGAGGAGAGGAGAGGAGAGTATGCCCAAGGCAAGTCAAATAATCACCAATACTTTGACCATCATCTCTCCTTAGATCCTGATGCAGGCATCTCAGGACCTTGAATCCAAGAGCTATGGGAAAATCAATGTCTCCAACCCCATCATCCTTGAGAATCAACCACTGTGGAGATGGCAACTGCTCTTATAGGTGTTACAGCCACATCTATTAAAGATCTAGAAAAGAAAGTTCTTGTCCTCAAAATCCTTGACATTGCCAAATGGTCCAACATCAGAAACTAATATGATTTTATCGGTAGAAATGACATTCAAGAAGCATCACCTGGGTCCTTCCCATGTGGCTTGCAGCTGAAACCTTCCATATGTGTTGCTTCTCCCACTAGAATGTGAGTTCCCTGAGAGCAGGGCCTGTCTGACATTTCTATTACTATCCCAAACACTTCGCATAGTGCTGGCACTTGCATATAGTAAGTACTTAATAAATGCTTCCTCATCCATCCATTCAAGTAGTTTTAAAGATCCCCAACCTTGCTTGCTGACACTATGAAATTGCATTTTTCTCAGAAAAAAAAAAGTTGAACAAAGGAGGGGGGTGGGGGAAGAGGAGCAAATATCAATACAGACCCTAAGAATCATTACCGATATTAATTAGTGGAGTACAAAATAATAAGATTTCTTCCATTAAAATAAAAATAATAATGAGGTTTTATTAGCAGCCCCTCCCCCTTTCCCCAACCCCACCCCAAAACCTCTGGACTGTGTTTGTCTATATCACCAAATGGCTTAGTGGAGTCTGGCCGGGAAGAAAGAGAACAAGGTTGGGTGAGCTGGTGGACACATGAATCTAAGGTGTTTTCCTATACTAAAGATGGGAGTAAATTCCCAGGTGACTTTTTTTTAGGACTATTCAGAACACTGCTGGGCAAGAAGTTTACTCCTAGAGAGTCAGAGGGAAAAAGGAACTCACAACCCAGGAATTTTGTTAGAAATCAGTACTTAAGACAGAAAGAAAACTGGAGTCAGAGACCTGGGATCCAGTTCTGGTTCTGGCTACCCATTAGCTATGTCACCTTGGACAGGTCACTTCCCAGTCCAACCCAAACCAATAACCCTCAGTTTCCTCATCTGTAAAATAAGAGTGTTGGACAAAGTTACCCTCAATTTGCCTTCCAGGTTTTTGATTCTATGATCAGGCTTCAAATAACATCATTGGTTAGAGTTCTAAAGATGGAAAGAACCTCAGGAACCATCCAGAACAGAAGTTTTTTGTGTCATAAACTCATTTGGCAGTCTAATAAAGTCCATGGACCTTTATCAGAATGGTATTATTCAATATACACAATAAAATACACAGGATTACAATGGAAACCAATTATATTCAAATACAGTTATCAAAAAAATTTTTTAAGTCCACAGACCTGCTCAGTTTATAGATGAGGAAACTGGGTTGGTGAAGTTAAATGCCTTACTCAAGGTCAGACAGATGTTTAATGAAAGGAGCAGGATTTGAACCCACAGCAGGATTTGACTCTAGGGTCAGTGCTAATTCCATTATACCATACTACACATAAGCATGATGAATCGATTTGGACTCTTCCAAGTGATTTCTCTGATACATCTGTGCTTATTCTTCTTGTTCAAAGGAACAAAGGAGATGTTGGTGATGGATTTGGTAATAACAGACTTAGTCCCTCTCTGTCATTGTAACTGAGTAAGCCACTGAGGCTTACTCATATGAATGAGTAATAAATAGAGAAAATACTATTAACGTTACTTATTAATCTTAAGTTACTTATGCTAGTATTACTGATAAATCTTAAATTCAACTTAAGAGTCACGGTGACAGACCAAAGAAATATTTGAATTCATTTATAAACTATAAAATATTACAGAAATATTGCTGTTATCACTAATTCCTGAGTATATAATTTTATCAGTTTGAGGAACTCTTAATATTGAAATTTCCTCCTTTGATATAGCTTTGCGATTTATTTATAATTTATAACCTTAGAAAGTTGGCCAGGGTACTGAAAAGCTAAATGACCTTTCTAAACAGTTAGTATAATTCAGAAGAAGGACTTGAATTCAAGTCTTCTGCTGATCTATTTTCTATTACAGGCTGCTTCTTCTTATTACTGTTATCATCACCATCATCAGTTCTTCAAAGTGCTGTGGAATATGGAATCTAAGGTCTGCTCTTTGCAAAGCCTGATGGAGACGGTTAATATTATGATATGCCATCCAGATGATACTCTGTTGCCTTAAAAGGCTCCCTTCCTCTTGCCAGGTAAATGACGGCTGCTCAGCAGAATGTCAGATGCCAACTCCGATGATTGGAAGGCATGTAGTAATGATGATATAAGCATGTGGGCTCCTTTTGGTCCTCTATGTACATTCGATACTCCAGGCCATTTTAGTTAGACCCTACCTACTGCCAGGCAGACTTACTATCCTTGACATTTAGAATGAATTGGAAAGAAACAGATTGAGTGTAATACACTCAGTTTATCAAATTAGACTGCAGTTAAAGGAAATTCAGTGTGAATCTGACTCAAGAATACATGCTCGCCACCAGTAACAGCCACCAAATTAAAGTTATGGGCCAATTTTTTTCAATCACCTAGCAATTAACAGTATAATCATTTTAAATGAAAATAACCTACCCAGTACAACATGCCTACCAGTTCTTAAATCCCACTCCAATGAGAACTCACTTCCCCACTAGGTGTATGTGTGTCTGGGAAGGGGGAGAAGGGTTGTACTTGTATAGTCCCCTAATAGTAACACATACTTAAAAGGCAAAAAATTTTAGATTTGAAAGTAATAATCAATCATTGTATCAGTGAACAATTATTAAGAACCTATTGTGTGCTAAGCACTATGCTAAACGGTAGGGATATAGAAAGAGGCAAAAGACAGTCCTTGGTCTCAAGAACTTACAATCTAATGATGGAGAAACATGCAAATAAACATACACAAAGCAAGCTATATTCAGGATAAATAAAAATAACTATTAGGAGGAAAGTACTAGAATTAAGGCAGCTAGGTTGTTCAGTGGGTAGAGCACTAGGCTTAGAGCCAAGGAGATTCTTCCTGAGTTCAAATCTGGCCTCAGATACTCACACCAGCTATGTGACCCTGGGCAAATCACTTAATCTCTGTTTGCCTTAATCTACTAGAAAAGGAAATGGCAAACTACTCCAGTATCTTTGCCAAGAAAACCCCATGGACAGTATGGTCCATGAGGTCACTAAGATTCAGAGATGACTGAAAAACAACTGGAATTAAGAGGGGTTGGAAAGGCTTCATATAGAGGTGAGACGTTAGTTGGTGCCTAAAGGAAGTCTAGCAGATCAGTAAGGCAGAGCAGAGAAGGGAGAACATTCCAGATGTGGAGGACAGTCAGAGAAAATACCTGGAGCTGGGAGACAGAGTATCTTGTTCGTAGAGCAGCCAGGAGATCAGTGGCACTGAATGAAAAAGCACATGTCAGAGAGTAAGGTGTAAAAAGATTGGAAAGCTATGAGGGGTGTAGATGTTGAAAGGCTTTCAGTACCAGACAGAGCATTTTGATTTGCTCTTGGAGGCAATAAAAAGCCACTGGAGTATTGAGTAGGAGGGTGACATGGTCAATTTAATGAATGAAGGAAGAATGGACTGGAGTGAGGAGAGACTTAAGGTAGGAAGACCCACCAACAGCAATTGCAGTAGTTCAGATAGGAGGTGAAGATAGTCTGCACTAGAGTAGGGACAGTGTTTAAAGAGAGAAGGGAGAGCTATAGGAGAGATGCTGCAAAGGTAAAATTGACAGGTCTTGTCAATAGCTTGGATATGAGGGGGTGACAGATAGTGGAGAGTCCAGGATGACTCCTAGGTTGTGAGGTTAAGACACTGGGAGGGTGGTGTTGCCCTCTAGAGTCATAGGAAAGGTGGGGCAGGGGGTTTAAGGGAAAAGATAAGTTCTATTTTGCACATAATGAATTTAAGATGTCTACTGGACATTCAATTTGAGATGTCTTTAAGGCAGATGTAGGTGTGAGATTAGAGGTCAGCAAAGGTATCATGTGGTATGATTCTTTCATTTTACAGATAAGGAAACTGAGGCTCAATAGAAAGTGGTTAAAATATATGTGGGCAATTGACAAAGTATCAACAATAATGTAAAAGAATTCTTCTAATGAGTAATTAATAAGAGAAATTAAAGTTAAGACAAACTCTCTTAGGTTTCGCCACACACCTATCAGATTTGCAAATGGGACAAAAGATGAAAATGGTAAGTAAGTGTTAGAGAGTCTGTGGAAAGATGGGAATACTGATGGACTGCTGGTGGAAGTTTCAACTCATTTGACTCTTCTGGAAAACCATTTGGAAAAGTCACTAAACTATACATACCCTTTGGTGTAGTGATACTGCTACTGAAGACATACCCCAAGGAGAAGAAAGACAGAAGGAATGGTTATACATATCTATAAAACATTCAAAGAATCATAGATTTAAACCTGAAAGATTACTCAGAGGACTTCTAGTCCAGCTCCCTCATTTTATAAATGAGAAGTTAAGGCACAGAGAAGTTACATGATTTGGCCAAGTACTTTGGTAACAGAGCTAACATACTTTGGCTACATAATGAAAAGATGGGGTTCATTAAAAAAGACCCTAATGTTGGGGAAGACTGAAGGCAAAAGGAAAATGGAACACCATACGATGAGATAGACAGATCAATAGACATAGATCAATTGATTGATTGATAGGTAGTGTCATGGAAACAAGGAACATAAACTTGGACAGACTTTGAGACAGTGGAGGATAGAAGGATCTGGAGTGCTGTGGTCCATGGGGTCATGAAGAGTCAGACAGGACTGAATAACATCAACAAGTATTATGTGTCATGTATTGTGCTAGGCACTGGGGAAAAATTACACAAAACCCCAAAATAATCCCTGTCTCCAAGCACTTTTCTGCTATGGAGGAAAGTCCTTGCATTCATATAAGACAAAATCCAGACAAAGTAAATACAAGCTAACAGAGGACAGGAGAGGAGGTACTAGCAATCACAGAAAAAGGGGGCAACCTACCTAGCCCTTCTGGGCCTCAGTTGTCTCATTTATAAAACAGAATTAATAATCCATCAATAAGCATTTATTAAACACTGTGCCAGACACTGTACTAAGGGTTAAGGATACAAAGAAAAAGCAAGAATAATCCCTGCTGTCTATGGATGTGCATTTGAATGAAAAAGATAACATATAAATCAGTATAAAGAAGATAAATAGGTGTACAGAGAGGATAAAAGATAAGCTTATAGTGGATGGCATTAGCAGCTGGAGTGACTAGGTAAGGCTTCCTGAAGGAGATAACAACTGATGAGTCTTAAAGGAAACCAGGAATTCTAAGTCAAAGGTTGCAAGGGAGAGCATTCCAGCCCTAGGGAACAGCCTGTATGAAAGACAGGATAGAGTGTCCTGTGAGAAATATGGCTGGACCCATTAGTTAATGCATATAAAAGAACTTTTAAAAGTTGAAAAAAAGTATTATATAAACATATTGTTATTACAATGGAGGTTAATAAAAGTATAAATATTTTATAGAGCCCATGCTCTTCATGTTTTGTTTTGTTTTGTTTTACAAACACAAGTCTTGAAATAACATCACACATAATACAACTGATTATATTTTAATAGGCAGGAAAGGACTCATTATTGATGTGGAAATCATCTCTGAATCAGCTGTCTGTGTACAATTAGGCTACCCCTTTGTCAGAGGAAAGATAAGAATGAGTAAAAAGCCAGAAAAAGGAATAATAATGAAAGAAAATATATGGCATGCAATTGAAACAACTCAATCCAGAACTATTTAAACAAGTAATTGGTAATGAAAAATGGGACATGGACAGCAGAAATGACGTCAACATCAATTAAAATAATTTTATATCAAAGTTTAACCAATGTAAATCAATTTCCCTAACAAGGAGAATTTTAAAAGTCTAAAATTGCCTTAGTAAGAAAATACTTGGCTTACTTTCTGAGCAAAGAGAGATTGTAGCCAAAGGCAATACTGGAGCAGAATATAAACTTGCTTATGAAATCTTCTAAAGAAGATGGATGAGTATGAACAGCATTGCCTCAATAAGCAGAGAAAATCAGTAAAGGAAAAAGCAGTTTAAAGAAAACTTGATAAGAGAAGCAACTAAGCAAAGTCATCAGCAGGACATGCGGATAAAAATGGAAGGAAGATGAGCAAAAAGAGAAAAATGGAAAAGATCTGCAAATTTTTTTCCAATTTTAAAAGAGATTTTTATTTAAAGTTTTGAGTTTCAAATTCTATCTCTTCTCTTCCTCCTCCCTGAGATGGAAAGCAATAAAATATAGATAATACAGTGCAATTAAGTAAAACATTTCCATATTGATAATTTTGTACAAGAAGACTCAAATAAAAGAAAAAGAAAGGAAGGAAGGAAGGAAAGAAGGAAGGAAGGAAGGAATCAATATCAGTTCTTTCTCTACAGATGGATAGTCTGCTTCATCATTAGTCCATTGGAATTGTCTTGGATCATTGTATTGCTGAGAATAGCTAAGTCATTCACAATTCTTCATCAAATAATATTGCTGTTACTGTGTACAATATTTTCCTGGTTCTGTTCACTTTACTATGCATCACTTCATGTAAGTCTTTCCATGTTTTTTTTTAATCATCCTGCTTGTTATTTCTTATAGCACAATAATATTCCATAACAATCATATACCAAAGCTTGTTTAGTCATTCCCCAATTGATGGGTATCCTTTTGATTCCCAATTCTTAGCCACTGCAAAAAGAGCAGCTATAAATATTTTTTGTATAAATAGGTCTACCCCCCCCCCTTTTTTTGGATAGACCTAGCAGTGGTATTGCTGAATCAAAGGGTATGCATGGTTTTATAGCCCTTTTGACATAGTTGCAAATTGCTCCCCAGAATGGTTGGATTAGTTCACAACTCCACCAACAAGGCATTAGAGTTTCAGTTTTCCCCATCTCCTCCAAATCCAACATTTTCCTTTTCTGTCATATTAGCCAATCTGGTAGATGTGAGGTGGTATCTCAAAGTTGTTTTAACTTGCATGATTTAGAGCATTTTTTTTTCTTATAACTATAGATAGCTTTGGTTTCTTTGACTGAAGACTGCCTGTTCCTATCCTTTGACTATTTATTAATTGGGGAATGACTTGTGTTTTTATAAATTTGACTCAGTTCTCTATATATTTGAGAAATGAGGCCTTTTCCACAAATATTTGTTGCAAAATTTCCCCCCAGTTTTCTGTTTTCCTTATAATTTTGGTTGCATTGGTTTTGTTTGTATAGAAACTTTTCAATTTTACATGATTAAAATGATGTATTTTATATTTTATAATGCTCTCTATATCTTCTTTGGGTCTAAATTCTTAATTTGTCCATGAACCGTACAGATGGACTGTCCCTTGCTCTCTTAATTTGCTTATGGTATTACCCTTTATGTGTAAATCGTGTACCTATTTTGACCTTATTTTGGTATATAGTATAAGATATTGGTCTATACCTAGTTTCTGTCACATTATTTTCCAGTTTTCCCAGGAGTTTTTGATAAATAATGAATTTTTGTTCCAAAAACTTGGATCTTTGAGTTTTATCATAGACTAGATTAGTACGATCATTTACTACAATGTAATTTATACCTAATCCATTCCACCAATCCACCACTCTATTTCTTAGCCAGTACCAGATTACTTTGACAATTACCACTTTATAACACAGTTTGAGATCTGATACACCTTCTTTTTCATTTTTTTCCCATTGTTTCTCTTGATTCCTTTACTTTTTTTTCCTTTCAAATGAATTTTGTTATTTTTCCTAGCTCTACAAAATAATGTTTTGACAGTTTGATTGGTATGACACTGAATAAATAAATTAATTTAGGCAGAATTGTCATTTTTATTGTATTGGCTTGACTTACCCATGAGCAATGAGTATTTTTCCAATTGTTTAAACCTGACTTTATTTGTGTAAAAAGTGTTTTATAGTTGTGTTCATACAGTTTCCAGGTTTGTCTTGGCAAATAGGCTCCCAAATGTTTCATGTATTGTCTACAGTTATTTTAAGTGAAATTTCTCTTTCTGTAGCTTGCTGCTAGACTTTGTTGGTAATATATAGAAATGCTGATGATTTATGTGGGTTTATTTTGCATCCTACAATTTTGCTAAAGTTGTTAATTATTTCAAGTAGTTTTTCAGTTGATTCTCTAGGATTTTCTAAGTATAATGTCATATTCTCTGCAAAGAGTGATAGTTTTATTTCCTCATTTCCTATACTAATTCCTTTAATTTCTTTTTTTCTCTTACTACTATAGTTAACATTTCTAGTACAATATTAAATAATAGAGGTGATAAGGGGCATCCTTGATTCACCCTGATTGTATTGGGAAGGCTTCTAATTTATCATCATTACAGAGAATGCTTGCTGATGGTTTTAGATACACATTACTTATCATTTTAAGATAAGCTCCACTTATTCCTATGCTCTCTAGTCTTTTTTTAAAAATAAGAATGAGTATTGTATTTTGTCAAAGGCTTTTTCTGCATTTATTGATATAATCATGTGATTTCTGTTGGTTTTGTTACTGATATGGTCAATTCTGTTGATAGTTTTCCTAATATTGAAGCAGCTCTACATCCCCAGTATAAATCCCACCTGGTCATTGTGTATGATCTTTGTGAAATATTGCTGTAATTTTTTTTGCTAGTATTTTATTTAAAATTTTTGCATCAATACTCATTAGAGAATGCAAATATTTTTATAATTATCTTCACTATCAAGCACAGTAGGACCACTACTCTTAAACTGTGTCATCCAGACTTGTATATATTTCTATGGGATAGAGAAATGGCATTAAAGAAAATAAATATGGGAAAAGCAGATGTATTAGACTAAGGATATACTGAATAGCTCTATGTGGGAAGTAACACAATTATGAGATGAGGGATCAATTCACAAAATACTAACAAAAGAAAAAGATACCAAAGGCATAAAAAGCTTATAAATCTAATTAATATTTTTATACTTGTTGAGAGAACATCAATAACTATTGATCTATATATTTTTCTACACTGTTACACAAAACTTCTGTGAAAATTGGCTAAACATATAAAGAGCATCCTTGATGATGGAACAGACAGGCTTTTCTAATTGTTGCTCTTCAACAAACTGTGCATTTACCATGTTATAAATGATGTAAAGAATGAATATAGATGACTGAGAGATGTAGAGAATATAGCACCCAGTGTACTTATTATTTGTTGATTATAAAAAGGCATTTGATTCGGTAGAGTGAGGCTCTCTTCTAACAAGGTGTTCTATATACATATGAATAAATATTGTGACATATCTTCTTTGGACAATTCAACTATTTCAACTTGGGGCCACGCTAATTGATTATTCAAGGTACAGTGTGGAGGAAGATGGAATTC
This sequence comes from Pseudochirops cupreus, assembly GCA_028627135.1. NCBI lineage: Eukaryota > Metazoa > Chordata > Mammalia > Diprotodontia > Pseudocheiridae > Pseudochirops > Pseudochirops cupreus. The sequence continues at coordinate 503,286,204 of CM053582.1, forward strand.
ATCTTCCAAAGAATCCACTGAGCATTCATATATTCAGAAATGTGATTGATACAAAATAATGCACTGACCAGTTGATCTAGCAACATCTACTTAACCTCTCAACCTCTCTGAGCCTCAATTTAACCAAAAGGAAAATGGGATAATAATACCAATAGTAGATACCTCACAAGATTATTGTGAGATTTGGAAGAAATAACTTTGTAAATCCCATTGTAAACTATAATTGACTATTTAAAGTTATTATTACTTTCTTTCCTTTTTTTTCTTTTTTGGAGGGGAGAAGACAGGGCAATTGGGGTTAAGTGACTTGCCCAAGGTCACAGGGCTAGTAAGTGTTAAGTGTCTGAGGCCAGATTTGAACTCAGATCCTCCTGACTCCATGGCCAGTGCTCTATTCACTGCACCACCTAGCCGCTCTCATTATTATTTTCATAGAAAAATCATTCTTCTCATCTTGTTCAATGGAGATCAGAAAGGAATGTTCCCAGGGTCAGTCACTATCCTGCCGTTATACTTTTACATTTACTGTATTACATTTAGTGTTCTGTGGATTATTTGACAAGTAGATAGAATAACTGCTTTTTTTGTCATTGAATATAAATATTAACTTATGAGTCTGTCTTTCAAAGGCTCACTTAATGCATTGTTGGTACAACTTTGGTAGCAGACAGTAACAAGGACTAGATATATCTAAGCTTGTTCCCACATGATTTTTTATCACATCTTTTATTTCTCTACCTTTAGAAAGCTTTTCATTCCATGCAGCTTGGAAATTATGAGCATATGTGTTGGTGAAACTATATTAAAAACATTATGCTTGATAGCTTTTTAATACTTTTTCTATTTCTAATTAATTTTTTAATTAGAATTTCCCCTTTTTCTCCCTTCCTCCTTTACCCCATTCCAACCGAGAAAAAAAAGAAAAACAAAAACCTCTTTCACAAACATGTCTAGTCAAGCAAAACAAATTCCTGCACTAGCCACGTTTAAAAAAAAAATCTCTTTTTTCTGAGTCCTTCATCTCTCTATCTGAAAGTTGATAACATGTTTCATCTTTAATCCTCTGGAATCATGGTTGGTAATTATGCTGATCAGAATTCCTAAGTCTTTCAAAGTTGTCTTTGTAATAATGTTGTCATTGTACAAATTGTTATCCTGGTTCTGTTCACTTCCCTCTTCATCAGTTCAAACAGGGCTTCCCAGGTTTCTCTAGAACCATTCTCTTTATTATTTCTTACTGCACAATAGTATCTGATCACGTTTATATACCATAACTTGTTCAGCAATTCTCCAATCGATAGGTAGCCCTTCAGTTTTCAATTCTTTGTTATAATTCTTTTTTAAATTTTAATTTTCAGTTCTAAATTCTCTCTTTCCCTCTACCCTCTCCACCCCTTCTTGAGAAGGCAAAAAATATGATAGCCATTATACATAGAAAGTCATACAAAACATATTTCCCCATTAGCCATGTTGTGGGATAAAAAGGCAAGAAAAATTAAAAGTGAAAGAAAATATGCTTCAACATGCACAAAGAGTCATCAGTCCTCTTTCTGAAGGTGAATAGCTTTGTCATCATGATGCCTTTGGAACTGTCATGGACTTTGAATTGATTGATTGAAGTAGCTAAGTCTTTCACAGTTGATTACTGTTACAATATTGCTGTTACTGTGTGTAATTTTCTCTTAGTTCTGCTTACTTCACCTTGTATCAGTTCATATAAGTCTTCCCAGGTTTTTCTAAAACCATTCCCTTCATCATTTCTTAAAGCACAATAATAGTCCATGACAAGCATATACCATGACTTGTTCAGTCATTTCTCATTTGATTGGTATCCTCAAAGTTTCTAATTCTTTCCTATCACAAAAAGAGCTACTATAAATACTTTTGTACCTTTGAGTCCTGTTCCTTTTTCTCTTACCTCTTTAGGATACAAATCTAGTGGTATTTCTGGGTCAAACAGTATTCACAGTTTCATATTCCTTTGGGGATAGTTCTCCAGAATGTTTTCACCAGTTCATAACTCCACTAACAGTGCATTTGTTTACTTATTTTTCCACATCCCCTTCAGTATTTGTAATTTGTCTTTTCTGTCATGGTAAGCAATCTTAGGATATGAGGTAGCACATCAGAGTTGCTTTAATTCGCATTTCTCTAATTATTAGTGACTTAGAACATTTTTATATGATTATTGATAGCTTTGATTTCTTCTTCTGAAAACTGTCAGTTTATCTTCTGACCATCTATCAATTGGGGAATGACCCTTATTTTTTTTTTTTTATAAATTTGGCTCTGTTCCCTACATATTTGAGAAATGAAACATTGAGAAAGTTGCTATTAAAATTCCCCCAGTTTCCTGTTTTCTTTCTAATTTTGGCTGTATTGATTTTGTTTACATAAAAATATAAATTTTTAATGTAATCAAATTATCCATTTTGCCTTCTGGGATCCTCTATATCTCTTGTTTGGTTATTAATTCTTCCCTCATCTATAGATCTTACAGGCAATGTATTCCATGGTTCCCTAATTTCTTTATGATATCACCCTTTATGTCTATATTATGTACCCATTTTGAGCTCATCTTGGCATACCATGTGAAATATTAATCTATGTGTAGTTTCTGTCAGATTGTGTTTCAGTTTTCCCAGCAGTTTTTATTGATTAGTGAGTTCTTGCCTCAGTAGCTTGGATCTTTGTGTTTATCAAACACTAGGTTACTGTGGTCATTTACTTCTGTATATTATGTGCCCAATATAGTTCGTTGGTCAACCACTCTATTTCTCGTCCAGTACCAGATTGTTTTGATGATTATAACTTTGTAGTATAGTTTGAAATCTGGTACTGCTAGGCTACCTTCCTTCACTTTTTTCATTGATTCCCTTGATATTCTTCACCATTTTGTTCCCTTAAATGAATTTTATTATTAGTTTTCTAGTTCTATAAAAGAATTCTTTGGTAGTTTATTGGTATGGCACTGAATAAGCTAATTAATTTAGTTAGGGTTGTCATTTTTATTATAATGACCTGGCCTACTCATAAGCAATTAATATTTCTCCAATATTTGTGTCTGCCTTTATTTGTGTGAAGAGTGTTTTGTAATTATGGTCATATAGTTCCTGTGTTTGTGCCTTGTCAGGTAGACTCCCAAGTATTTTATACTGCCTACAATTAGTCTAACTTTAATTTCCTTTTCTATCTTGTCCTGCCGAGTTTTGTTGGTAATACATGGGAATGCTGATGATTTCTATGGATTTGTTTTATATCCTTCAACTTTGCTAAAGTTGTTCATTGTTTTGACTAGTTTTAGCTGATTGTCTTGAGTTCTCTAAGTATACCATCATAACATCTGCAAAGAGTGATAGTTTTGTTTCCTCATTTTCTATTTTTATTCTTTCAATTTCTTTTTCTTGTCCTATTGCTATAGGTAGCATTATTGCTCTCCCCAAACCAGTCCTTCTTCCTATCTTTCTTTCTCTCATCAAAGTACTGCCATTTTTCCAGTCAGTCATGCAAGTTTGAAGCCTTAGAGCCATTCAGTTCTTCATTCTCCTTCACCCTCCCACATAACCAGTTTGTTACTAAGTCTTGTTGATTCTACCTCCATAATTCCTCTCATATCTGTTCCCTTCTCTCCACATACACAGTTAGCACATAAGTTCAGCCTTCATCACCTTGACTGTTGCAACAACAGTCTCTCGAAAAGTAACTCTCACACAAGTATTTCCCTTTCCCAATCCATCCTTTACAGCTGCCAAAAGGATATTCCTAAAGCCCAGGTCTGACCATGTCAACTCCCTGCTCAAACAATTCCATTGGTTCCCTATTATCTCTAGGTTGAAAACCAAACTGTTCTGTTGGACATTTATAGGCCTTCATAGTTTTTTTTTCCAACCTACCTAGACTTATTACTCTCCTTTTCACACCCTCTCTGGGCTAGGAAAACTGGCATCATTTCTGTTCCTTGCCCACAGCATTCCATTCTTGTCTCAAGTTTTTTGTACATGCTTTTTGCCTGTGCTAGAAATGCATTCCTTTTCTTACTCCTTGTCTCTTGGAATCCCTCACTTCCTTCAAAGCTCACCTCAAGTGAATCCTCCTATAGGAGACCTTTCTTGATCCCCCACTATGGCTAGTGCCTCGTCTTCCTGTATATTACCTTGGATTTACATATATACATATACATATATGTGTATAGACTTTTTTGTACATGTTGTTTCTCCAATAGTATATAAGATTCTTGAGGTCAGAAATGGTTTAATTTTTTTCCCCATGGTATCCAATCCTTAGCACATGGTAGGTTCTTCAAAAATGCTAGTTGGTTAAGTGAATTCACAATAGCCTTTCTAATATTTGATGACAGCTATCATATTCATACTAATGCTTCCCTTCCCTGAGAGAAATATCCCTAATTTCTTCACCTACTCTGTGTATGGCACATTGTCCTGTTTCTGACTTTCTCCATCATATCTTTGTTATCCATCAAGTACTATGTATTTTATTTCACCTAACCTGGTGAAAATACAGTGATAATGAGGGAATATCATGAAGTCTCTGCCTGTTCTATTAACTTTCCCTCTAATGGGAACTGTAGCTACAGATGATCATATTTAATTCTTAGAAGCCACCTTACAATCATATGATACTGTTGAAAAGCAATATGAGTTCATATGTCACACCCACACATACACACTTATATATGTTGATACAAAGTGTCAGTGACTCAGGGCAACCCTTCATTACAACTAGAAAAACAACTTTCAGATGCACATCTACTGGATCATAGGTTAATAGCATCTTAAATGTTTTGTTCCCTTGTGACCTGAAGAAAGTGATTACATCTCCCTAAGCACCTAATATTCTAGTACTGAGAGAAATGAATGAAAGAGAAAAACACTCCTTAATTTAAGCTGCTCAGTCTTTCCAAAGCCTACCAGATAACTTCCCTATTGAAGTCTACTTGGACATTTCCAAACAGTTTTCAAGATTTACCTTGTGTGCAAAGAGGTTTACTGGTAAATGTTTAACCACCAGCTCTGGGAGGTTGAATGAGGGTGGGAAATGTATCCATGGCATGCGTTTTAAGTCCAGTCTTTATTGTTAACATTTCCTCCATTACTTTCTTAAGTCTAGATGATCAACAAAACAGTAAATCATGTCTTAATTTATAGAGTTTGTTAATTTCTAAGGTATAAATGCTCCCCCTGAAAATTTAAAACAATGAGCTCTCACGCTGTTGGAGCTGGTTCCAGAACTCTCCCACATATGTGAGAGTCCCTTTAAATTAACCACTTCTGGCTTCTGTAGAATTTCTGCTGTTCTAATGCTATTCATTCCTTATGTAATGTTGAATTCTAAATATCCTAATGCTTGATGTCTATCTCATTATGGAGTTTTGTTTTATTATGTAGTCACTGGAAGGTTTTGGAGATGTCTTTAAAACAGATGTCAAGAAAGGCTCCCAGCACAGATCATGGGCTGGTTCTTAAGACCTTTAAGATGGGACTGGATATCTCTATAACATCATTTAATCCACTACCAAAATATACCTTGATTCATTACCCTGTTTTTGTAAGAAGCTCTGAACCATATGTTTGGGAACTAATTAAGTGTACAAATCAAACTCTGGGATCAAGCAGAGCTCTGTTTAAATATTTTAACTTTTTATGATTATCATAGTATAGAGAAAATTCAAAACATATTAAGAAGTTGCAGGAAATACAAGCCAGAAATGTGCCTGCCAACTTTTTTCCGTGTCACTCAATGACAATTTATGTCACTCAATGACTTTATGAACCCTACAAGTGTTTCATTGGGAAGTGTTCTACAACCACCACTTCTCAGAAGGAAATAGAGACATTTGCCTTCCTTGTGAGCTCAAGACAGGGATGTGCCTAGCTTCTTCTTTTGCCAGCTCTAACCTGGGGGAAACTCCCACAGATGTTTCCAGTTTACCAGAAGGAAAATCCTGTCAAATTTGGACCGGGAGGATTCATCTTTTTTTTAATCGAAAAAAAGAGATAAACATAGGATAAAATGAGTTGGAGTGAAATATTCAGTACAGTGATGAAGCAGCAAAACATAAAGCCCTGGACAGATAAGACCAGGGTAAGACTGTCAATAGAATAAGTATTCATATTGATTATGGGTGGTAGACAGAGAGTGAAGGTTGAGTCCTTGCCACCTGTGGCCTAGATTATTCTCTTACCATGATATAATCTACCTTCTTAGGTTTTAAGTAATGGGAGGTGGGGAAAGCCAAGACACATTCTTGAAGAATTTGCTTATCAAATTGAATTAACTCTCAATATCTTTAAGTCTTTACAAAGACATAAGAGTTCTAACAAAGTGGGTACTGTGCTGAAGTAATTAGGCTGGACTGGGCCCTACATATAATATTTGTGACGATGTCAGGGTCAGAATTCTTCTTGAAATGTAGGACATTGAATGAATGGTGGTGTAACTAACAGAAGCACTTTAGGAAATGAGTGTTTGATTGAAGTACTTCAGGAGATGAGTATTTAATGGCCGGTAGCCAATGTTGGGGCTCTCAGAGAGTGCTGTTGCTGTTGTTATTGTTGAGTTTTTTCAGTTGTATCTGACTCTTCCTAACCCCATTCGAGGGTTTCTTGGCAAAGATATTGGAATGGTTTGCCATTTCCTTCTCCAACATAAACCAAAGATTTCAGTGAGAGTAAGAGAGGAGGCGGGAAAGTTGAGATATCAGATCCCCAGGAGCAGATACAAACTGGTAAGTAGCTATGAGCCCACTGGACTAGAGTGGGATATAGAGAGATGATAAAGTCCAGTAGAGGAAACCAGGATTAATGCCAAAGAAAATTTGGATTTTCTTGGTTACAAAGCTAAGTCACTGTCAAAACACATCTTTGAATGACAACGGGCAATTTGTGTCAGTATTCTCTTGCTTAGGGATGAAGTGTCAGCCACACGTAGCCCAGTGTCTAAAGTACAAAAGGTCAAGAGGTTAATACTCAGGATCGTTATTCTATTTAAATAGAAGAATGAATGTCAGAGAATCATGTATGTATCATATTAGATCATCGATTTAGATCAAGAAGAGAGCTTTGATTGGAATTCAACTAGTCCAGGGGCTCTTAAGCTGGGATCCATAGCTCTCTCAGTGGTTTGTGAATACATCTCATGGAATCCTTGAATGTGGATGGGGGAAAAAAAATGACATTTTGATTTTCAGTAAGCTTTGGTTTGCTTTGTAATCCTATGTATTTTATTTTATGCTTTTAAAAACATTACTTTGAAAAGGAATCCAAAGGCTTCTCCAGTCTTCCAGAGACTCATTCAGTCCTTGACACCCCCCAAAAAGTTACAAATCCTTAATCTAATCTAACCTCCTCCTTTTCTAGATGAGGGAACAGAGATCCAGACACATTAAGAATTTTGCTCGAGGCCACGTGGGAAGTAAGCCAGTATACAGACCTGACAAATCTCCAAGTTCACTGTCCAACTCTACTCCAAGTCTTTTGGACTCCAAGACCAGGACTATCTCACAGCATTTTCTCAAAGATCATTAATGATTTCCTATTTGTAAAATCCAATGACCTTTTTTGCCTTGTTGCTTTGACTGTTTTTCAACATTTGAGTTCGCATTTGACAATTCCTCCTTCTGGATATTCTCTTCTCCCTATTTAGTTGATCTTCCTTTTACTTCTTTGATTGTCCTTTGTGTCTTTATTGTTCCTCATCTTGTCCTTTTAAGATTTTATTTTTCCCCCAAGATTTCCTATTGACTCTCTTCTCTTCTCTCTTTGCTTCCTTTTCCTGGACAACTTGATTCATTTTAATGGCTCTAATTATCTCTGCTACATACCTCTTTGATTTTCTACAGCGCAGACCATGATGGTAATCCTCCAACTGTAGGATCCTGAGTTGAGTTATATCCAGATAGTTATAACTATGACTGGCCCTCTAAGTCTGGGAAAAACTCCTAGACATATCAACTCTTTGCCTCTATAATCTACAAAACCAGTTCAGATAGTTTTCCCAACCTCCAGATTTACATTTCAAAATGCTATCTGGACGTCCCACTGGTACATTAAACTCAACCTGTCCCCAAATCAAGCTTATCCCCTTTACCTCAAAATGAATTCTTCCTCTTACCTGTAAGACTTACAAGTACATCTATTACAATACATTTGCTGATTTATTTCTTAGTCACACCACCATTCATTCAATGCCTCATGTTTCAAGCTCTGATGTTATTCTTTTTATCGTTTGCTTTCTTTACTTTTCATATCCGATCAGATACCAAGTTCTGTCCATTTATCTTTAAAACTATCTCTCACATTTGTCCCTTCTTCTCTATTAATAATAATAATAATAATAACTATAACTGCTGACATTACAACAGTGCTTACTAGGTGCCAAGCTCTGTGCTACATGCTTCACAAATATTATCTCATCTGATCCTCACAACAACCCTGAGAGGTAGATATCATTATTATCTTCACTTTACAGGTGAGGAAATGGCAGTGAACAAAAGTTAAGTGACTTGTCCAGGGTCACACATTAAGTATCTGAAACTGGATTCAAACTCAGGTCTTCCTGACTCAAAGCCCAGAACTCTAGCCAGTGAACCATCTAGTTGCTCCTTAATTACTGCTGCTACCCTCATTACCACCTGCCTGTACTAACAGAATATTCTTCTAATTGGCTTTCTCTTCCCCCCTCTTCCTTCTCTTCCCTTGAAACTTTCACATCATTGCCAGTTATTTTTCTGAACCATAGAATATATCACGTTTTGCTCAAATTTTGGTATAACAAGAGTTATATTTATGGTCCTATCTTAGGTTACTTCATATGTTCATGGCCCAATTGGCAAGCATGGAACCTATATCTTAGGTAGTTTCATAAGCTCAAAGCCCAGTTGACAAGCATGGAATCTGTTTCTCTGACACAGAGACTCTGAAGATGGGTATGTCCATGATAACAAGGCCCTAAGAGGCAAAGAGTGGCGCCAGATCAAAATAATGCAGATGTGCCTGCAAAGGGGGAAGTGCCCCTTTTTTCCCCAAGAGCACAAAAGGACAGAAGAGAAAAATGGGAGTATTTAAAAAGAGAGGGTGGTCTACAATGTCAAATACTGCAGAAGGGTCAAGGAGGATGAGGACCTAAAAAGGTATAGCCTAGGTGTAGCAACTTTATCTACTCTCTCACCAGGCTGATTCATATACCTCAACCTGCACTCAGGTCTGGTATCTTTCCCAGAGTTGATGATTGTGAGGGGTAGGGAGGGGAACATTAGTCACAGCTATGATCACTGTGGCTACTATTCAATCCTCAGGGATCCTAAAAACAACCCTTGTTGGGGGTTTTACAGTGTCAGATTCTGCAGAAGGGTTAAAAAGGATAAGTGAAAAATATGCAACCTGGGTGTGGCTACCAAATTCTCTCTCTCTCTCTCTCTCTCTCTCTCTCTCTCTCTCTCTCTCTCTCTCTCTTTCCAATCACCCAACTAAAACTCATTCTGATATGTCTAAGAGTTTTTCCCAGACTTAGAGGGCCAGTCACAGTCATAACTATCTGGATATAACTCAACTCAGGATCCTACAGTTGGAGGATTACCATAATGGTCTATGCTGTAGAAAGTCAAAGAGGATGAGGAATGAAAAAGATTACTGAATTTTGTCATTAGGAATATTGAATGGGATGAAAAAAAGATGGCTATAGCTCGCCTACCAAGCTCCAGGAGTTATAGAACTGCTGTGTCTTTGGGCAGGAGCTGGCTCATCATTCAAATGGAAAAGCAGGACAGGCTGGAGGCATGATGTTATGGGAATCTGAAGATCTTCCCTGCCCCTAGGCTCTTTGATAGGATTAAGTAACTCTGAGACCCTTCCCTGATTTGAAAATATACTCTGCCCCCCAGTAGGCTGAATGTCTTCACACGGGGCCTGTTGGCAGGAGCCTTATTCTTCAGGAATGCCCTCGCCTTGTTACTTTGTGATTGGGCAGTGGGTCAAGAGGGCTGTGACATTCTCTGATCCAGGAAAAGGCTATATATACCCTGATGTGAGTTTTTGCTTTGGGGCTTACTTTGGGAAGAGTTGCGTGATTTGGCCAGACAAGACTCTGGGCAGCTGTTGAGCCCCCCAGCTTTGAAAACCCAGATGTTGATGCTTCCCTCTCTGGTAACTGATTAGTTATGGATGTAATGGTCAGGTGGCTGGAAGCCCATCTGCTGATCTGTTTCTTTGTTAGCTTGTAACTTCTGTTTGTATCCTCTGAAGGTCAGGGTGCTGATTTTCCCCTCCTGAATAAGGTGAATGATATATGTTTGATTGATTAAAGTAAGATTGTTAACCCATTTTGAGTTGCTTTCCTTTAGAAAAGCAGATCTAAGAACCTGTGCTAGCACTCATCCTGGATATGATATGGTGCTTGCTGATACACACAACAGTAGTCAGGAGCAAGGAACCAAAGAATGAAAAGGAGCCAAATTGCCCCTAAGTTCTTATGTCCCTGAACTAACAAGACTGGGAACTCTTCAGGCCATGAGTAGAATAACATTTGAGAACTCTTATTGTATGAGCCCCTTTGTTCCCTGGGAGCAAGGGTAGATGAAAGAGTAGCCAATGGGGTTAAATAATGTCTTTTCTAAAATGCCTGGTTTGTGGACTTCCAGACTCTGGAGAAGCTGAATGTGTTGCCTCAGGTCAATATTTAATTATATATTGGCTAATTCTGTTATACCTATGAGTAAAAAGTATATTCAGTAAGACTCTCTATCCTTGTGGTCATGACTAATATCACCGAAATTACTGTATAGTTCAGTTGATCAGGAAGAAAGGAAATCTTCTTGGTGAGGCTGGGACTTGAGAGCTACTCCCATTGGCTATACCTGCATTGACTCTACTCCTTTGATTAAGAACATAACACTGCCTCACAAAGGATTCAGATCTAAGGGAAAGAGGCCACCAATGCTCTAGGAACCACAGAGAATTTGACATTTCTCCAGAGATTCCTCTGGTGACAGGGAGAACACATAATTGTTTTGAGAGCCACTTAGTCAGCTTAGGTTCAGCAATGCCATGCAGTGGCTAAGCCTACAATGACTCCTTATTGCTTACAGAATAAAGTTCAAACTTTTTAACCTGATGTTTGAGTTACTCCACAATCTAGTGCCACTCAACCTCTTCTCAATCTTTTCCCCTCCAACTACTCTGTGCTCCAGTCAAACTGGATTTTCCTGAAGCACAGATCTAACCATATCACCCTCTTTACCCCATTCAATAAATTCCAGTGGCTCCCTAGGATCAAATATAAAATGCTCTAATGACCCATCACTATTTTAAGCAATGGAGAATGATTCAAAAATCTTTTGGCATTTGAGTTGGGTTTTTAAAAATGGGTAGGAATTCAATGGCAAAAGAGGTCATAAGGGCATTTTATGCATAGGGAACAGAGTGAGAAAAGGCAAGAAAGCATAGGAGAAGACAGACAATAAGTTTTTATCAAGCACCTACTATGTGCCAGGTGCTGGGTTAAGCACTAGGAACAGAAAGAAAGACAAAAGGCAGTCAGAGCCTACTTTCAAGGAGTTCACAGCTAAGAGCAGAGACAACATGCAAACAACTAAGTACTGAGAAGTTACATACAAGATAAATAGGAGATAACCAACAGAGGGAAGGGGGTAGCATTAAAGAGGATCAACAAAGCCTTCTTGTAGAAGGTGAAATTTTAACTGAGACTTGAAAGAAACAAAGGAAGCCAGGAGGCAGAGATGAGGAAAGAGCAAATTCCAGGCATGGGGAGACAGCCAGTGAAAATGCCTGGAGTCAGAGATTGAGTGTTAATGAATGCTAATTGACTGACTGCCTTGTCCTATACATACCTTATGCTTTCTTCCTCTTCTCAGGGTTCCCTGTGCATGGGATGCCTTCAGAGCCCTTTCTGCTTGTTGAATTCCAACCTATTGTTTGTTGTTGTTGTTGTTTGTCCTTTGAGAGAGATGGGGTGACATCATGGGGTGACGTCTTGACCTGTGCATGAATTGGATTTAAATGACACAGAGTTGCATAAAGTCATCAGCCTCACTTGCTTTTCCCGAGTCATCAAAGTCTAGGGGCAGGAGCAAAGTCTTGAAGAGTAAGTGACCATACCCTAGTAAAACCATCTCTGCAAACAGGCTAAGCCAGGATGAGGGTAACCAACAGGTCTCAAATCCATTGGTAAGTCAGGGTATGTCTACTCCAAGCATGTAAAGACTTCCCCTGTAAGAATGGGCAGATGAGAACAATTTGATCCAATAACCCATTATTTAAAGATCAGTTCAAATGCCAAACCTTCCAGGAAGCCTTATTTGATAATGACTTTCCCTCCTTGGACTTCACACAGCCTTCTGTTTGCACTTCTCAGGTGGTGTTCTCATGTATCATGTAGTGGTTTTATAAAGATAGACGGACAGATAGATAAATATGACAGACAAATTAGATAGATTGATTGAAAGAAAGATGATCTATGTATGGATGATCGATTTCATTTTTCTTACTAGATTATTTTTTTGAAGGATGCATTAAGTGCTTACTATGTTCCTATGTATAGGCACTGTGCCTATACTTTACAAATATCTCATTTGATTCTTACCACAACTGTAGGAGGTAGGTACTGCTATTATACTGATTTTATAGTTGAGTAAACTGACACAGACAGAGTTTAAGTGATTTTCCCAGGGTTTGAGGCTGGATTTGAGCTACAATCTTTTTTAAAAATCTAAGTTAGTTCAGCAAACATGTATTAAGCAACTATTGTGCATTCTAGGGCAGCTAGGTGGCTCCATAGTACACAAAGTGCTGGGCCTGGAATCAAGAAGACTCATCTTCCTGAGTTCAAATCTGGCCTTAGACACTTACTAGCTCTGTGACCCTGGATAAGTCACTTAACCCTGTTTGACTCAGCTTCTTCATCTGTACAATGAGCTGGAGAAGGAAATGGCAAACCACTCCAATATTTCGCCAAAAAATCCCAAATGGGGTCATGAACAGTCAGACGTGACAACAACAAAAAGTGTATACACTGGAGGAACCAGCACATATACAGACAAGTATATACAAAAATCCAGTTCCAGCAATCAAAGCAGCCTGTTAGCTATTCTTCATACAGGATACTATATCTCCTTCCTCTGTGTCTTTGCATAGGCTATTCCCACCCCATACCCATTCCTGAAAAGCTCTCCCTACCTCCACACATTCACCTCCTAAAATCCCTACTGCACTTCAAAATTCCACTCAAGTCCCACCACATTATAAACTCGGTGGAGTATAATGTTAATGGAATAGGAAGATCTTCCCCATGCATTAATAGATCTATGTGACCACATGTATTTAATCAGGGATGTCTCACTGCTTTGATTTCTGACCCAGCTGTGATGCATTGTGAATCATATAGAGCTCACTGCGGGAGGAACTTGCCTAAAGGGAAGCTTGCTTAAGGGAGGCTTGTTTGTAGGAAGGCTTTCACACCTTTTGTTACAGAGCTAATTAGGCACTAAGTTACAAAGGTTGTGATGTCTTCTGGCTTTGAGCCTATTATTTGAAAACTATATATACTGGGAGGTTGGTATTTTCCTTCGGGGGTTCGCTCATGAGGACCTTTTGATTCCCTGAACAGAACTCAGAATAGCTGTTTGTTAGGAACACCGCCCCCCCTCTCCCCACCCCCAACCTGCCACTACTCAGAGGCTTGTGTTCTCCCAGTCTGGTGGTGTATGTAGGTAGTTGTATTATTTTGTTCAGACAGTAGGAACTCTGTCTGCTGAATCTCTCTGCTAATTTCTCTGCTTTATTTTCTACTTGCCTGTAATTAAAGTAAGATTGTTGACCCCTTTAAAAGTTGTCTTTCCTTTAGCAAAACAGATCAAAGAACCTGTACTAGTAGGACATCCTGGGTGTTCTAGGGTGCTTGCTATTTGGAGGCAGGGATTATATCCTATCCAGACTCTGAATCATCCCCCAATGCTTACCACAGTGCTTTGCCCAGAGCAGTCAATAAATATTTGTTGACTTGAATTCAGTGTTTTATGGGGAATGGCACCAAGCTCATGTTTGTCTTACTGCAGGACTGACTCTACTGCTTGGTTCTGATTTTTTTTCAGTTTCTCTGTATTTCTTTGGTAAACCATCAAGGAAAGCTTCACTTGCTGGCACAGCTATAAGATCAATGTCCCTGTTGTAATGAAAACCACTGTAGCGACCCTGGGAAGGACAAGATCTGTAAGGCCTAATGAGAATGGTTCCGATTATGCAAAAAGCAACCTCATGGTTACTCTAACGTTACAAGTAAATATAAAGGATTTGGAAATACTTGGCCTGGATGTTTTTTTTTCAAGTACAGATGTCTGACTCCTTGCCAACTTGTTATTAAAAACGCTACGGTGGTTTGGGTACAAAGATTGCCGTAAAAATAAAAGTTGAGATGTACTAAGCACTCATTTTGACTTCACTGGAAAGCTCATGTTGGTGATAGCAATATCAGACCTGCCTCAATGCCCTTGGATAACACAGACAGATACATCAGCATTCACGGAAACACTTGCTACTAATTACAGGTGAGCTTGCTTTTGGTTTGGTATTATTGTCCACCAGAGGACCAGCTGCTGGAGGAAAAGATGCAGCTGGATAACATTTTTAATCAACTCACAAGAGAAAAGGGAGCCTGCTAGCATTGTGAACCTCCTTCAAACAGTGAGTCCAAGAGTGATCTCTCATTGTGCTCAGTCCAATTCCTCATTTTATAGATGAGGATGCTGAGGCCAACAAGGCTAGGGAAAAGGCAAATAGCTTGTTGTAACAGCATTCTAGTCAGAGCTAGAATTTAAGACATGGGATCACACAAATTATAGACATAGAGTTGGGAGGGACTATAGAGGTCACCCAGTCCAAACCTCTCATTCTTACAGATTAGGAAATCGAGGCACAAAAAGTTGAAATGATTAACTTGTCAAAAGTCACCCAGGTAACAGAGGTATTGGGATGGTGCAGCTAGGATTTGGAACCCAGGTCATCTGACTTCACACATTCCTTACTCCCAATCCAGTCCTCTTTGCACCCCACGAGGCTGCCTTTCTGTAAAAATCTAATCTAAACTAAAACCTACCTTTTGATGAGATATAGGTTGTATCTAGGCATTTGACAATTTTCAGAAACAAACTCAAATTCTGTTGCCTCAGTGATCTTGATATCTCAGGTAAATGTGCTTAGTTGTTCTGAACTGTCTTGTAGAAGAACTGCCTAGATTCTTCGCTTCATTTTGTGCAAAGACACACAGCTTTGAGCCATTCATTTTAGGTAATAATGATGCCAGGAAATTCAGAGATTCAGCTCAATGTAGTGGATAGAGTCCTTGGAGTAAAGAACTGATTCAAGTCATGGCTCTGACACGATGGTCTGGTGCCCCCTGACTAATCTCAACAGATGAGTTGCCAATCTGTGGCTGTGAAGGGGCTTTCCACATTGGTAGTTATCACCAATGAAATCATGTATCTGTCTCACTAAAGTAAGTAGATAGATAGAAAGATGTATAGATAGATAGATGGATAGATGGATAGATGGATAGATGGATAGATAGATAAATAGATAGATAGACAGACAGACAGATAGATAGATAGATAGATAGATAGATAGATAGATAGATAGATAGATAGATAGACAGACAGATAGTGATACAATTCCAAGAATCTGTAAATTCAGATAATTTGGATCACTGATTATAATAACATCTCCTGTCCCCACTCAGATCACTTTTGGACTCCACCCACCCACCCAGGAAGGGGCTAGGACAAATTAGGGCTACATCAACCCCATGCCAAGCTTCAGCATGTAGTTTCAGAAAGACAAAAACATAAGGCAGCCTGATTGCCTTGAAAATTTTCCACTCAGATATTTTGGGTCCATGTGGACCTTGCCTTCAGTAACTTACTTCTAGTGTGTTCTATAAACCCTTCCATTGCTAACTTCTCTTAATGTCCTTCCATTGTTTTGCTCTAAAAATGTCGAATCACAAAATTCTTCCCCAAACTCAAAAGCTAGCATTAAGAGGGGGGGGTGCCCCGCAAGGGTGGAACATTCCATATACACTATGGTCAGATGTTCAGTTTTATCAATTTTTTTTCTGTTCTTCCTCATTTAAAAAAATTCTTTGCTATAAGGTATGGCTCCAATGGGGAGGAAGGGATATAGGGGGAAATTTAGATGATATAAAACCAAAAAGATGTCAATAAAAAATGTATCTTTTTTTAAAAGCTAGCATTAGGGAACCATGGTAATTAGCTGAAACAAATATCCTGTAGAATTTTGCCAGGTAATTATTGTCAAATAGATGAACAAATAAATTTATTTATCCCAAGTGGGTTGTAAACAGAGTACATAACCCAAATTGCATCCAACTTTCCTAACAAAAAAAAAAAAGAGATGGCAACATAACTTTTGGATAATTTCACACATTCAAGGCCAAGGATCCGCCCTTTCTACATGATCCAGGAGGTCTTTAGATGTATTTCAAGAAATGTGGTTTTAAAGGAAAGAATGTTGCAAGTGTTTGATCTATAGAGGACAGTGTGTATGCATATGAAACACCATGGAGCAGACTGGCTAAATTTAAACAATCCGCTAAGGGGTATGAAGCTCTAGGGTTTGGTTTTTTTTTTAAACAAATATTCAAAATCCAGGCACATCTTTGGGATTTCACAAAACTGATACATAGGGAAGGTCAGTTACAAAATCCCATGACTTGAACTAGTTCATGATACCAAAGTGTGGTGTTGGCAGGTTCTTAACCATTGTCACATTTTAAAGCAATCCATTCCTGTTAAAGAGCACGCTAATAAAAATGTTTTGCTTAACTCATCATGTATTGCAACAGAAGGAAATACTCGATCACTGAAAAGTGACAGTAATGTATTCTATTAGATTTTCTTATCATGTTAAAGAACATATTAAAAGGAAATGTTTGGAAATGGGATATCATAATGCAGCATGATGGATTGAAAATTCCTAATTTGGAAAAAATGTACTAAAACAACATGATTGATGTGAGTGACCTACTTTATAAGAAAATATGAGTTGCCTGGGGCCCATTGGTACACATATTTGGAAAAAGTGTTTTTTTTCCACATTAAGTTTTTATTAACATTTTCAAAAGAACAGAAACACCGTAGAAGGATATAAGTTGCAACTTGTCAAAGCAGATGTGCTTAGGGTAATTTGTCTCTTAGGAAAGCATACCCCATGCTAAAAAAATTTCTGATTCAAATCAGTTTTCTCTCCAAGGAAATACCCGATGGGAAAAAATATGACACCGCATTCCCTGATAAGAACTCTAGGAAAGAGATGAGTTAAAGAATAACAAATCTCCATCTAACTAATTTGACCTTCTGGATCCTTTAGCAAGTAGCACTAGAAAATATCAGCCCTGAAGGATTGAACTTGGCCCCCTGACCATTGTGGTTTTTGCAGTGTCTGTTGCTAGACAGAGGATGCTACATTGAGTTAACCCTTTCATGTAAAGGGATTGAGGTGGAAACAAAAGTCAATAGAATGTGGTCCAAGAAGATCGAGGTTCAAGGCATTGAGATACAAAGATTCTAGTCTTGGCCTTGCTGCTCACCCAAGCGAGTCACAAATTCTGTGGGCTTCTGTATCTTCATTAATGGGGACTTTTGGGGAGAGGGAGCAGGTAATGATGGAATGAGGTAACAGATATGATAAGGAGTGTGGAGAAAAACATAATATGCTGTACTATGATGAATGCAAAATGATACAGGAAAAGAGTGATGAACTTGAAACCAAGGAACCTGAATTCAAATTCTGATCCTGTTTACTGTGCGGCTTGACCTCTCTGGTCCTCATTTTTTTCATCTATAAAATGAGGGGGTTGGACTAGATTACCTCTGAGGTCACTTCTAATACTAGTTCTATGACATTATGAGATCATATACATACACACACATATGAAAGATACATAGAATTTATGTCAAAGACAGTTGCCAATGTTGATTCTTAATGACTCCCTTAAAATATATTAATTAAAATTTACTTCCTACATTTCTGTGATAAACCCGTAGGCTATAAGAGCAGCTAGGTTGTTTAGTGGATAGAGTGCTTGACCTGAAGCCAGGAAGACTCTTCCTCCTGAGTTCAAATCTGGCCTCAGACATCTACTAGCTGTGTGATCCTGAGGAAGTCACTTAACCCTGTTTGCCTCAGTTTCCTCATCTGTAACTGTAACTGGAGAAGGAACTGGCAAACCACTCTAGAATCTCTGCCAAGAATACCCCAAATGGGGTCATGAACAGTCAGACATGATCAAAAATGACTAAAGAACAACCACAAAATAAGAACAGAAAGTTGTACTGCTATCAGCTGAAAATAGTTCTATTGGTCTGGGTCAATTGTTTTATATGGAGGAGGTATAAAGCAAGGGGAATTGTTGTTCATTGGGAGATGACCTGTGTCCAAAACAAAGTATTAGGGGGAAAACTGACTTCACCTTTTCTCTATCCTCATTGTCCTTCACGTCTTTGTAGATTTAAGTGCTGTCAACAATGCTTCTCCTGGACTATCCTTCCTTTATTTGCATCAATGTCACTGTTTTGTCCTGGTTTTCTTACTTGCTTATTTGTTCCTTTTCAGGAGCTTTTTTGGGCTCAGTACCCATCTGCCATACTCTAAATATGGTTGGCCTCTCAAAAGCTCAACTCTTTGTATGTACCCTTTCTTGATGCACTAACTCTTTGGAGACAACTTAGTTTTTATATACACATCCCTCATCTTTCTTTAGAACTGCAGTCATGGAGCAGCTAGGTGGTGCAGTGAATAGAGCACTGGCCCTGGAGTCAGGAGGACCTGAGTTCAAATATGACCTCAGACACTTAACACAAAAACCTAGCTGTGTGACCTTGGGCAAGTCACTTAACCCCAACTGCCCTTCAAAAAAGCAAAAAAAAAAAAAAAGAACTACAGTCATACAGCACCAACTGCTTGCTGGGTATCTCTCTAGATATACTGACTAGCTGAACTCAGTGTCTAAAGTAAAACTCATCATCTTGCCCCTGAAACCTGTTCCGTCTCCAGACTTCTTTATTTCTATAGAGAGAAGCACCATTTTTATTTTCTGGTTTGTAGGAGCCTAGAAACCCAAATTTAGAGGCAATTGGTCTAACTCCCTTATAGTACAGATGATGAAAATGAGGCTCTAGTGACTAAGAGACTTGCTCAGAATCTACAACTAGTATGTGTCAAGGGGGATTTGGAATCCAGTTCTTTTGGACTCCAAATCATTCTTAACTCTCCTCCTTCTCCTTCTCCTTCTCCTTCTCCTCCCCTCGCCTTTCCTCCCTTCCCTTCCCCTTCTCTCCTCCTGCCCCTCCCCCTCCCCTTCCTCTCCTCTCCTCCCCTTCCCTTTTTCCCCTCCCCCCCTCACAATGCCCTCTAAATTGATCTCACTGCATCTAGTCTTGCCTTTCTCCAATCTATCCTCCAAACAGCTGCCAAAATAATATTTCTAAGGAATACATCTGACCATCCCATTCCCTCACTCAAAAGCCTTTAATGGTTCCCCATGTCCTCTGATAAAATACAGACTTCTCACTGACTTAAGTCCCTCTACAATCTCACTCCAACCTACCTCTAAAGCCTTATTTCACACTACTTCTCTTCAAAAATATGACATTCCAGGCAAAGTAGACAATTAACTGTTATCTGAAATGGGCCTTCATAGATTCAGAGGCACATAGATAAAGGCATCCAGGTGGCAAAATAGATAGAGTGCTAGGTGCTGGGCCTGAACTTAAATTCAACCTCAGACACTTAATTGCTCTGTGACTTTGGGCAAGTCACCTAACCTCTGTTTGACTCAATTTACTCAACTATGAAATGGGAATAATAGCACCTACCTCACAGGGTTGTTTCAGGAATAAGTTAGATATTATTTGTCGAGCACTTAGTGCAGTGTCTGGCACATAGTAGGCATTATGTCAATGCTGGCTATCACTATTATTACTGTGATTTATTTGCATCTTCCCCTACGTCTGAAATGTACTCGCTCTTTGCATTCATATTTCAGAGAACCCTTCAAGGTCTGGTTCAGGTGACCTCTCCTGTATGAGGCCTTCCCTGATTTCACTGGCTGTTCGTTATGTCTTCATCCCCAATTACCTTGTACTTGTACTTTTATGCACTGATTGCATCTCCCCAAGGAGAACATGAGCTTCTTAAAGGCTGAGACTTTTCAATCTTTGTCTTTGCATCCCAAGTGTCTAACACAGTGTCTTGCACATAGTAGTTACTTAATTTAAAACATATTTCAATACAATTGAATGATCCCAGTTGAATCCATTCAATTGACCAATTCACTTTAAAAAAAATCAAGCAAATCAATTATTTAGCATCATTTTGATTGAGATAACAGCAATATAAGTAGAGGGTTGGTATTTCTCTTTTTACCCCATTCTATTTATCTTGTTGTAAGTGCAAACCCAAAGAGTACCAGTTTTGAATATAGCTTTTTAGACTCGAAAGAGAACAGGATGAACATACTTAATCTTTTAATAACATGTCTCATATCTTCAGGGGAGAGTATGACCTAAATGCCTTAGTTCATCATCAGATGAACTGTCCTTTGTATCTGGAAGGACATCAGGTCAGCAAGGGTGGATAAAGTAATACTGATTCTGAGATCGTTGAATGAAGAATTTGGGGTATGCTTCCTCAGTGTTTTCCTTCTTTAAATTCTTTGTAAGCATTAACTGTGAAGATCTATCTTGCAGCTGGTATCAATGAATGAATGTCTTTTTAAATGGAATAGCCAAGGTCATTGTTTTTCAACCTCAGAACTAGGGCCAGAGCTCATAAAGGTTCCCCCTTGGACCAGCAAGAGTTGTTAAAAATAAGAGCTTCCATTCTATGGCTATTTACACTTAATAAACATGATGCATTCAAAAGAGGGATAGATTTGGGGGAAGAGTACTTAAGGTAAATGCCCAGCCTTACTGGTTACTACTTGTAAGAGCTTAACTTTTCTGGGCTTCGATTTCTTTATCTGCAAGTTGAGGAAACTGGACTAGAGGACCTTTCAGCTTCAAATCTTTGTATCCCCAGAGCCTAGCACTGTGCCTAATAGACAGTAGGCATTTAGTAAAAGCTTGTTGATTAAATGATTGGTGGATCTTCTCAACACTGAGTGAAATAAGTATAGCAGTTACTAAACCCACTTGAGGACATCTGTTCACAGAAAATTAAAGGTCAGTATAGTAGTATAAAGAACATTGGGCTGGACATTAGGAGACCTGGTTCAAATGCTGCTGCTACCTATTGGTTGTTACCCCTGGGCAGGTTACCTTTCCTTTTGGGTCTTAGCTTTCCCATCTATAAAATGAAGTTATTGATTAGTCTGGATCCCTAAGCTCTTATCTGGCTTTCTAATTCTGTTATTTTGAATCTTGTTCAAAGTCTTTGCTATTCCTTCTTTAGTGGATTAAGGTAAACAGAAGTTAAGCAACTTGCCCTGGTCTCACAACTACTAAGTGTCTGAGGCTGGATTTGAACTTAGATCTTCCTGACTCCAGGCTCAGCATTCTATCCACTGAACCACCTAGCTGCCTCCTTGTTCAAGGTCACAGTAATTTAGTGGCAGACATGAAACATAAAGCCCATGAGCATGCTCTGTCCCCTTCATCACATAAACCACAGAGGGTACTGGTCTAGCTGAGACCAGCCTGCTCTCCAGACTTCTCTTCCTTATAGAGAATGAGGTTGTTTTTCAGCATTCTGGACTCTTCCAGGCACTAATTACCAAGCGTTTGCATCTCAGTTCTCTGAAGATTTCTGCAATCTGCACTGTTTCAAGAGAAGCCGAAACTCAGTTCTTCGGTGGAGAGAAACAGGCTATATGTGTCATTTATTTTATTAGGCTTTCTTAAGGTGCCCAAGGCCTAGGGTGTGTGGCATCAAAGAAAGGATAATTAATGTGAAGAGAGGCCTTCATGTATGTATCAATTTACATTGAAGCTACTTTTAAACAAGTATTAAAGCAACTTAATTCCCTGTAGAGGAGCCTAATATCACTAACTTAGCGCAATCTGTTTTCACTTATTCAGACTCGTAACACCTCAGAAATAGAAGGGAACTTAGAGTTTGGGAGTGGAAAGTGGAGTTGAAGTGTCTTGTTCTTGAGTCCCAATCACTAGTTGAGTAAGTGTGATCAAGTCATAACCCCTCTGGGTACTGAGGGGGAATAAACTAGGTAATTTTTAAGGTTTCTTCCAGCTCTAAAATTCCATAGTTAGAAACCATCTACAACTCCCTACCCAGTGCAGGAATCTCCTTTACAACATTCATGACAGGTGATTGCTCATCCAGCCCCTGCTCGAACTCTTTTCAGCACCTCTGACAATCTTTTCCATTTGGGGACAGCTCAAGTTGTTCTCGCTGGTCCTTGTTCTATCTCCTTGGACCAAGTAGACTATGTAAAATTCCTTTAGGTCATAGCCTCAGTCGTTATCCTGACTGTGCATGAAGAAATGCTCTGACAAAGTTTCTCTTTACAAGTTTTTTATTCACTAAGAAGTATTGAAAAGAACCCTGGGCTGGAGATATGAGGCATTTAGTCATAATTTTAGTTCTGCTACAGATTCTTCCTATGTGACATCAGACAAGTCACTTAACTACTTGATCCCTCCAATTCTCCTTCCATCTTCTCCTACAAGTACCTTGTTTCTGAGATCAGTGCCAATTTACTATCTATCTATCTATCTGTCTATCTATCTATCATTATTATAAACTTATATTAAAGTTATATAACTATATGTTTTATATGATATGTATATTATATGCAATTTATAACAACTGTGTATGTACGATATAGATATATATAAATATAAAACAACTATGTACATGGAAGATATATTGCAACTATGTGCATATGATATGTAAAATAACTATGTACATGCAAGATATGTGTGTCTGTGTGTTTATATAACAACTCTGTACATACAAGATATTTATATAACAACTATGCAGATATAGGATATGTTTGTGTTTATAGTATATATGTCCTTAAAACAAGTATGTGGATACAAGATATATATCTGTGTACGTATAAGATATATACTATCTATATATAAGACATACAGATATCTTATCTACATATGTATATATGTGTGTACAAGATATAGATATCTATATATCTTGTATTATATAATTGGTTATATGTTCCCCCTTCCCCACCTCCCATTAGACTGTAAGATCCTTGAGGGCAGAGACAATATTTGCTTGTCTTTGTATCCCCAGTGCTTAACACAGTGCCTGGTGTGTAGTAAGTGATGAATAAATGCTTGTTATCTTGCCTTGCTTTGCCTTGACATCTGTAAACCGTTCCTAATAAAATCTGACCCCTTCACTTTGTCTAGGGCCACCTTGGGAATAAAAAATAAGGAAATATGGCCAGAGCCCTTTAAACTTCTTAGAAAATAATCATCATGCAAGTTCCATGCGGTGACTGTGTCCATTTTTCTTCTTTGTGGTAAGACTTACATGTTCCTTTCATACAGAAAGAAAGAGAAACTGAAAGATCCTTAAGATTTGTAGTCATATTATATACTTATTTTGAAACCACCATACTGCCTAACAGAGTACTACTATATTTAAAAAAAATTAGACTCAGCTCCAGGCAAAAATCTTAGGGATTCACCTAGTTCAAGGATTCTTAACCTGGAGTTTATAAACTTGTCTTTAAGGAATATTCTGATAATATATTTCAATATAATTGGTCTCTTTCGTAATGCTTTGTATTTTATTTTATGCATTTAAAAGTATTATTCTGAGAAGGGGTCAAGGCTGACTCCATCAAATTGCCAAAAGGATCTATGACACACAAAAAGTTTAAGAACACCATAGTCCAACCCATTTATTTTGCAGAAAAGGAGACAGAAGCCCAAATCGGTGTAATAATTTGCCCAAAGACACAGATCTACTCAGAAGTTGTGTCTCTTGGCTCCTAATCCAATGTTTCCATAGCATTCCAAGTGGCCATATCCCCAGTGAATAAGCCAGTTTCTATTGCTGACTCAGGATTGTACATTTGAATGGCATGGTAAAAGCCCTGTAAATTCTCCTTCATGTGGACCACCCCAATACCAGGACGTATGCTGGCTGGGAGGGGGCCACAGCGAGAATGGCAAAGTTTAATAAGTTTCAGGGTGGAGCTCAGAACATTTAGTGGTGGGACCAGCTCATGGGCCCTATCTCCAAAAGCTGCCCCCTTCCAGTAACCAGTGCCAATTTGCAAGCTTGCTTTCTCAGCATACCTGGGAGACTCTGGCTTGCTCCCCTAAAGCACAAAAGCCTCACTAACCTAAAGACTCTCCCTGTCAAATCTGCTCACCTTGAAGTCTGTCTGCCTGAGAACAGTAGCCATATAGATTAGGCAGGGGAAACTCAATCAAATCTTTTTTACATTCAATTTGGCTACTTTCATGAAGGACTGTACCCAAAACTGTTCTCTTCTTCTTTCCCTCCTCAAAATGATAGGAAATCAGTGATGACCTGCAGAAAGCAAATAATGAAACCAGTGAAACCTGGTCCCAGTACAAGGCCAAGCTTTTATTCACTCAATAGGTATCATTAAGTGTCTGTTGAGGTAAAAGAGAGGAAAGGTATTAGAGAAGTCAGGGCTGGATCTCCAAGTTCAGGAGCTCTGTATTTAAAGACAGAAGACACATCTTTGACTCTCAGTTTTGCCGCTTAGCTGTGTGACCTTGAGCAAATCAATGAACCTCTCTGGGCTTCGGTTTCCTCATCTTTAAAATGCCATTAATAACTTTGACTTGCCTACCTCAGAGGGTTGTAAGAATCAAATGGATTAATTCACTAAAGTAGTTTGTATCTATAAAATTATAGACACATATGTAAAATTATATACACATGTTATATATAGATGCACATGCATGTGTGTGTGTGCACACACACACACACATACACCAATTAGTCAAAAGAGTTGGGAGATGCCAACAAGAATAAACTTGGATTCTTAATGCACATAAGCAAGACAAGGCAGAAAAAGCAGGATTTTTAAGTTGAGAAGCAATCTTAGTTTTTTAAGAGCAGGAGACAGTATGTTTTTTTTCCCTAGGAGCTGGCCTTGACCAGGTAGCACCAATGCTAGAAGCTACTGTCAGGGGTAAGCTCTGACCCCCTCAGCATTCCTGGTGCACATCAGTGACTGTGCCTCCTTTGGAATCAGTCTGATTCATTGCTCTGACTGGAGAACGCAGAAAAGAGCCAGGAAGGGACCCTAAGGAGAGATAGGACAAGCTTTCCAGATGAAGAAATTATCTTCCTAGTGGATTGCCAAGAAAATGAACTGACCAGTTCTACAGACAAATATTCCCCTGTTTGTAAATCCTATAAAATGAGAACATGAATGCACATTAGAGATCTCTGAGAGAAACCTACGCAGTGGCTGAGGCATTGCACTAGACATAAGTCTGGATCCCATTTCCACTGCTCCCAATGAACAGAACATAGGCAACAGGTTATAGGGGAAAGAACCTTGGCCTACGGGTCCAGAGATTTGTGCTCTAGTCTTGGTATCACTAACTAACCAGTTGGCCTCAGATAAGTCATTTTCTGGGTCTTTATTTCCTCATTTATAAAATTACATGAGTGAACTAGACGGTTTCTAAAGGCCCTTTCAGCTTTATATGTCTTTTAGAAGTCTGAAGCTCAGTTTTCCCTTCTGTAAAATAGCATGTTGATGTACAGAAATGTTGAGGGGCTGGATATGCTCTTTATCATCACCCCCCCGGTGGTATTTGTCTTTCTTTACCATATCCTTATAATATTTAACAGTCATGTGTGCATGATTACACTCAGGGTGGCTGACTAGGTTAATATCCTCAATTTTTTGAACAATGAGATGGAGAGTAGAGACAAAATGATCGAAAAGCTCCAGAAAAGGCAGGTAGTTCTGTTTAAGGCAGGTTTGTAAGGATCTTTAAACCATTTCACTAGCTTCAATAAAGTCTTAATGTTGTTCATCTTCTCATGGAAAGCCTTTCTGGTTTCCTCCTAGGACCCTTTAGGAATTATAAGATAGCACTGAAAGGAACCTCAGGGATCCCCTCATTTGACATAGGGTAAAACTGAGGCCCAGAGAAAAGAGATTGACTCAATGTCACAGAGCTAGAAAGTGACAGAACCTTGGGGAGTCACCGTGATTTAGGGATTCTGAGACTCAAACAGAAGTGAGACCAGAGTCAATTTGACTCTTTCACCATATGTTGGGGAAATGGTAATGATAACTAATATGTATAAATCATTTAAAAGTTTATAAAACAAATTTTTTTTAAAAAAAGGTAACAATACAACAATACAGTCTTCATCTTTCAGACAAGGAAAATGACGTTTAGAGCTTTGTCCACGGGTATTTAAGTGGCACGGTGGATAGAGTGTTAGGTCTAGAGAGTCAGGAAGACCTAAGTTCAAATTTGGCTTCAGATTACACACATACAGTTGTATGACTCTAGTCAAGTCACTTAACTGGATTTGCCTCAGTTTCCTCATCTGTAAAATGAGGTGGAGAAGGAAATGGCAAACCACTCCAGTACCTTTGCCAAGAAAATCCCAAATCAGGCCACAAAGAGTCTGAAACAACTGAAAAAAAAGATGGTTTGTCCAGAGTCACACAGATTTTAAAGGGGAGTTTAGTCTGAGATTAAGCCATTTGGCTTCAGTACATTGTCATGTTGAGGCTGCACGACTGGTGAAAGTGGAGCGATTTTCTCATAATGAAGTCATATTTATTGCAAAGATCCTCAAGGCTACTTAATTGTAAAAATAATTACATATGTCTGAGAAGAACTGGGAGATCAAGGATTTCTTTCCAAAAATCCCATGATGCTCTTAGATTGCAAATTGTGAAGAAGAAAAAAAAAATGGCTCTAAGTTACAGAACACCAGGCCTCCAAAAGGAAGAAGCTATCTAATCCAAAACATACCTAGCCAAGAATCTTCTCTATACTGGCCCCTACAAGTGTTCCTTCAACTTGCCCGTTCTGTTTTTGGATAGCTCCAATTGTTAGAAACTTGGTCCAAATCTACCACTGTACCTTCCACGCATTGTTCCTAGTTCTGCCTTTGGGGTGAGCAGAATGAATTTAATCTCTCTCCCACCTGACAGCTATCATGTTCCTCATGAGCCTTCCCTAATTCCTTAAACTATTTCAAATACATTATATTCTATAGACATTATGTTCTATAGATCACCCTCTTCTTTCCTTGACATTTGTTGAAAATGCACCTATGAGCACAGTAAACCTCTAAGAAATATTAACTTAGAGAAACTGTGTCATTTCTCTAAAAATGTCATCAGGGCAACCTAGGGATTGAGAAGAAACTTTAAAAGAGTGTGATGGTATAGAAGAGAGTGCTGGATTTAGACCTGGGTTGAAATCCCAAATCTTCTCATTATTATCTATGTGATTTCAGGCAAGTCACTCTGACTTTCCAAAAGGCACAGAACTGAACATAATATTCCAGATTTGGACTGACTGAGGCAGAGTATGGCAGGACTATAATCTCAGCATTGTCTCTCTTACTGTAGCCTAAAACTGAATTACCTTCTTTGTTTTTGTTTTTTGTTTTGATTTCCTATCATGTCATTGACTCATAATGAGCTTTTAATCCTCTCAAACCCCAGAATACTTTCAGGTAAATTGATGCTTAAGCCAAACCTTACTCATACTGTACTTGCAAAGTTGATTTTTTTTTTTGGACTGAAGTGTGAAACTTGGTATTTACCTCTATTAAATTTCATCGTATTGACAGATTGGACTCTTCTCAGAAATGCAGGGTTATAAGACAACTCTAAGAGACTCATGATGGAGAGAGATGTCTACATTCAGAGAAAGAACTAGAAAGAACAGAGTTTGAATGCAGATTGAAGCAAACTACCTGCTCTCTTTCTCTTGTTTGGTTTTGTTTCCTCTTTCCCATTGTTCATTCCATTGGTTACAGTCCTTTACAACCTGACTAATGTCTGATGTGAAAGTATTTGCAGATCCTATACTTGATTGCATGCTACCATGGGAGCAGGGGAGGAGAGGAAGGGGGGAGGGGGAAATTGAAGCTCAAGGGATGGTGGAACTGAATCTTGTAAAACTAAAAGTAAACAAACAAATTAATAAAGACAAAAATATTTTTAAAAAAGAATTGAAGAGAAAGAAAGGAAAAATAATTCATCATAGTGTGCTTGGTCCATCATTCACCCTATCTAGATCACTCTGGATTCTGACTGCCACCCAAAGTGTTAGCTATCCTTCACAGCTTTGTGTCATCTTTAGATTTGATGAGTAGACGAAAGGTAGTTCTTCTGGAATCAACCAAACTAAGCTTGAAGCAGGTGTTTCACCTTTTCCAATCTATAAAAGAAGGAAATACTTTCCAAGAAATCATAGAATTTAGAACTAGAAAGGACTTGGGAGATCATTTAATCTAACCCCTCACTTTATAGATGAGGAGACCAAAACCCAAAGAGTTAAAATGACTCATTTAAAATCCCACAGATAATAATGAAAAGATTCTAGATTTTAATCCAGGTCCAAATTGAGCATTCTTTTCTACACCATCACACTGTCTTTTGAAGTTTTTTCTTAATCTTATATGGGATGCCCTGATGACATTTTTTAGAGAAATGACATAGCTTTTCTAGGTTATTATTTCTTGGAGGTTATCGTGCTCATAGGTGCACCTTTCCTCAAATGTCAAGGAAAAGAAAACATAAAAAAGTGATTGCTTAAACTCAATATAATGGGATTGTCAGCTAAACTCCCAGAGACAAGATTGCACAGGATTTCAGAGCCAAGAAACTCCATGCCTTTGACCCAGTTCCTTTTATTCTCATTCTTTGAGGAGCAGCAGATGCTATACAAAAAACACCTGATTTTTCTAAGTCTTTGAAGTACTGGCACTGGAGGACAACAAAATGCAGAGAATTAGAATTTTTAGGTCTAGGTTTGAGGGTCTGTTACTAGCTGTGTGACATTAGGGTATCGCTTAATCTCTAGGATTCTTATTACTCAAATTATAAAACAGAGATGAGTCTCTGCCCTACATACCTCAATCAATCCACATACCTTGAGGGGCTGTTGTGAAGATCAAATGAGGCAGTCTATGCCATGAGTACTCTAAACAATAAAGCTCTGTATAAATATCTGGGTTCCTTTATGGATGTGTGATCTCATGCATGTGAGTACACTCCCTCTATAGGTAAAGATCTCAATGCCTCGAAAGCTTCTCATCTAATGCCCTTCTTGTTCATGTCTTTCTTTAAACCATCTATATTCTACCCAACATAATGGAAGCCTTTCTCCCATTCTGTTAATAATTCATGAATGCCAAAGATCTGTCCATTGCTTATCCATCACCTTTGATACATGACTGACCCAACTCCTTTTCTGGTCATAAATAAAGATCATAGAATGTGACTTCCAGATAAAAATGGCTCTCTGAGGCAGGAAGAACAGCTCCACCACACCTACTCCAGCAAAACAAAACAAAATAAAACCCTAAAAATTAAACTAGCCAAATAATGGTCAAGAAATGTAATGAGAAACTACCATGACTTCTGCACTCGATTTCCTTCCCCTTAAAAAAAGTTAGCCAGAAGCTCAGAAGCAATGGGAAAGAAGCCCCCAGTAAAGTCAATGTTTGAACGTAAGCAAAGAATCCTGGAGTCTCACAGCAGAAGCAGAGATGGGCCAGAGACATGTACAAGTATGCAGAGCTCTGTTTCTCTCAGGAGGCAGCAAAAAAAGAGAGAAAGCAACAGAGGGCTTTCCGGAAAAAACCTTTAGGTGGTCCATAGCCCACAGGATAAAGAGGCTTGGAAGTGACCAGGAGTGTCAGTCATGGCATCAATCAGATCAGGTCACCCCAAGACTCCAAGGTCAATAGAAAGATATGTCCTGAGATATCACAGCTCAGTATCAAATAGCTCAACATCAGAACTGAGATGATCTTATCAGTGGAAATGATATTAAAGAAGAGACATTACCATATGACTTGCCACTGTATCCTAAGGCCACGGGATCGATTTGCTGCTGAAATCTGTTGTCTTCCTCTTTTAGAATGTGAATTTCTTGAAAGTAGTGACTGTCTTACTTCTCTTTTGTATCTCCAGTCCTTAGCACAATGTTTTCTATAGGGTAAGTGTTTAATAAGTCCTTCCTCCTTTCCTTCTTTGCTTCATTCCTAGATAGCCCTAAAGACTGAACATTCTGAACATAAAAGACTCAGGAGTGATAAAACCCTCAGGGATATAGGCCAAGGAACCAAGTAACTTGGACAAGAGCAAACAGGGCTGAACACACCACCCAAAAGTATCAGCTTGGCTTTGAGACAAAGACCCAATTTAGGAGCTAAGGCTGGAGACAAGCAAAAACAAAACAACATTGGTTAGTATAAAGAATTTTTATAGATTCAGCAGTGCCCCAAAATTGAATTTAGAAGGAAATATTTCCACAAAAATTGCAGAGATTCGAAGTGAAAAAGTGGATTTTCCTACAAAAACCACTTGAATGCCTAGAAGAAATGAAGAGATAAAAATGAAATAAAAGCTCTAGAGAATAGAATTGGAAGGAGAATAAATAGTTTACAAAAGAAAGTAATTAATGTATTCGAAGACTCCCTAAAAACAAGAATAGAACAAACAGAAACCAGTGATTCCATGAAATAGACAGAAAGGTTGAAAAAAGAGAATAAATGTTAGATGTCTAATATTGAAAGCAACTGACCTGGAAAACAAGTAAAGAAGAGATAATTTAATATATTGGACTCTCTGAAAACCATGATTAAAAGGTTGGACAATATGTTTCCCGAAAAAAGCCCATAAATAAAAAACTGCTCAGATCTATTAGGATTAGAGGGCAAAACAAAGATAGAATCACTAATCACCTCTTAAAAGAAACCCCACAAGGATAAGTCCAAAGAATGTTACAGCCAAAATCGAGAGTTTCCACATCAAAGAAAATTTATTTCAAGCATCTTGAAAGGAGTTCAGTTACCAAGGAACCACAGTCAAGGTCGCATAAAACTTGGTGGCTATCATATGATAGCAGAACTTAGAACATGATAGGTAAGGTAAAGACTTACAACCAAGAATAACTTACTCTGAAAAGCTGAGTATAATCCTATGGAAGGAATAAATGGATCTGTAATGGAATAGAGGGTTTTAAAGCATTTCTGATAAAAATACCAGAGCTTGAAATATAAACACAAGAGTCAAGAGAAATCTAGAAAGGAAAATTTATTTGAGCAATTGGAAGGAGTTTTATGATGATTTAGTTAACATTTCAATAGGGGAGAAGAAACAATTGTACTGTCAGAATCTGTCTTCAAAGGGTATTGAGGGAATTAGATAAGAGAAACAGGGCCTTGAAGTTGTATTGGTTCTGTTCTGAAGGTTTTAAGGGAAGAAAGAGAAGGGAGAGTAAAATTAATACACTAGTTTAGGAAGGAGGAAAAATGAATGGAACTTGATATCTCTCATAATTGGGGTTTGTGAATAAGAATAATACGGAGGAAGAGGTGGAGGAATGGACATCAGATGAACCTTACTCTTCCCTGAACTGGACAGAAGAGAATTGAACACATGCACACATGATTACACCACTCACAAATAGCTTGGTGTAAAAATACATTAAATTCAAGAAATAAAGAGGGAAAGAAGTGGGAATAGGGAAAGGGGGGAATTATGAGGCAGGGTGATACTGAATATAGAATAAACTGCCTGATCCTGAAAAGGGACAGGAAATAAAAGGTAAGAAAAGAAAATTAGAAAAGAGAAAAGAAGAGGGAAAAAGAGAAGAAAAAGTAGAGTCTTAGGAGAGTACCCAACAAATACAGAATGGCTAAACAAATTGCAATATATGAATGTAATGGAATATTATTGAGTTGTAGGAAATGATGAAAGAGATTAATTCAGAGAATTTTGGGAAACATGAACCAGTGTAGAGTGAAGTGAACAGAACTATTTGAACAATTTATACAAAAGCAAATACATTGTAAGGAAAACAGCTCTGAAAGAATTAAGAATTCTGATCAAAATAATGACCAATTCTAGAGGACCTAGATGAACATTGTTACCCACCTCTTTTCAGAAAGGTGATGGATTCGAAATATATATGTATGTATGTGTGTGTGTATACGTATATGTATATATATATGTGTGTATATATATATATATATATATATATTTAAAATGGCCACTGTGTGGATTTATTTTGCTTAATTATTTTTATTTGATGAAAAGGTTTTTCCCTCTGTTTTGAATTGAGGCAGAGTTGGAAAGGAGAGAAGGAGCTAGCCATAGTAATGTCCCTTCCCTCCTCCAAAGAAAGTAATTGAAACTTTTTTTTTTATTACACAGAAGAGAATAAAGGAATTTCAGAAGGAAGAATAGATGAGCAGGAGAGTGTTAAAGGTAATGTAGATTTCATTACTTTTTTTATAAGCAAGTAGTATGAAATGTAGACTCATTGTTTTATATACAATTCTCTTTTTTTGTTCTGCTATGCATATAGAAATGATTGTTTTCTATACGTTTAAATTCAGAATTAAAAACAAAAAAATTAAGAGGATTTTAGGAAATCATAAATTTAAAGCTTGATATGACCTCAGTGAACCTTCTTATTTTACTGATGAAGAGGTCCCAAGAGGATAGTGCTTTATTCACAGAGACAGTAGGTGACAAAGGCAGGATTTGAACCCAGGTCCTTTTATTCCAAGATTCTTTCCATGAGCTTTCCATGGGACTATGTTTCTCATATCAATCACCAAACATTTATTCACTGCTTGGTATGTGTCAAGTGTTGTGTTAAGTGCTGGAGATAGAAAGAAAGAAGGGAAAAAACCAGATCCTGTCTTCAAATAACTTATGTTCCAATTGTTCATATATACACTGAGTTTGGGCAGAGTTGAATCACCAATGGCATCAGTCCAACAACTGTGCCAAGGTAACCTTTGCTTACTGATCTATATCTATCTTTCTATCTACCTATCTATCCATCTATCTGTCTTTGAAGCACTGGATTTGACATCCAGTAAAACATGATTCCATGCAGACATGAAGTGGGGAGTTTCTCTTTCAGAATTTGAGGTAGGAACATTTCTGCCACACCCACCCTAGAAATGACTAGTAGAAAAGTGCTCATAGGATAGCACATCTATAATGCCCGAGTCCATTTGGCGTCTAAATCTTGAAGCAGTCACAGTATTAACTAGCATTTACGTAGCATGTTCAGGCTTGTAAGACACTTTACAAATATTATCTTATTTGATATGATCATACCTAATATTTATATAATGCTTCCAAGGTGCCAAGCACTGTGCTAAGTACTGTACGATTATTATGTCATTATATCCTCCCAACAATCCTGGGAGGTAAAAGATATTATCCCCCTTTTACAGCAATGAAACTGAGGCAGGCAGTTGTTAAGTGACTTGCCCAGGATCACAAAGCTAGTAAATAAATGTCTGAGGCTGAATTTGAACTCAGGGCTAGCTCTTTATCCACTGAGCCACCCAGCTGCCTCACAGGACTCAAAGAGCAATCTCCTCAGAACTCTCAGAGGAAATAATTTTTGCTTTTAGCCTCGGGAGGAAAAGGTCACTTCAGTTTATTACTTCAAGAGCTGCTGCTGTCCAGGAGAACCAGTGAGGTGGAGATTCTTCTGATTCATCTTGTCCTATATAATCAGTATCTCAAAATTAGGAGAGATTGCAGAAATCAATCTAGTCCAACTTTCACCTGAACAGAACTTCTCTGCCTTTATAATATGCCTTACATATGCTCATCTACTTGAATACTTCCAGGAACGGGGAACTCATTATTTACAGGAGCAACCTATCTTACTATTTCTTGTTCTAATTAGTGTCAAGTTTTTTCCTTATATAGAACCAGAAAGCTCACTTCATAACTTTCAGTCTTGGATCCAAATTCTGATTTCTAGATCCAAGATGAATAAATATACACTCTTGGCCACATTATAGTCCTTCCAATATTTGAAGAGAACATTTTTTTCCTCCTCACTCCCTTTCTACATACCTTCCCTTAAGGTTGCCATCTCCCCCACAGTTGGAATCCTTTACTCTTTCCTTTAGAAATTCCTTAACTCTCCACTACTCTTCCTATACTGTCTGGAATAATTAATAAAGAACATGTTCACTATGTAACTTAAGGATAATGTTCTAAACACCTTCCCTGATGCTCTTGGCCCCCAAAAGCGTAGGTTCTGGTATCCTAAAAGATCACAGACATCCTTTGAGTTATGGACACTTCTTCCGTATGTACAATTCACTTCAATAAAATTTATTTAGCACTTTCTATGTGTAAGGCACTTTGTAATATTTCAAAGCTTCAATCTGTGATTTTTTCCAATGTGACTATTTTCTCCATTGATGTAGTCCTTACGACTTCATCCCTTCTGAAGCTGCAAGAGTTTCTGTGGCTGAAAAATCAATCACCTTACCTCATCCTCACTATAAACCTCTCAAAATTTGGCTAGACTCATCCTCAGACAACAGATAAAAAGATTGTCACTCTCGAAGTCTTTCCAGTTTGATGAGACTTGCTAAAGATTATTTTCTACTGGCATAACCTGTGAGAACATAGGACTTTGCACAGTACCTAGTGGACACTTAACAAATGTCTCTTGACTTGACACTGATTCATCTGCATACCCTAATGAGGCAGTGAAATGGGACATATACAAATGCATGTCCTAGTACATACAAATAACCAGTTATATTATTAGCTTCCCATTTCTCTGGCTAACTCCAAGCACCATTTAAGCCATCCTAGATCAATGGTGTCACCTGGTGGCCAATGTGGGGAAATTTCAGACTCAACAACTCTTCCCCACCATCTCCTTTCTTCCCCTTTTTGTGGGAAATTCTGCATGGGCCATGTTCTTCCCTTTCCTTCATTCTTTCACCACTCACAGCAAAATGATTCTACCACAGGCAATCTCTTCCTCACATGTACATACACATCCTCTTTATCCTCCTTCTTTTTTCCCTCTCCCTTGAAACTTTTGCCTAGTTATCTCAAGTAAATCTTTCTCCTCTATTTGGCTTCCTTCCCTCTTTGTTCTATTGCTAAACCAAAGGAAGAGAGGAACTCAATTGTAGTTGACAAGTCTAAAAGTAGAAATATTGATACACAGCTCCATCAAGAAATGATCGTATAAGTTTTGACAAGAAATTAGAAAATGGGAACCAGTGTCAACCCTAACCCAAATCTCCCCTCAGAATCTCTATGACTTCTTCTAGCACCAACATTCAAGGTAATAAGACAAAACCTATTTTAATTATGAGCACCACCCCCATAGTTTTCTATTTTAAATAACCTGCAAATATATTGTGTTTTCCAACAATATTAAGATTCGTTCTGTCTCTAAGTCTATGACTTTGTTAAATAGGTTATTGTGAGTTAACTTAGGAACCTAAAAATCAGTTGTAACTGTTTCCCTGGATGAATTCATTCTAAGTGACAAATAGCCAATTTAAGAGAAAGTATTTGGAACACAACACAGTAACAAATTGAAACCTTTTATAGTTCCTTTGCTGTTTCAAGGGACCCTTCGTTTCATTGTAATTACAGTTGTCTGTATCACTGATCATTTAAACAAAATCCTGGTCATGGAATATTAAAGAGGGTTGCATGTCAGTATAATATTGTCCCTTTAAGGATTCTACCCTTTGCCATTTAATGAAGAGCTTCCTCTCTCTTCCCTTATAAAATGAAGTATGCAGAGACTCCAACGTATAGGAGCTAATCCTCTGAGTATTAAGTTGATAGTTTTTCTTGGACAAGCATCTTAAGTTTGGAAAACATGTTTTTCTGCTCAATCTTTTTCTTATTCTTGATGGTTTTTTTGTGCTTTTGCTTTAATACTTGTCTGGGCACTTTCATCTCCTGTTTCCCTTTACTGTCCTACATAGTCTCCATCTTGGGTAGGTATGCTTTTTAAAATGAAATTTTGAATAATTCATAGCCAAGATCTTGGAACTGCTCTCCACCTTAAAGACTATAAAATTGAACCTTCTAGGTTTAGAGGGGTTGCTCCCAAAGCTAAATTGATCTTGGCTGCATTAGCACAACTATGTGTATTATCCAGGATGAAGCAAATGATAGCTGGATTGTGCTCTGGTCAGTCTGCATCTTCAGTCATGTGTGCCCTGTTTTAGAAGAGGAATCAACCAGAATGGTAAAGAGACTGGGAACCACATTATTTAAGGAATGAATGAAGGAACTGGAGATATTTAGCTTCCTAGATAGGAGAAGATTTCAGGGAGCAGGGCTGGCATGTTGTCTTTAAATATTTTTAAGGGAAGTGAAAAAAAAAATTAACATTGGTCACACTTTCTAGCCTGTCTGCCTAGAATGGACTCACCCACCTCTGCTTGTTGACATCCTTCCCAAGCTTCAACAACTGGTTCTTATGAAGTCTTTTCTAATTTCTCTAACTAGAAGTGATTTTTCTTTCATCTGATCTTGAAAATTTGTAGTTCCCTGATATGTTTATATAATGGAGGTCCTAAAAGAAAAAACACAGAGGCCAAGGACCAAGGTCCTTTCATGGGGCCATATGTCCTCAGACAGGAAAAGACCTTAAGGCATTTCTCCTTACAACATGGTCTCTTGCCAGATAGCATGATTAAAAGAGTCACTGAGATCCCTCCAAATGGAATGAGGCAAAAGAGGGAGGGACTGATGCTGAAAAGCTTTTTCTAATGCCTCCTCAGCCAATCACTTTCCTCTTCAATACATGGGAAGCCTACCTGAACCAGTTACAGAATGCACACACATGCTCTATAGCATGCCCTAAGCACTTCCATTATATATCCTCACCATTCTCCTAGAAGCAAGCTCTCTAACATCTTCACATGGATAGCCTATGCACCAGATCCCTAATTCTATTCCTAACTTGATCTGTTCGTATTTATTTGTGGCCACATCTAATCTAAGCTTCTTAAGGGTATCATCTCTCATTCATCTTGAATCTCATTCAATACTTTGCAGATACAAGGTACTTTATAAACTCTTAAATGAATGAACGAATGAATAAGGTACAATAAATATTCGGACAGCTGCATTCTAGTTCTTGATTGCACATGGTTTCAGAGTGAAGGTGACAGCATGATTTAGAAGCAGAGAATGAAATACATAAATTGAATACATGTATATATGTATATATATAGATGTATATATATATATACAGTGCAAGAATATATAGAATATGAAAAGATTCTGTGATTTTGCAAAAAATAAAAACAAAAACAACCCACTGAAAACATAACCATGTTTGCAAATTATTTCAAAGCAGAAACTAATTTGAAAACTCCTGTTCTAAAACCATTGAGAGAGGGTTGGGTGATCAGAACTTATCCCTTATTCTGTAACTTACCCCTTAAATGGAAATGAGCCAAATATTTTCCCCTCAGTCTGTAACTTACTTAACTTCTTTTGTGAGAAAAGGAGAGAAAAATAGAATGTAAACATCTCAGGGAGCTCATTTGACCAGGAGAACTAGACGGCATACCCCATATTAACTTATTTGTCCATCGTACTGTTTATAGGAATGAAGCAAGAGGAGGAAAGAAGAACAGGCTTATTAGGCTTCCCTAATGGGGTTTCAGGAAAGATACCAGACAAGAGGAGCAGGTTGAGATGAAAGGGAAACTACTACTAGAATAGAAGGAGCTGGGCAGTGCCCCGAGAACCTAAAGAATTTCATTTGGGAGGCACTACTGTGCTACAAGCAATGTGCATGCTCCAAAGCACACATTAATTTTATAATAACAATAATAACTTACACTTATATTGTTACATTACAATTGCAGGGATGTTCAGATCCATTATCTTATTGGAGCCTCATACAACAACAACTCTATCAGGTAAGAAGTTTAATTAGTATTGTCCCCATTCAAAGGACGAGGAAATAGGGGCTGTTAGAAGAATAAGCTTCTTTGCCTGCTTCTACCAAACTCCACTCTCTGACCAGGCCTATTGGTTCAAATCTAGTCATTGTACTATGTATGACTAAAGGAGGAATTCAGAAACACTGGACTCTCATGGTCTCACCATTAGCAAAATAATTCTCCTATGTGCTTACAATGGATGTATCAACAGGATGCCAAAACATCTGGATGAAAAGGAAAAATTCAATCAATCATCCGGATGTTCCCAAACACATCTGTACTACTGGCGACATTTTTCATTTGTAATCAGGATGTTTTGGCTCTGTTCAGAAAGGATTTTAGATTACTGCAATTCAATGGATGCTGTTTATTGGTTGGTTTTTTCCTTTTTTCCCTTTTGGTTGGTTTATTTATAACAAAATGAATGTAGGTGACTTGTTCCCCTTCTCTGAGACTCAGTTTCCTCATCTGTAAAATGAGTAGTTTAGACTAGGTCACTTCTGAGATTCCTTTCAGCTCTAAGATAATGTGATTCTTGGTTTCTCTGAAATAAAACAAAAAAGTCAGGGTCCTTCAAAAACTTGGGGATATGTTTGGTAGAAATAAATGAATAGTGTCAGAGAGACCAGTAGCAATGGTAATAACCCTCTACAAATTGTAAATGCAGCAAACCTGAAATCTTATCAGCTCCATTTCACCCAAAACAAAACAGTGTTTTTAGACCTTCCTGTGACACTGATGAGACTTAGAGTTGGGAGGAATTTGGAAACTCTATTAGGCTGAGTTAACGTTCCCAGCTTTGATCAGCATTCATTCCTAGTAGTCATCTATGGATGTTGCTTTTAAAAATAAACAGCCAGCCCCAAGCACCATCATTGCTGAGTTCTTACACCTTCTACACAGTTTTTGTGTTTTGTTTCTCAAAGTAAATAATATGAAATGAAGGTTTCTCTTCCAATTCCTGTTTGTTCAGAAATCTCCCATTTCTGAAATTGTCCTGTCTTAGCCAGTTTTACCTACTTAAAAAAAAAAATCACATCTCCTAAGAAGCCCGTTCCTTTCAAAAAGCTGATTATATGTAACTGTCTAGAAATTAGGAATATATTTTCTTTACGGTTTCCATTCATGCTGGCTCTTTCCAGTATGGTAATTTGGGACTGTCTCATTACAGATAATCTTTAGATTCCAGTCCTTAGGATTAAAAACTTATTTTCTTAGGTCGATCTGATTTGTACCAATCTAAGCTTGGGACAATTTCCCTCTTCTTTGTGTTTTTTTTTTCTTCCAAAGGAACATAAGGCTAAAGACAAACAGGATGGTGCAATCTGTTGAACTCTCCCTTCCGACTTACATTAAGCAACTGCAGAATGGAGACCATCAGATTTCTTTTATTTATTATTTAGGACTCAGGGTTGAAAGGCCAGTATGAATCTACTAAGCATATCCAGTTAAACACATGTTGAGTTCCCCAAATTCCTTTTAATTGATTACACTCTATACTTTTCCCTATTCTTCTCCTTCCCACCTCCCACCCATCAGTCCTCTTGTCCCTCTCAAATATGCAAAAGTGAGTGATGGAAAACAACTGTGTTCTTTGGAAAAAAACATCCTTGATCCATAATCTTGGGATATCACAATTTTGAA
The DNA here is from genome assembly GCA_028627135.1 of Pseudochirops cupreus. Taxonomy (NCBI): domain Eukaryota; kingdom Metazoa; phylum Chordata; class Mammalia; order Diprotodontia; family Pseudocheiridae; genus Pseudochirops; species Pseudochirops cupreus. The sequence continues at coordinate 503,325,851 of CM053582.1, forward strand.
AATAGATTTCTGGAATGTACATATTCTCTTATGACAAGTCACTCTATTCTAGGACAGCCTTGATGAGCTGAAATTGGACACATGGGTATGTATATAAAAATATTATCTGAGAAGCCACCTTTTGAGTATCTCAAAGGAATTTATAGTGTCGGATTTGTTGTTTTTGTAGAACTTGGCTCTCTTTGTATGTCTATCTACACCAAGGGCTCTTAACCTGGGGCCCATGGACCCCACAAGACTCTGGAGAGATTTTAGGAAGTCCATAAACTTAGATGGGAAAAAATCTATATCCTTATTTTCACTAAATTTGTTTTCCTTTATAATAGTATGTATTTTAGTTTATGCATTTAAAAATATTATTCTGAGAAATCCATAGGCTATATCAAAAGGGGTCCATGACACAAAAAAATTTAAGAATCCCTGGTCTAAAGGATCTCAAAGGTGCTAGAATGCTGTTTTAAAGATTATAGGCAATCTTTCCTGTAATTTGGAGTAAAAGATATTTACGGCTTTTAATTCACACCACAAGTTGTTGATAGACCTAATGTGAGCAGCTAAAAGGAAATAGATAGTGATTACATTCTTTATTTCAAAGAAGCCCCTACTAAATATACTTAATTAACATTAGAGATGGGGCAGAGTACCAATGACTCCAGAACTTTGGGGGCACAGACTACTCCAAATAATTGAAATATATAATTTAATTCATGATTTAAAAGCCAGACTCCAGACTTTCTTGGAAGAAGAAAAAATAAGCAAGAGAGTAAATGAGATCCAAGTGAATAATTTTCCCCTGGTTGTTCAGTGGAAAATCTGAGAGTCTGAGTTTTACCAGTGACAATAGTGGTCTGTCTTAGCAACGTAAAACAACTTAAAATGCCATTTTCAAGTGTGTATTTAGAATCAAAATTTAAAACTAAACCAATCTTTATATTCAAGGCTGTTTAAGAGCATTTTAAAAAAAAGTATCAGTGTCCTTTAACTTTTCTGACTGGCACCTAATGATTAGGAAATCATCATAGAGTTAAGACTGGAAAGTATAGAGGAGCAATCCAAGTGTGTGGGGGCATGCACAGTAAGAAATTTGATATGAAATATGTGCTAGCAAGTAATGTAGCTTAATGATAATTGCTGCATGTATTTGCGCTTCACACACTATGAAAATAAGTTAGACGTTTCATCAGAAAAGTTAACCTAGAAAATGAGACTTAAAAAAAAGTCGCAGGAGCAGATGTTGATTTTTAGTGGCACCAGGGCATAAAACTCCATATTGGTTGATTAAAATCCCTCTGCGATCTCTAGAGCTATCTAGAAACAAAGTAAATCTGCTAAATCAATATACTCTCCAAGACTTAAAAAGAAAAAAACCTGTGTTAAACTCGTGGGTTTGCTATTTCTTAGACAGCTACCTCGGAGCCCCGTGGCGACCCCCTCCTAAGTCTTTTCAGGTAAATCATTCCAGGTAGATGCTAACTTCGGGTAGCCACACAGACCGTGGGGAAGTGAAAGCCTGAAGGCTGTGGGAAGAACCACTCAGCTATCTTCCTGCTGCTCTGAGTTTTGGTCACTGTCAGCTTCTAATTTTGGGTTCTCTTCAAGGATATTTCGGGTGCGTGTTTGGCTTAAAATTAATACTATCTCATGGAAGTAAAATATTTTGTAATGAAAAGTTAATGTCGAAGCCAAAGAGTCGCTAACCGTGTGGGGATGGCATTTTTTGCTTCCCCAAACTTTTCGAAGTTTTTCTTTGCTTCTGCGCCTAAGCTAAATCGTGCCCTCAAAGGACCAAGAACAGGACCCTCTGAAGTCTCTGACCCACAACGCGATCCGTCTCTCTGGAAGGTTGGGTGTGGGAGTGGAGATGTAGACCCGCCCAAGGTCCATCTCCTTTGCCCTATCCCCCAGTTCCCTCTTTCCGGGAACTCTCCGCTTTCCACCTTCCCTTTGACACCTTCTGTCAATTTCCCAGAGTCCCAGGAGGCAGATAGGTCTGGTCAGGGACCTATCGATTCTGAACCTTCTGCTCTCTGTCCTACCCTCCTCCAAGATTGCTCTGAGAGCCACCTTCCTTGGGAGCTGTCAGAGAGCAGTCAGCGTCTCCCATGCCTCTTTCAAACCACAGTTCCCACATCGCTGTGGTCCGGGGCCGAGCCCTCTTTAACCCGATGCACACCACCCTCTCCAACTCCATTGTCCCATTTACGAACCCACCATGGAGTGCACACGGATTCTTAAATAAATACACATTTATTAAATGCCTACTATGTGCCAGCCACTGTGTTAAGCGCTGGGGATACAAAAAGAGACACATTTTCCACGCTGATCAAACGCTTCATTCAGTCCCTGCTCTGCCAGTCCAGGAGATTACTGCTTGAATGCAAAAGGAAAAATAGGATTACCTGGGTAGTTAACTTTTAAATTGGGTACCCTGATAATCCACGGGAAGGGGGAAGGGGAACCTACCAAGATTTGATCGGGGGCTCTATCATGCCCCAAACACAACCCATCCTTCATATTAGCTTTCCAGAGCCGGAACCCAAAGTCTTTAAAAAAGCCAAATCCCCACGCCACCTCACCCCCTTTTTCGCCAACTGGGACTGGAGAAAAAGAGAACGAATGAAGCATCTTCTTGTAGGACCCCAGGACTCAGTACTGAGAGATAGTTGGCGGCCAAGCGCTTTTCCCTGTCAATGAGAGGAGAAACCAACTTGTCTGTAGTCTTACCCATTCCCATTTCCCTTTCCCCACGATATTTTAAGACCATTATATCAGCAAGACGAAGGGGCCGGATGGGAAGTATGCCTGCCGTTGCAAAAGGCCATATGGAGGTCATTACTCTCCGAGAGCACAGACAGGCTAGAGATTTTCTACAGTGCTATATGCGCCCGCGCACGCACTCACGCACGCACACACATACCTAGACAAATACACGCGCGCGCGCGTGCACACACAGATACACAAATGCAAGCGCGCACGCACACACACATTAGGGTTCTGTTTCCTTCCAGTCCCAAGTCCTTGTTCTCCCGTCCCCCCTCCCCTTCCCATCTCCTGCCAGCCCAGCCCCGAGAGATCTCAGAGACGCTTTAAGTCTCAGACTCATGTCAGGGCGCCGGGTCCGTGACAAGTCTGGGCCGCTGGGGTATATTGCATTTCTGCCCCAGCCTTCTCTGTACAGTTGAGCTCCCTCCTGCCCCGTCCCACCCCGTTCAGTAGTGAGTGCCTGTGCTGAACCCTACTTTACGACTTCTGGAACTCTGGGGTGTGTGTGTGTGTGTAGTGGAGGTGTCGGGGGAAGAAAAAAAATGAATCTATAGAAATAGGGAACTACTAAAACATCAATTCGTTTCCTTCCATTGTTCGTGCGCGGAAGCTCTTTGGACTTGCAGGGAAAGGGAGAGCGAAGACTGTGCTAAGTCACTCGAAGCTCCGGGGAAAGTATCGTTTTCTCTGTGTTTGCGTGTGAGTGGGAGAGGGAGACGGGGCGTGCATCCTAGAAAAGACGTTCATGCTGTTGTCCAAGAGGAGGGGGCAGTGCATAGGGATTTTTTTTTCTTCAGCTACGCCCAGTCACCAGGGCCTGAGTTTGTTATGACTGCACCAGGGCTATTTCCCTTTCGCTAGGGTCCTCCCCGGCGAGATAAGATCTTTGCTCCCAGTCTGCAAATTGCAATTGCTTTTGGCTAGTTACTTCTTACAATCCCGGCTCTGGAGGTGCGGAACTCGCAATTGAGCCAAGTGGTCACGCCTAGCTTCCTCCATTCGATCCCCACTCGTGCCTTCATCCTCACCCCTCCCCCTCCCTCCTCCCCAGGCTAGAGTCTCTACCCTTGAGGCCAGTCTAGGGATGCTCTGGGTAGGGAGAGAAAAGAGAGGATCTTTTCATTCACTTTCTATCTTAAGTCTCTCTCTTGTCTCTGTCTTTGTCTCTGTGTCTCTGTCTACCCGCCCCCACCTTCTTCAAGTTTTCGCTATTAAAACCACCAGTGATGTGAAAAAGATATAGTCTGCTAACGAAAAAGTTACAACCTCCATTCAAAGGCCCCAGTCAACCCCAACAGTTCTCTGCCAGAAAAGGATTCATTGTTATCTAGAGAAGAAGCCTGGTGTTGCTGCAAAAGAGAGAGAGCCAGAATAGAGACAGATCTGGGTTCAAATTCCTCCTTTGATTCTTTTTAATTTTTTTAAAATTGTGAATAGCCTTTGATTTTGGCTTGCTGTGTGACCACAAGCAAGTGTCGTTAGGCCTATTTTCTCCTCTACAAAATGGGAGTAACAGCTATCTCAAGGGATTGCCGTGAAGATTGAATTAAATAATACATAGGAAGAACTGTATAAATGTTATCTAGGAAAGTAGCTTCAGGATAGTAAATAGAATATTGGACTTGGAATCAGAAGACCTGGGTTCGATTTCTACTTCTGTTATTTACTAACTTTGTAACCCTAGGCAATGATTTAATAGCTCTGGGCCTCCTTTCCTAGACTCTCAAATGGCAATATGAGACTCAAAAGAAACACACTTAAAGAGACTTGCAAACTTTAAAAGCGCCATAGAACTGTTAGTCCATATTACCCTCTACTGCCTTATAGAACAGTTGCCCGGCAGTGGAAAAGTTATCAAAGAAATAGAAGATCTTTCCTCTATCGGGGGTTTATCTAAGGGAGACCAATGGAGCCAGAGAAGGAGGTGAACAAAATCTCATCCCACAAAGATCTATGAAGTGAAAATTTGAAGTAGCTTTGTGCTTTTGCCCCAGAAGTTAAATGTCAACTGTGCCAAGTATTTGAGCTTCATTGTTCGGGCACCTTCTCCTGAAGGGAGGCAGGAATCAGAGTTACCCTAGTACTCGCTCACCGCGGATTCTGCAAAGTCAGGGTTAAAGCAGGACAACCTCGGGGTCTTTTGACAAGAAATTCGCAGTTTCAAATGAAAAGGTGGAAAACAGAAAGGAAACCCGGACCATCTTTCCAGACTGGTTGGCCATTGGGGTAGTTACTTGCTTGTTCATGTCCCTCCTGAACCATATCCAAGGCTCCCAGGGCTCCGGAATAGAGAGCAAGGAAAAGAGGAGTGGGACCGGGAAGACTCAGCCAGGGAATCTTCTGGCGTCCAGGGAAAGACATGGCTACAAACTGAGTACCACCACTCAGGTTTAAATGGTGCAAGGAAAGCCGAGTCCTCTTTTCTTAAACCCTATCCCCATCCCCAGACAACCTTCAAACTCTACCAAAAAAAAAAAAAATCAAAGCCCTATTTGAAGATCTAGCTTCTTTCTCCTTGCTGGAAAAAAATTCTAAATTAGATTGAGACCAGAGAGTGGGGAAGGGGTATATCTTTTACCTTGGAGCTCTTGATAGGTGTGGAGGGAGGTGAAGGGGCATCGGCTCACCTTTGGGGGGGAGGAGGATTGTGATTGAGATCCAGAAAAGAAAAGTTATATTGGACTTGGAATCAAAGAACTCAGAAGATCTAGGGTGAATTTTTTCTCTCCCACTTAACAATAGCGTCACCTTGGGCAAGTCGCTGTCCTTCTCTGTATCGCGGCTTCCTCATCTGTAAAAGGAAGGTGTTGGGCATCTAGATGACCTCTAAGGCCTCTATCAGAATTAACATGCTGTGATCCTGTAATCGGTTTAAAAAGCAACTGAACCCAGGAAGTTAGGGACTGAGTGAGAACCCTAGCCACCACTTCACTCGAGTGAAGTGTTTTTTAAAGTCCTGAGAGATGGGAAAACGAATCTGGATGGTGACTGGGAGTTCGAGGTCCCAAGACGCACGCAGGATTTAAAAGCAGCAACAATAACAACCACAGAGAACGGACAACAACGTTTTAATAAACAAAAGTCCGAAATTCACTTCTGAGCTTTAACGTTTGTCCTTGAAATATTATTCTGGCGGAGAGAAAAGATCAGGGATATCAAAGCGGGAAGAAACTTACAGAAGATCGATGGTAATGAGAAGGGTCACCAAAAGGAAACACAGCATAATCTCGAAGAAGTTGGTTGAGGAAAGAAAATAGTCTTCACCTGTCTGCTGTAAACTGGCTGTCGCTGAACAGCGTTCAAGGAATCAAAGTTTCGAGAGCCATCTCACCCACTCAGGGACGAAAGAGAATGGAAGGGACAGATTTTTAATTTATCTTCACTTAGCTGATCACACCTCGAGGTTGCCTGTGGACCTCACAAAGCAATCATTTCACCCAGCACATTCACTCTATGCGGGTTTCCAGAAAGAGGCACGAGGATTCTATTTCCACATATCATGCGCACACATATTTTCGAACTGAGAGAAGAGAGCTTCGGGATATAGGGAGAGTTGCAGGCGATGCTATGGAAGAGGGGCTACGGAGCGAGGTTCAGGGAGAAACTGCCCCTTGCCTAGCCCTCCTCCCCTCCCCTCAAGGAATACGTTCTTGCCTGGGAGAAGAAGGGAACCTGGGACACCAAGATCTCCTTTTTCCGCCTCCGAGCTAATACTAACTTCACTACTTTGTCTTGGGTAATAGTTGAACAAAAAGGCACAGACGGCAGAGAACTTTAGTTATCCGAAACTGGGATGCCACGTTCCTGCGTTCTTGAGCCCTTTGCTGCCCCTGTGGCTCACGCAAAGGGACATGACCGGTCCTCTGGTCTTTGGCCGCTCCTCAACTATTGACCGGGAGGCGTGGCCGTTGCGCCAGAGAAGTGACTGGCTCGGGGAATGAGCCTTGTTCTCTATCTCAAAAGAGGAGGGGAAAACGAAGGATAATTTGTTTAAAGTGACCTTATGTCTATTATTCAAGTACACCAGCTTCCCGGGTTTTTGTGCAGAAGATCACAGAAAATCCACACCGCTGGAGCTGACTGAGTTAGCCCCGAAATCTGTCTGCAGAGTGGGGTTGAACTCTTGGCAGCAAGTATAAAGAACTGGGGATCGGTGGGTTAAGGCTGTGTATCTTTTTTTTTTTTTTGGTCCTTGAGAGAGGCTACTTCCCCTTCTCTCCCTCCTCATCCACCCACCCTTGTTCAATCTGTGGGCATCTGGGCTCTAGAGGGAGTAGGAGGAGGTGTATGGAAGGATGAAAAGTCAGCTATTTCGTGAATGGACTGCTTAGAACTCTTGAGAAAAGCAGGTCGTTCCAAACTCTCTTTGTGGTTTTGTGCCCGTGACACCACTAGGCGGCGCTGCTCACACACCAATCTGGCTCCTCTATTAGTAAGGTTTTCCTGCAGAGTGGTCTCAGTCGCAGGGAAGCGAGGTGGGGTGGGGGTGGGGAGCATTCATTTAATATTTGTATACCACAAGGGGGGAAAATGTCCAGTTTTCGCGTTTGTACCGTCCCTCTCTACGTGTGCTGAGAAACTAAGAAAGTAGGAAGCAATCTAGTGAAATACAAACAATTGATACCTTTATTCACGGAAGACCTCTGGTTAATTTCACCGTTTGGGAGTCCTCGATATATCCCAGTCGACGGGCACACTTCATTTTTTAATACCCATATTTCAGATTTATAGCATGCCATCAGTACACTGTGATTCGTTCTATATAGCTAGAGGTGAGCCCGGAGCTTGAGTCTCTAAATGCCACAATTAATCAATCCTGACATAAATGTATATTAGACACGAGGTGCTTCGCCTCTGCATCATACTATATGTTACATACACCAAATATTGCCCTTGATAACAATTCTTCGGGCAAGAAAGAGCTCTCTTCCATGTAGCCCAGATCTGGGAAAAGGAAGGAAATGGAAAAACAAAACAAGATCACGTTAAAGAATCCCACCTTGGGAATCTTGTTTGAAGACATCTCGGAAACCTTGACTAGGCTGCTTCCCTCTTCCCACTGCCTTGTCAGACGTGTACCATGGTTTATAAAGGAGTGACCAAGAACTATAGCACTGGTCCCAGAAAAGACTACCTCAGGCCAGGGTCGACCCTTTGCTTTGAACAGTCTTTGAAGATTAGATTCTTGAGTACGAACCGAACCTCTGGTCAAAGAGTTTAATGCTTGGTGTCTACCGTACCCGTTTGCATTTATCTAGGGCATGCACGTCGGCTAGCACACTTCTGAAGGTGCATGGAGTAGTCCTATTTATATTTTTCAGAGTTGGAAGACTTTACTTCGCTCGCATTTTTTACAACAGACTGAGTCTCTAACTGCTCAGCACACCTTTGACCTTACTGTCTCAGGGACGGCTTCGCTCTGATTGGACCCAGTCACCCTTTCCAAGTCACCACGCACTCACGCACTGACCTGCAGCAGAAATATGCTTTCACTTGCCATCGTGGGGTTAGACCCTCAAATCCTGGGACAAAACTGGGTTCGAGATTGGGCTGGGTAAGGTGAGGGAGAACGGGGAGAACGACGAAATCTCCAAAGAGAGCTTTGGAGCCCAGCTGAGCCGCGCTAAGTCGCCACCTGTTAGTCTACGGGGTTTCGGAAGAGGCTTTGGGAGTCAGTCAACGTTGGCCTTCGAAGCACCTGAATGCAGAGAAGCAGCTAGACTGCGGGCCCTGATCTCTCCTAGTTCTGTGCTTTGGTCGCGGCAAGAGGCCCCCGTCCTTTAATGAGTAACTCACCTTGTCGATTCGCTTGCGCGTCGCGGGGTCTTTAACTTGTGAACCTGTCCCCTGTGTTTCCGAGGTACAGGCTCATGAATTACCAGAGCTTACCCCACTTAATATGCGTTTAAAGGACTGAGAACCAGGGAAAATCTATTTATCGATATTTAGGGCTCATAAGAAGCGAATTAAACTGTGTGTTTAGTAGACTAATTGTCTCTCCGACTCTCCTCCCTCCAACGCACACACGCTTAGCTCTCTCTCTCCCTCTTACACACACACACATCGGTAGACTGACTCATGTCTCACTCAGGGGCTGGCCTCCCAGCCTCGGGTCGAGGAAAGCGAAACCAGGAAATTTGTGCCATTTGGGGGCGAGTTTTGCATTAGACTGGCCCAGGGTGAATAATTCCCTTTGGAAAGAAGACCGGGGGTGGATTTATAAACAACTCCCTTCCCACCACCACCCTAGCTGACCTCAGAGTTGTGGGAAACACTTTGGGATGTTTTTAAGGAAGGGGCCCGGAGACAAGAGGAGCAAATGAAGCTCGGGTCACAAACACCAACCTCTCTGACCCCACTCTATTTCAAACCCAAATCATAACGACTGCGCCTTGAGTCCAGAAAACCGAGTAATCCAGGAAAGGTTAGAGCTAGAAAGGTGCAAGGTTTTCAGGCGTCCATTCTTCTGGAGCCCAATGGCTCCACCACAGGACCAGCTGGGTATCAGAGACTTTCTCCAGTGCAGGGATGAAAATTTTAGAAAAGACATTTCGGTGTCGGCTCTCGCCAGGGTAAAAGGTTAGGGATGCTTACAGACTCTTTGGCTCTCAGTAATACTTTTATAAATTGCACACACATCATTCCCACCTCCCAACTTAACTCCAGGCCAATAATTAAAAACATATCCAAGGTTATTTGGGTCCCAGCATCCTTGGGGTAGTCCCTGGTGCCTGGTTTCCAGATCTCACCGAGTGGAATTTATCTAAGTCTCTTGGTTCTGGCCAGTGATGAGTTTCCCAGAATTTGGGACCCACTGAGTTTGACATTACAGGTTATACCTCCCTGGAAATGGTTTGGAAATTTCCAAAACCCAACTCCAGAGCCTGAGGACCCAAGACTAGCGGCGCTGACCGTCAGAATGACTGCAAGTGGGCAGGCCGTGAATCTGGAGGGGATAGGAAGATAATTTTTTTTTCTTTAAATAAGATTTCCTTTGACCCTTATCAGCTCAAATGCACTCCTCAACTCTACAGGGTCCTCAGCCTTGGTTCTCCAGATTCATCTTTCCTGGACCTGGATAACTTCATCGGACCAACAGGCCCAAGTTCTGTGTTTCTTTTTGATTCGATTAGAAAAACTATCAGGAGGTGAAAGCCCCCAATGCTGCCAGGTTCATCCCAGTACTTAGACTTACAAACTCTTTCGGATATTAATTTGCTTCTTATAACCCGGGCTTGGATAGAGTTTTTTCACCGGCTCTCCTCCTCCCCACAACCGTACACTTATATTTACACACACACACGCTGGGTTTCAGTAAATCTCTTTACTATTCCTAACCAAACCGGAGAAGTTGGTGTGTTTGAAAGAATTCTTAATTATCTGAGTTGGATAATTGGACAAGGGATGGTGGGGTAGAGTGAAGGTTGGGGCAGGGGTTAGTCGGAGGCAGATGATGGGGAGATTTCCTCCTCTTAGGAGAGGCTGAGATTATCAGCTTTCCTGCCACCTGTCTTCTAGGCTCTCGCCCCCCCTCCCCGCTCCCCACCTCCCAAACACACATTCCAACCAATACAACCATCCGAGGTGGAAGTTTCTTCGCCTAGGTCCCCCATCCCACGGAGCTGGGCCCAGTTCCTCAGTTAGCTCAGGCCCTCAAGGAAACTACCAGGTGCAAACTCCGTTGGGGGAGGGGCAGCCCTGGGCAAAGGGTGAAACCCAGGACACGACCCCTGCTCCGTTGGCTCAGTGCTACGAATGAAACCTGGAAAGTGCGGAAGGGAGACGGGTTTACCCAGAAGAGACTACAAAATCTTCAGGCAACTGCTTTTTACGTACTAGCGTGGGAATGCACATATGTGTGCATGAGTGGGTTATGTACAATATGTGTATTTGCAAGTCAGTGCTGGGTAAAGAAACTACCAAGTTAGAGGTGGGGTACGCAAGAACTTTTTAACAGGATACTCCAGTCACTAATGCGCTGGGATACCTAAAAGAAGACGGTCCCTCAATGTATGGTCCAATTTTCAGAAGGGATTTCCAAACACAGCACCACTATCCCCCCCCCTCCCCGTCCCCCATGCCAACACAAACAAAAATAAGTTGATAAACAAGCAAATAAAGAAAGGAGGGGAAATTGTGTGAGTGTTGGGGAGGGGGGGGGGGGAAACGAGGTATGCGGTCACCCACTGGGCAAAAGAACGAGATCCTCAGATAATCACTTTCAGAAGAAATGTGTATCCAGACACGGCGTTTTTCTGTTGTTGTCGCCTCCTAAAAATGTGTATATCAAGCTTCTATTTCTGTCTTCCCCCCGGTTTCCCCTCCCGGTCTACTTTCTCTCAGGTTTCTCGGCAACCTATTCACTCAACACAAGCATTTCTGCGTCGTTAAGATAAATTACACCGCCTCGGCGTAATAGATTTAAAGTACGCCAGATTTTTTTTTTTATAATTAATTGTAAACGTGAAAAATACCTGCTGGTACTTCACTTTAGAAGAATGTAATTGGCAAAAAAAAAAAAAGGAAAAAAAGAGGCGGCTGATGAATAGATAATAGATCTTTAACTACCAATAAACAGTAAGCTGCAGCCAGCAGCCTCGGGATGTGATCATAATTATTCGTCGGCGCGAACCAATGGGGATGAGGGAACTCAGCCCTAAAATCATCCCAAAACCAAAGGCGAACTCGAAAATACGGACAAGGTCTGGAGCCTGAGATCCAACTCACTCTCACTGTTTCTAGTCCTCTCCCCGACTGAAGGTTGAGATTTAACTCACACTGCTCCTGGTCCTCTCCCAAACATAGCAATTAACAATCCAGGGTGGGGCATAGTGGTAGATGTTTTAACAAATGACATTAGTAACAATAATAATAACAAAGATGACGATAATGACCGCTAAGACACAAACCGCATCTACCTCGACAGTACAGACTCTTTGCCCCAGAACTTTGGAAGGAAGCATTTGTATGTGTGATGGTGGAGGGGGTGTGTTTGTAGAGGGTAGAGGTCTCAATCACCACCCAGGGGAAAAAAAGTGACTTGATTAAGAGAAAGGACAAACGAGTAGTTTGCTCTAGTTGCCCTTCGGAGGGGGTGCGATGGTGTCGATTTGCCAACTACCTAAAAGGTCAGGGTCTCTTAGACCCTCTCTGTCCCAGAGACCCTTTGGAACACGTTTGGAAAGGAGGGAGCTGGGTAGCAGAGAAGGGGAAGGGACAGCTCTTAAGAGTTTACTCTTCGCCTAGGAGACAACATTAAGTTTTGCCCTCAGGAGGGGGATGGGGATGGAGAAATATAATAGTTTCCCCCACCCTCACCCCAAGCCAGCCCCCTTTAGCCCTCCCCATGCGTCCTACTTCCTCCTCCCCCGGGCTCAAGTCTGGAATGAGAAGCGGCGGAGCGCGCGGGAGGAATCTGTACTCTCCTACCTGCCCCCGTGGCAGCTGGCTCGGGTTGGGAGGGGAAGCTGTGGATGGTGGCGGCGGCAGCGCCCGGCGGGGACTCTGCTGGGACCTGGGCGCCCCGGAGGGAGTGGTGGTAGAGGTGGAGGAGGAGGCGGGAGAGAGAAAGGAGGAGGTGGGGAAGGAGAAGGAGGAGAAGGAGGAGAAGGAGGAGGAGGAAGAGGAGGAAGAGGAGGAGGAGACGAAGACGAAGGAAGAGGAGGAGGAGGGGACGAAGAAGGAGGAAGAGGAGGAGAAGGAGAAGGAGAAGAAACCGCAGCTGCCGCCGCCTTGGTAAGCGCTGGGAGAAGGCGCAGAGACGACGAGAGCAAGAGCAGCGGCTCAGGCAACCCTCGACTCCGTTCCACTCCGGGCCCGGATCCAGCCCTCCAGGTTCCCAGCCGCTCGCCTCCCTCTGACGCACTTTAAAGAGTCTCCCCCCTTCCACCTCAAGGCGAGTAATAGCGACCAATCATCAAGCCATTTACCAGGCTTCAGAGGAAGCTGTTTATGTGATCCCCGCACTAATTAGGCTCATGAACTAACAAATCGTTTGCACAACTTGTGAAGAACCGAGTACATCCATGGATTGTCTTTGGACTTAGGGTGCCCTGCCCGCCTTTTGCAGAAGAGAGGAAACTTTTTTTCTCCCTCAAGAAACTTTTTCCCCCCTTCTTTTCTCTGCGTGCAGCTCTGGGTCCCCCACGCTACCTCGCCAAAAAAAAAAAATACCCCTCCCCATCCCAGCCTGCAAACTCTTCTGGAAGGATTTTTTTTTTTCTTCTCTCATCTTTGGGTGCGTTCTGGTTCAAGATTCTCAGGCTCCTTCCAGTTGCGTTGCCTCTCCTCTCCCTCCCCCTCCCCCCTTTTCTTTTCTTTTTTCCTTTCGACAGCACAACAAAAATATCATTTTTTTCTTCCCGAAACTCGGCGTCGGAGCCAGCGCATTGCTGACGCTCCGGAGCGGGGGAGCCCCCAGGACTCGCTCGGCGGCGCAGCATGTTCCAGCCGGCGCCCAAGCGCTGCTTCACCATCGAGTCGCTAGTGGCCAAGGACAACCCCCTGCCCGCCTCGCGCTCCGAGGACCCCATCCGCCCGGCGGCTCTCAGTTATGCCAACTCCAGCCCCATAAACCCCTTCCTCAACGGCTTCCATACGGCAGCGGGCAGGGGCGTCTACTCCAACCCGGACTTGGTGTTTGCAGAAGCCGTCTCCCACCCGCCCAACCCCGCGGTGCCGGTCCACCCGGTGCCGCCGCCGCACGCCCTGGCTGCACACCCCCTGCCCTCCTCGCACTCGCCCCACCCCCTCTTCGCCTCGCAGCAGAGAGACCCATCCACGTTCTACCCCTGGCTTATCCACAGGTACCGATATCTGGGCCACAGATTTCAAGGTACGTGCCACGTTGCCTAGGTCCCTGCTCGCCTTGTCTTTTCCCCTATCCCCCTTGCTTCCCCAAGAGCCCGGCCTGGGCAGCCAAATTGAGAATGCGTCGTTTTGAAAGGCCTTGACATTTTATCCCTCCCGCTTTTCTGGAATCCAGGCTCCCGGGTTTGGAAGTCCTGCAGTAGGAAAGTTGTACTCAATGAAGGAAAGCAGAAAGAGGTTCTAGCTGCTTCTTTTCCCCCCTCCTCTTTCTCTCCCCAAAACGAGTTGACCCTTTTAGGGATTGGAGAAGGACGGGGAAGTTGTCACAGTCTGTAGAGGGGCTTAAAGTGAGGAGCGCTTGGGGGGCACTGGAGGGGAAAAGCCACCTCGTTCATTGTGTGAAGGTAAACGCAGGAAAAAGCTTCGAGCCAGATTATTTTTCATCCACTCCCCCGCCCCCCCACCTCCAGTACTTTCCTTTGCTGCACCAGCTCCGGGGCTGCATACATAACCTAGCCACCCTTGACTGAGACAGCTACTTTTGCTTCGGTTTCGTTAGAAACTCTTTTGCCTTTCACGCCACACCTCCTTCAGTCGCAATCTGACCACCACCCTACCACCCTGGCCGGAGACTCTCTTCACATCTTGGAGTGGATTCCCAACCACCCATCGATAAAGGCATTTTATTTCATTTAAATTTTTAGAGATGGAGGGAGGAACCTGGAAATAGATAAGGGTGGAATCATCTCCTTCTCAGGCTCTTGACGACCACATAAATTACAGCACCCTGGAGCCACGGCAGAAAGGCGGGTTTGGTCTCGTTTATTGTTTTTCTTTCTTTAAAAGAAATTAACCCAGTCGGAAGATAAGGGTTAGTGAAAGCTGTTTGGTTGGTTTCTTTTTCTTTCTTTCTTTCTTTTTTTTTTTTTTTTAACAATTTCTTCTCCCTCTCTCTTTTACTCTCGTTTTTTCCCCCGGAGGGAAAGAGAGAGTGAGACCTCAACTGAGGGGAAAGGGTTTAGGTAGCAAGAGTAATTAGTAATCAGATGAGGGAAAATAGCCACTTTTGAAGGCAGTGGATCAAAACGCCCCTGGCCGTTGATTAACCCTTAATGTTCCTGCCAAAGGTTAGAGATAAAGAAGGGGTATCCTTCCCCTTCACCCACCGCATGCATATTTTCCCTTTAAAAAAAAATTGACCCGAGATCTCCCAAACTCTTCCTGAACTTGACCGTTGAGTGTGAATTTGTTTATAGCTTTTCGTTTTGTGTGTTTTGGGTTTGGGTTTACCATTCTTACTGAGATCTCTCACCACTACTCTCTACGGATCTCCTAGTAAAGTTTAAAATTTTCCCTCCCTACTTGGCGAAATAACCAGGAACCTTCCAAAGGACAGACTTTGCAAACGGATTAACGTTCACAAAATAAAATGACACAAGCTTTCCATCACAACAATGATTTCTCCCGGTCCCTGGAAATTGGGAACAGAAACAGCCACTTCAGTAAGGAGAAAGGATAGTCCCAGCAGGCTGCTAAGATTAAATTTAAAATCTCCTCCTCGGGTGCAACAACAGATTATCTCTTCTCTTCCCGTCGTCCCCTGCTATCCTAAATGCTAATAATAAAAATAATAAGTAATAAAAATTCGGACCGCAGTCGGAAAATATGGGAACGGCAGCTTGCCGATTTTCCAGCTCTAGCGAAGAAATTAAATCGGGGAAAAGATATACCATCTAGTCCCTTCCCTGAATGGGGGCCCCAAATTCTGGGGCCATAGTTCTTTTTCCTCTCCCCGGCCCGTGTGACAAGTTGAGAAACAAGGAAAGAAATAGGGCAGGTCAAAAGGAGTGAGCAGGCGAGCTGAGTGCGCTTAAGGGCATAGCAGGCTTCAGCTGTAGCTTTGGCTGAAACTCGGACAATCTGAACCGGCCAGACCCTGTCCTCCTGAGCCGGGCTTTGGGCTGCGGCCGAGCTGAATCGTATAACAGGCCGAAACCCGAGGGATTTGTAGGAAGTTGGGGACGGGGATGCGTTGAGAGCTGAGTGGGGTTTGGTGGTAGTGTACCTTACTTTCTCAGCTGTGGAGACTGGGCAGGTTCGTGAAGTTAGTAGGTCCCAGCTCCGGGCCAGATCGAGCCGGATTGTGGGCTGTTTCCGGCCGGGCACTTTGGCTGTACTGCTACAGTAGAAAGGAGAGGAGCGGGCCTTCTTGAGCCAGTTCGTTTTATTCTGACTTTTAAAAGATGACTCGAGTTACAAGATATTCCTCTCCTTTTTCTTCCCCCGCCCCCAGGCAGGGTCATCAATTATTTATCGTAGTCCTTACTTCTAATAACTCGATTATTACAGTTTTGTTCTGAGAGCTGGTATAGGTCCTGCTTTCCCCCTATTCTTTCAGAACTCCCTGCTCCAATGAAGCAATTGTTTTTATTTGGAGAGGGGAAGTGGTGGGATGGGAAGAGAAGAGTTACCTTTCTGATTTAGGGAAAAGGCTGCTTGTTTCCCTCGAAGCCCATCTTGACTTGGTGGCAGTAACGCCTAGGGAGGGGTAAGGGGACGAAACCTGGGTTCCTAATTCAAGCTCTGCTGTTCCCTACCCCTCAGGAAATGAAACGAGCCCGGAAAGCTTCCTTTTGCACAATGCCCTAGCCCGAAAGCCCAAGCGGATCCGTACAGCCTTCTCCCCGTCCCAATTACTGAGACTGGAACATGCCTTTGAGAAGAATCACTATGTGGTGGGAGCGGAGAGGAAACAGCTGGCCCACAGCCTCAGCCTCACGGAAACTCAGGTAAGGGAGGATGCATTGAGTCCCACTTGCCGCGGAGGTGGTCGATCCGTGGTCCTCAGGCACGCCCTGGGGCAGAGGCCTCTGGGGGAAGGTCAGAATGGGGACTAGAAAAGAGAAGAGGCAGATCTGCCCTGTTCTCCCGGCCCCAGGTTGTTCGACGAGTTTGTGTCTCAAACGGCTCAACTCCACGGAGTGAGGCCAGCTTCTCTGAAATAAGGCGGGCTACTCTAAAGTCGCCAGGAAAAAAAAGAGTCGGCACTCAGAGGGGACATCAAGGAATCTCAGTGGAATTCCGATTGGGTAGCGTAGGAGGTGCACTGAGCTTGGTTTGTAGGGCTGTGGAATCTCAGATATCTTTGAGCTCAACCGCCTCATTTTACTGAGAAGAAAAATGAGGTCCAGACTTGGGATGAGCCGGTGCTCACATTTAGGCAGCTTGGAGTTTGGGCAATCTGGACTGCCTCAAGGGTCAAAAACGCTTTCCTTTTTACCTTTTTTAATTGTTTGTTTAGTTTTTGTTGTGTTTGTTTAAGGCTCTGGGGATGAGGGCCTCGTTTGATTTCGCTCTGCTAGGGAAGATTGGTGACTTTCGTGGTTTGCGGGGTGTCTGAATGAGCCTTGGAATTCGCAGAGACTGGTTAGAGAAGGTTTTTTTCTTGTATTTATTTATTTTAAAGCTAGTAATTCGGGCACTGTCGAATTCCTCCCTCCCCGTTTCCTCTCCCCCACTGGCCTAGCTCTACCAGTCCTTGGAAAGCTAGTAAGAAGGCAAGAGAGTGTAAAGAAGATTGAGGCTGACTGGGACTAGAGGAGGATAGGCCACAGACGGGTGCTTGGTTCATCTGGGTAACCAGAGGTTGTGTTTGCAAGAAGCAGCCTAACAAATGGGTTTCAACTCCTTTCCTGAGCCCAGCATGGCAGTTATTTACAGCACAGATTAACTCCACTCAGTCTGCAGAAGCAAGCTTTGCCTACCCGGGCATGGAGCTGGGTGATGGAGTGTGCAGGGCACCCTATTGGGGAAGGGACAGGAGAGGAAGAGATGGCTCTAGTAGGGTGGCTTTGGAACTGATGGCAACGGACCCTCTTGGGTTAGAGGAGAGAACATCCCCCTTTCGGAGAGGAGAGTGGGAAGACACCAGTAGCCTTGAAGAATAAGTAAAGGAGGAAAGAGAAAAGGAGAAAGCACAGTTTCGGGTAGCCTAGGCACGCATCCATGCTAATTCAAGAGTGGGTTAAATACAGACAGTCCAGGAAATGTGAGTTGCTTCTGGTTTGAGTTGATAGCTTAGGGTTCCTTCATTTGTTTGTTTAGTTCAGGGTGTGTAGAGGAGCAGTGATCTGTCTCCCTCTGCCTCTCCCAACTGGCCGATGCTCTTTCTGTCTTGACAATTCTCTCCACATGGTATGGCCCTTTCGGGTCCTTACAGCTCTGGAAA
>CM053582.1:503343750-503368805 GCA_028627135.1 Pseudochirops cupreus
GGGGGGGGGGGGGGAAACGAGTAGCTGCTGTCCGGGCTGGGACTGGGGCAGGGGGGTTGGGCCTGGGCAGGAGGCAGGGGCCAACTACAGTAAGCTGTACTGTACTATAGAACCACTAGGCTAGTTCAAAGTTCTCGTAAACAGTAACGTTTTCTGGGTGGATTAAGTTGTAACACTTTTTTTTTTTTGAGACGATAAGAGGTTGAGGCTTTTGTTTTAAAATGTCCCCCGGACAAAACAGAACAGGGGATCTCCACTTTTATGAGGTTCTCGGAACAAGGCACAGCTCCGGCTTATTTCCCCCTAGAAAGCTGTATTTAAGGTGGTCTTTGTCCAGCCTGATTCCGACGCTGGTTGGAGTCTTTTGTCTTGGTGTCAACCCCCGATCTCGACAAACGGGCTCCCTTTGGAGAGCAGCGTGGAGAAATGAACCATCCTCCCCCTCAATTAGCAAACTAAAAGGAAATTAAACTCACCCTTGTTCCCGCTCAGCTTTTTAATGGGAGACTTTTGGGGAATATGAAAATGTGGGGAGAGAGGACTAGGAGACTGGTCTCGATGGGGCTAGGCTCGGAGAAGGCGGTGAGAAAGGCTAAAGCCGAGGCGATTTGATGACACTTCGGCCGCTACTCCGGGTGGCTTTACAGGAAGCCTGCCTAGATATCTTGTGCTCCTACACCTAGCCAGAGTTTAGGTCAGAGATTCAGATAGCGGTGTTGGTGATGCTGCTGCTAATGGTGAGAACAACAGGAGGTGAAAGGCGTTTATAGTCTTCATTTTTCCAGAGCCTGTCCCAGCTTTGCAGGCTTCGAACTTCTGGATTGATCCTGCCTTAGTCTGTCTGAAGAGCGAGCAGCGGAGGGGCCCCAGTCATGTTTTCAATCTTTTGGGTTTAATTCGGAACCTGTTTCCCAGTCTCCTTCGGATGAGATGAGGGGCCATTGAGTCTGATTTGTTCTGGCCTCGAGTTCCCAAGCTTTCGAACAACTGGCATCTTGAATTTCACTGTTTACAAAAGGAGACATCCTGAAACCTCTCACAGGAACAGGGGAACTGCTATACGAACAGAGGCCCCAACTAACAAGGTGTCACCAGGGCCTGAACCTACATATTGCTTCTGCTGAGTGATATTCTTACACACCCTCTCTCTCTCTCCTTTCTGCTTTCATTTTTGAACCACTTTTCATGAAAAGACACATTTTCTGAAAGCTAGAGATTGTTCCTTCCCCTCCCCCAGTTCCCTCACCATTCTGCCTTCTCACCTCTGACTCACCTAATCAACTTCTCCTCAAAAGGAGAAAAAAGACCTAAATGAAGAGAAATCTAAAAATAGTGACCTTGGGCCTATGCTAAGCAGATGAACCTAATATTTAAGGTTCAGCGTCCAAATGTGGAGAAAATAAAAAGCATATTGAACTTTTGAAAGGAAGAAGAGCAGAAGGGCTTCTAGCTCATGCATTTTAATTCTTTTTTTTTCCTTAATTTTTTAAAAAGCCCTTTCATATTTTTGAAGGAGTGATGTCCAGTGTTACTTTTCAGCACCCAGTTGCGGAAGCACCCTGGGCTGCAGAATGCTTTAGTTGCTGTACAGTAAGGCTTTACTGACAATAGAGACATCGGAGCAGCTGGAAAGGGGGGCGCTGTCCAGTCCCATCCCCGCTGTGTCAGCACTGAGCTGGAAGCAGTCCGAAGTCTCCTTTTCCTCAGGTGTCCCCCGGGTGAGGGAGACAAGTCCTTGTTAACCCAAGAGTGTCACCCCAAAGAATGAGAAAAGGGGAAAATCTCTCTCTCTCTCTCTCTCTCTCTCTCTCTCTCTCTCTCTCTCTCTCTCTTTCTCTCTTTCTCTCTCTCCCAGTTAGGTGTAGGTACATGTCTTAAATTTATCTTTGTAGTCTATATTTAAGGGGAAAAGGACAAACTACCACTAGGCTACAAAAGAGAAACTAACCCACCATTCTCTGCTTCCCGCTGTAGGTAAAAGTATGGTTTCAGAACAGAAGAACGAAGTTCAAACGTCAGAAGCTAGAGGAAGAGGGTTCGGATTCACAACAGAAGAAAAAAGGGACGCATCATATTAACCGATGGAGAATCGCTACCAAACAGGCTAGTCCAGAGGAAATAGACGTCACATCAGACGATTAAAAACAAACAAAAAAACAAAAACAAAATCCCACACAAACAAAACCGAGACATAACAGAGAAAGAAAAAGGAGAAGAACAAAAACAAGCAAGCAAAATCCAACAAACCACAAACACACAAAGAGAAAGAAGGAAAGGTGGCACTTAGAAACTTTCCAGCAGAAAGTGTTAAGGATCACAACCCAAGGCAGAGTGGAGACTGAGCAGAAGGCTCCTTCATCAACATGCAATTCTCGTCTAAAGAGGCAGCAGAGAGAAAGAGAGAGAGAGAGAGAGAGAGAGAGAGAGAGAGAGAGAGAGAGAGAGAGAGAGAGAGAGAGAGAGAGAGAGAGAGAGAGAGAGAGAGAGAGAGAGAAAGAGAGAGAGGTCCAAAATGTGGCATGGCCAACCTAGCTCTGACAAGGGAAGCTGTCAATCAAAAGCCAAACCATCGAGGCAAGATGATTGACAGGTATTCCGTTTATTGCAGTCCACTTTACAAATGATAATGATAATAATTATGATAAAAATAACCAACCAGGCACAAGACATTTTTTGCACTTCGAAGTTTTCCACTCTTTAAAAATAATAATAGTGATAATAATCGCAATTCCAGATCCAGCCCAAACCCCACACCTATTTCAAAAACTTGAATTGCATGTACCAGTTGTTGGGCAAACGGTGTCTAAAGACAGAAATTGAATTGTAACTTTTATTCCTTTTTAAGACAGGTCTGTGTGCTTTTTAATTTCTATTTTTACGAGAAATGTACAGTCTGTAAACATTTATCGATAACTTCTGACGTCAAAGTGATTGTGACAGCTAAATGAAGTAGCCGTTCACCAATAGTGGTCCTCTAAAGAGAAAAAAAGAGAAGAGAGGGGAGGGAGAGGCTGGAAAGGGGGTTGGGGTGGTGGTGGGAGGGTGAAGGAGAGAAATCTTTACTTTTGCTGGAAAAAAAATGAAATCCTGGTGTGTGTGTTTTTTTTAATTTGACGTCCCCTTTCCAACCATCTTGAAGCTTAAAACATGCGTGAATTAACTTTGGTGGTTAGAGAAATTGGCAGAGTTCAACCATTCGAAGTGGTTATTCGAAACTTCTTTAAAATGCAAAAAAAAAAAAAAAAAGAAAAGAAAAGAAAACAAAACCCAAACTCAAGGATTGTAGAGGGATTGGTGTTGAGTGTGGCAAATATCGGGCGGCGAGTTTTCAAGCACTGAGTTTATATTCCGAGATCCTAGAGCTACTAAAGAGTGACAAATGGTTCCTTAATGTCTTCTATACCAGAATGTAAATATTTTTGTGTTTTGTGTTAATTTGTTAGAATTCTAACACACTATATACTTCCAAGAAGTATGTCAATGTCAATATTTTGTCAATAAAGATTTATCAATATGCCCGCAGAGTAGTCGTCTTCGAAAATTGCAGCGGATTTTAAAAAAAGTATACGTATACATATATGTACATATGTATGGTGTCCCTAAAGTCTTAGTGCTGCTTTAAACTTATAGCAGCACTAAGACTTTTGGGACATCCTGTGCATATGTACATATGTATATATTATGTATGTATGTGTATATATGTATGTATTTATTTCCCTTGGGGGTTTGAGAAACTTGGGGCGTCAAGTGGCAGCTGGATGTTTGACTTTTCAGCCTCTGGTCCTTTTTCTTTTTAGGGAAAGGAGTAGGAAATGGGGGATGGGGAAAGGGTTTTTTGTTCGTTTGTTTGTTTTTAGAAAGAAACAACTCCTTCAGGAAAGTTCTGTCTGTAATTAAAATTTCTCTAATCAGGCCCTAGAAGAGAACCGTCGTCCCTAAATAGATGGGCTCTTTCTTAGGTTAGAAAACTTTCGAAAACTATTGCCTTAACTTTCTCAGACCCTCCTGCCTTAAATCCTAAAAGCAATATATCTGTATAGGTACAGAGAGATAACGTTATTAAGGCCTCACAGAATTGGTCATCGAGAACAATGGACCAACATTTAAAGTCCTGGATACTTGGACTTTCAACTTTATTTCTAACTAACTTTAAACCCATGCCACCAAATGCGTCTAAAATTTTCTTTCTCTGGCTCAAATCTGTTAGAGGTGATGGGGCGAGGAGAGGGTGTCTCAACTGCCTCATAAGGCATGAATTCTAAGAAACCTGCTCTTAACGTTTAAGAAAAGTTGTAACTAGTCTCTCGGAGGAAACGAGCTTCTTTTTTTTTTTTTCCTGGGGGTCCGCAGTTGTTTTTTGCATGCTTCATTCGCTCCTTATCCTGATAGGCTGCATGAATCAGTTTTATTTCCATTGATAGAGAAACCTCGTCTGCTCTGTTAGAGCTACAAAGCGTCCTGCGAGCTTTTGTGAAAGTGCAAATCAGTTTAAGCAATTATCATACCAGGAATATGAAGGGGAAAGAGGAGGCACTGCCCAGTGGTTTCCTTTAATCTCTTAATCCATGGAACCAGGGGGGCTAGTTGGACATAATTTAGGACAATCTCACTACCCTTTACACTGTGATAAGGCGAAGTTACAATGCATTGCAAAAATACAAGCTTTGTTAAATACTCTGCCTTAGAAAAGTTAAGATTAGGAATTCTATGCACGTGTGGGCACTATAGGGCAGGATGGAGAATGTTCTTTCCTCCTCTTCCTCCCCCCCCCCCCCATTGTGATTTTCTCTGGCTCTTGTTCTCTCTCTCTCTCTCTCCACTCCCCCCATCCTCCAAAGAAAAATCAGGAACGTTGAACCTTGTGAGTGACCATTAGGCCTGGGCCTTTGGCAAAGGTGGGGGGCCCTGATTGGTCGTGGGAGGCCAGAGTTTAGGACACCGTATTCCGACATGCCCTTCAGAGCTCTGTCTAACCCACGCTTGGGGTTGCAGAGGGGCAGGAAGGCCCCGGGCCCGCCCGCGCACGCGCTGCGGCCTCTTCTTCCGTGGATCGAGGAACTCGAGACCCAGACAGCGTTCCCAGGGCACCCTCCAAGTGTCCCTAAGCACATTTCGATTCCGGTCCCTCCCCAAAGAATCAACCTCAGCTTCCACCTATGGTATCTCCCTAACTGAGCTATTCAAAGTTGCCTTTGAATTGTATTTGAGTAATACTTCAAAAAGATGCAAATATGTCGTACATTAAGCAGATTTCTGTGAAACAGCAGACTGGTCTTCCCAGAAAGTGTTTCCCATCTTGATAAAAGGCTTATTTCTGTAGGAACCATATACTTTTTTTTTTTTACCCCAAGGAAAGGGGGGAAAGATTTTTTTTAAAAGTCCTATGTAGCGTAACAGCAATACAATCTTCAGAGAATACTATTAGCTTTGAAAAAAAAAACCCTAAAAGCTTTATTACAAACCGAGCTTTGAAAATAGGGGGGATTAGGAGGCTGAAAGGGTCCCACAATGGTTAGAAGAAAAGGTTTCATGCTAATGAGGTTAATGCCCTTTGTATCTCGGGCCTCCACAACTTCATTACTCGCTATCTCCGGCTGCACGGAGCGGCTCAGAAAGCCGCAATCCACTCCAACGCCCCCCTTCCCTGCCTAAAGAAGGATTTGATAGCAGCTCTGTTCAAACTAGATAATTATATCTTTTCAAGTCGGAATTAAGATAAAGACAGTGGAGCAGAGGCGGCTCGCCTTGATCCACAGCAAACAAATTTGGCGCACTTTCCCGCGGCTCCCCCCGCCTTACAGCCGGGACAGTCAGCTTATTAGGCCCTCGTTTGCTTTATTAATTCATCTATTTAAAGTGGCCGGATTAGAGTGTCTAATGTGGACGCAAGATGCCACGCAACGTGGAATATAAATATTTGGGAGATGTTATCTTGTGGTCTGTGTCCGTGCGCAGGTTGCGGAGGGAGAGGTGTGGGCTAGAGACCGATTACATTTATCTATAGATGGAGCTATATTTCCAAATCGGTGGCCTTTTTTTTTAAATTGGGGAATTAAGGACTTTGCAGGGAATCGAGTTCATGCACTGGAGGGACAGCTCCTGCTCTGGAGAAGGGGTCTTCTTTTCTGCTTCTTGGGACACAAAGGCATTTTCTAAAGTATCCCGAGAGGACGGACCACACCTTTCCCGGGAGTCCAACTAACTCCTTAGGGACTTTATGGAATCGAGGCCCTGGATCTAGTGAAGTTGGATCTAGTGGGCAACGGCAGGGATAACGGGTGTTTAAATTTGGTCTTGAAATCCATTTGGGCCAAGTCTCTACACCCTACACCCGGGAGGGTTGCTAGTGGCCAGCACCTCCCGGGGTGCGGAGGCGGGAGCTTTGCTCCTGGAGCGCTGGGTAGGCTACCGTCAGGTCCGGCTCCCCCACCCCCAGCGCTGGCCTCTTCCCAACAGGCTTCCGGGCCTGGGCTTGCAGAGCTTCAGCGGGCCCTGCCAGGCGGAGCCCCAGCCGCCTTTGGTCGCTGCCAGGGGCTTGTATGGCTTCTTTTGTTGAAAGGGGCGGATTGTGGCTGATCCCGGGAGCCGCGCGGTTCGGTATTTACTTGTAAGCTGGACAGACAAGAACAAGAGTCCTGAGCCCTGGCCCTTGCGGCTGCAGTGGCCACAACAGTGCTTGTTAAATTCTTCCCTCCCGGAGCCGTCCCCTAGTTGCCACAATCCAAAATCCCTGGGACTACCAACGGGGTTAGGAAGTAACTAGCAGTTCAGATATCATAGCCCTGGACACTCTTAAATGCGTGTGCGGGAGTCACCTCTCTGAGTCTGTGAATCCATCTGTGTCTCGATAGATTTTGTGTATAGACAGTGCATCTAACTAGGTGTTCTGGCTGGCGATGTGCCTATTTATGGAGAGGGGTCTACGCATGACTTTTTGCATGTATGTGTATATATGTATGGTGGATATATATGTATCTGTGCTCCGCCTGTGTAAGGAAGTATGTGTGCCTCAGTATGTAAATCTGAGTATAGTTATGTGCTTAGCTCTTTCTGATTGTGCCTTTGGATGACTGTATATAGGTTTGCGTGTGACTCTGCATATCCGTGCGTGAGTGTTGTGTGCATAATTGGGTATATATGTGCAGTACCAACGTTAGTCTACACCTCATGCACCACGCCAACGAGTCTACACCTGGATCACTGAGTTTAGAAAACAGCAGCTGCCTTTGTATTTCATTAAAAAAAGAAGAGTGATATTTGTTAGTCTAGCAAATAGCTTTTGATTTATATGGACGTCATCTTGTAAGACTACGGAAATTAGCCCCTTTTGATTAGCCTCAGAATCTGCAGACCTTGGAGAAAGGAAATGTGAAATTGCTGTCCGCCCCGTCTAACTCCAAAGGTCTAGTGGCCTGGAGGGACAAGGATCCCCTGACTGCTGGGCTTTCCCTGGAACTCACTGTACGCACTGGTCACTGATCTATCAATTGATTTACTTCCCGCCCCGCCCCCCATCCCCAATAACCCTTCTGTGAGAGGGAAGTGGGAGTTTTGAGAACCCGCTGACCCCAGTCGTAACCCTGCTCCAGGAGGTGGCTTCTCCCGAGGCGACCCTCTGAGTCAGGAAACCCGAGGCTGTGTCACACTTGAAAGCGAAAGGTCTATTAATCAACAGCGCCCTGGCTTTTAATTGGCGGTTTGTTCATTATCGCCTGTTGCCCAGAAGGGGGGCTGAGGCCCCTGGGGGAGGGCAAAGGAGTGCTGTGGCTCCGAGGGGGCGCCACAGCTCCCTGTCACTCCATCGTTGTCCAGCCCTAGGGTACCCTGAGGGGGAGGGGAGGTGCTTGAGAGCACACAAGGTGTTAGGATGAGCATTTTTGTAGTTAGGATGGGGAAATAGGAAGAGAGGGGCTTGGCCTTGTCTTGATCTCAGCTGCTGGGTCTGAGGGATCCTCTTTCCTCAGTACCTGGATCTCTGACCAACTTTTCTTGCTATTGGAAAATGCTAACCTGAGGCGCCGGGAGGGGGAAGATGGAAGAAAGACTGGCGTTGACTTACACCTTATGTGAATTCAATCCTACTTGGCCCAGTCCAGCCTGAGCCTCTCTAGACACCCCAGCCGTCCCTGACTTCGGCACAAACCTTAAAGAGAGATTCTCTCTGAGCTCCCCAATACAGGCCTTAAACTCTTAAGTTTATACAGTGGCCTCTAGACCTTGCCGGAGAGTCTCGGTAATGAGGAGAAGGAAAGGTGGAGATTTTCTTGGATTGGGACGCTGGACCTATGTGGGCAGGTTTACTAGTGTTTTAGAAATCGAGTTTGGCAGGGAATTTCGAAATCTAGTTGAATCCCAATGCTGAATTACAAAATAAAATCAATTCCATTGCTTTCCTTAGTCCCTCAATCTTGTCGCGCGCCCAAGCCAGAGGGGAAACAGTGAAGGCGTTGGTGTCCCGCCTCCCTTTCAGGCCCAACCCCCATCGAATCAGGTGTGCTAGTACGTTGGCTCCCGGCTCCGTGCGCTTGGCACGCCGCAGCGGAATGTCTCCGGGCAAGCACCCGGGAGTAGAGGAAAGAAAGAAGAGAAAGAAAAGAAAGAAAAGAAAGAAAAGAAAGAAAGAAAGAAAGAAAGAAAGAAAGAAAGAAAGAAAGAAAGAAAGAAAGGGAAAAAAGTGCACACAGCTCCTTGAGCCTTGGAATGAGGGGGAAGCCTTCAAAAAGGCTTCTTAGTACCAAGGCCTAGTTCCACTTCTTTTCCCGGGAAAAAACCAGAGAGAGGGATGGAGACAGTCCTTTAAAATCTGGGCATTGCTGCCAGGGGCCTAGCTTAACGCCTTCGCCCCTTTTGGCGGCATCCCCCACTACCCACATTCTGACCTGCCCCTCCACCCCCACCCCAGTTCCTTCTCTGGCCTATATATATATATAGGCCCGGTCTCCATAGCACCTGGCTGGACCCTGACGTCAGGGAGAACTTGATCTCGCGCTTTTCGCTCCTGCTTCTGAAACTGATCCTTGAAATGAGAGAACAGCCTCTACACAATTCCCATGGCCTTGACATAAGGTACAGCGATAAATATACACCACTAATGAGCAATTACCATATAATCACCTTCCAATTAGCTCGCATAATGATGAATTAAACATTCTAGCAGGCTGGATTAGGTTTCTTACTTTGTATATTATTTACGAAGGCTATAGCTTCTGCAAAGGACCAAATATCAAATTAGATGGGGAATTTACAGTTGGGGGTAATTATGCATTCAGGGGCTGTGTTTTGGTCACTTGTCAAATGAAGTTCCTTGGAAGGTAGTGCACAGTTTATTTGGGCTTTCTATTTTCTGGCTCTTTTAGAATTGTTGAGTGTCCTTGTCTTCGCTATCCCTAGCCCTAGCCCTGTTTCCTTTTCACCGACGTGTCTTGCCCACCTTGTAGGGCCTGCGCCTGACCTTGACTGGGTCCAGAAGGCGCGGAGAGGTGAAGAGAGGTCCAACCGAGTTGCCCCCGAGGGAAGTTCCTAAGGTTTCGTATCTGCTCTCGGGTGGCGGACCGAACTCCAAATCTGGCTGCGGCTCTTCGCGTACAGCAGAGCCTAGGAAACGGATCCTTCAGCCATTTCTCGTGCTGGAAAGGAATGCTACCAGACGCCCGCAGTCCCTACTTGAGAAGAGAAGGGGACAAGGTAGATTTTCTCCTCTTAGTTTTTGTTTCTGCTTTTCTGGAAGCATCTTCCAAGAAGACAACCTCACTTCTGCCTTGGTTGGGCGTGGCGAGGAATGTTTGAGGGGAGAGTTACTACTTGTTCTTCCTCTTCCCTTTACTCCCAATTCCCATTCCTTTATTTTTAACTCTGCAAGCAACTCAGATCGAAATACCGCTTCCCTCATCTTCTCCCACCTCCCAGTAAATCCACCCCAACCTGGCTTGTTCAGAAATGAATTTTGGCAAGAGATTAGTTCCTAATCTGATCTAACGCTTCTGACATTTTGGAAGAAGATGAAAATGACAGCTCAATTTAGTTTTGAAACAGGGTCACTCTGCAGGGCAGGCAATGGGGTCTTTGGAAGCTGGTGTCTCAGCTTTTGGAGGGGCCTTTGCACTTCGCCCCATCACTTTCTACACGCTTTTCCACTTTCCACCCAATTTTTCACCACTCACACATCTTCCCTCCGCACTCCTCTAAATCCAAGGAAGCTCCATCAATGGGGAGTGGGGGGAGAGGAAGAGGAGTCAGCAAGATCACTTCACTTAAAACACCTCCCAAACTTCAATGATGTTTTCAGAAAGGTCAGAAAGTCTGTAGCGACTCTATCTCCTCTGCACTCCCTTGAAGATTGTGTGACCTCTAGTGAACTCAGGCAGACTGGGTCCTGGAAAAGAGATAAAACAAAGATGTGGGCAGAAGGGAGAGTGAGAGTCTGGGCCTTTGGAAACAGTGATGCAATCAAGGTTTACAAACTATGTTCATGAAGTTTATGAAGTACTTTTCTCACACATGAATAGGAAATTCAAATGTCGGTATTCCGATGTCACAGATGAGTAAACTGAGGCTCTGAGGGGTCAATGATTTGCCCAAAAGCCACACAGGTAATAAATGTGTGTGTTTCTGATCAGCCTGAGATTTTCTGATAGCAATACCAGGGCTTTTTTCATTATGCCACTGGAGGAACAGCTGGCAAGTTTTCCTGGTCCTTCTGAACTTGTTAAGCAAGTTCAGATTCTAAGCGATTCTAGAGTTCTGAAGGATCTGGCTCCCTGGGCTACTCTGAGTCCAATAAACAGAAACAGCTCCGTTTCTCGTAAATATTCACTAAATATTCATTAAGTACCTGCTTTAAGCAAGGCACCATGCTAGGCACTTAGTATTTAAAAAGCAAAAGAAAAAATTTCTCCCCTGGCCTCACTTTATTAGGGAGAAAATGATATCTACATGTGATTTTATCTTCCTCTTATTGAGCCTGGCTGCAATGCAAGTGATTCTCCTTTCTCATCCCTTTTGGAGTCCACTCTTCCTGGGTCCTTAAGGCCACCTTCTTCTATTTCTGTCTCCCCTTGGCTCTTACCACCACCTGTATTGAATAAGGTTCTGAACTGAAACTAAAATAGGGATTAGGGGTCAGGGTGCTGAAGGTGTGTGGGGTGACTATCAGAAACAGACATGATATATCTTCCATCAGTGGACTGGGGGGGGGGGGGGGGAGAAGCAGAGGTCCCACCATCTTGTTTAGAGCAGGACAGCTGATCCATCATTTCTCTTATCATCATCTTAGGGAAATCTTGATACTTGAGTTTCCCCAGCTTTTAACAATGACTTAGCCTTTTTTGGGGTTGGTAACCTGCATTTCTTAGGGGACTGTTGGGCTGATAGGGGAGCAGGATCCATTCTGGAGTCTTCCTTAAGGGGTGATAAATGACAATGGGAGAAAATTCCCATAATGGAGGAGTGATATAAAAGGGTAACTTTTTGGCCTTCCAAAAAATTTTCCTCAGGAATTAGAACTTCTCCTTTCTTCTCTGCCCTGCCTCTCTAGTCACCACTTGTCAAAGACAAGCCCTCCCTTGGAACAATGATTTTTTTAAAAAATCTCCAGCCTTTTGTCTGAATTACAGACAGAAGCCCTGAACTTATAGAGTAGAGGAGCCATTGGGCATCCTAAAAGAAAGGGGTTTAAGGACTTCAGAGGAAGCATCTGGATACACATATTCAGACAGACAGACAGACAAGACACACACACACACACACACACACACTCATGGTATGTATAGGTCAAGCATCAAGGAATATATTCATCTCAGGCATCTGTACATATACATATGTTGGCATGGGTATGTCTGCGTGAAATGATTTGTGCATGGAAGTGTATTTGTCTCTGCCTGAGTGTTGGTGCTGTCCAAAGGTGACCTACTCCTATACATCCACTATGCCTGAATTCTTGGTGTAACTGGGACAAACTCAAATTTGATGAG
Organism: Pseudochirops cupreus; assembly: GCA_028627135.1. Classification (NCBI taxonomy): domain Eukaryota; kingdom Metazoa; phylum Chordata; class Mammalia; order Diprotodontia; family Pseudocheiridae; genus Pseudochirops; species Pseudochirops cupreus. Next base: position 503,355,720 of record CM053582.1, read on the forward strand.
TCCTAAAATTCAAATGACCTGAGTCGCCCCTTGTCTCCATACCCCAAGGTGCTTAGTCTGTCCCTTCCAACCTTTAGTTACTTGACCTTAGATGCCTGATGACACTAGGGACCCTGGCTTCTTCCTTGGAGAGTGGCACCTTTCTCCAGAGGACAGAACTGGGTGAGCCTGGCCCCTAGGAGAATGGGGAAGAAAGATGCAAGGGTGGGGGGGTGGGCTGACCCAGTGTTTTCCATTTCTTGCTTCGTTAAATTCCCAGGGGCAAAATGGTCACAACTTTGCCCCAGCAAATTTTCTCTATAATACTCAGGAGTCTTTTCAATAGGTGGTCTAACAACTTCCACCTCTCTCTTGCCCTCCTGGATTGGAAAGTGGGAGGAGAGGACCATTGGGACTTAATTCTTCCCCAGCCAGGCATTGTAGGCTCTGTAAATGACTATAATTACATATTTCTATGAAAAACAAAAGTGGCGTCTAATAATTTAAAACAGTTAAAGTGGAAGGTCTGTCAGTCTGTCAGTTCTTTAAGTAAACGATACTGTGTTGATTCAGATGTTGCCTTCTGTAATTGTTGTCTGGGAGTTAGCACAGAGAGACTTATTCAACTCTGGAAGGGTGAGAGCCAAGCACTGGTTTGGTGCTGAGGTTTATGAAAAAGCATTAAAAAAAAAAACAACAAAAACCTCACCTCCCCCTTCTTCCCTCAACACAGGTTTTGAATTTTCAAGCTGAAAATAGGATTTCATTTAAATCTTGTTTCTGAACAGATCCATTTGTCAGTTTCCAAGAAATAGGAGTGCATGAAGGAAGAACAAATATACATGTGTGTGTATACATGGTGTTTGGAATATGAAAGGAGGGGGAGGAGGTCTAATGTAGCCATCATTGATTCCTTGTTTGAACAGGTTGAATTTCTGAAGGCGAGATTTCTTAAGGATCCTAAACAAATAGTCTCTTCATAAGTCTGACTCAAGAAGAGGTAGAAATAAGACAAAGATGAACGAAGAATGTTCAGATGGCTTTAGGATTCAAAATTCCAGTCTGGAGTCCTACAGTTACATTTCAAATCATTGTTTACTAAATCGTGGTGAACCGGTGGGAGATACTACAAGGCCCTGAGGACACTGGATCATTGTAAGGACACTGGAGAGCAAGAACAAAACAAGAAATGATTGGCAACCGTTTCTAAACTCACACTAGAATTACAGAAGTTGCAGTGACCTCAAAGGTCAGTTAGCCAGATCACATCTGACCAAGAACCCCTCTTCAGTAAACCCAACATATGATCATCCATCCTTTTCTTGAAAACCTACCATGTCCAGAGTCAGTTCATCCCACATCAACCTTTTAACTTCACCTGGAAAATTAAAAAAAAAAAGGCTAATATCGAATACCCAGTACACATGTTCATTAACACATACATGCCCTACTTATAAACAAGTACTTTTTTAGAACATCCATATTGTGCTACTCCATACCCACACAATTCAGTCCTGGCCAATCTGTCAGAGTTCTACTTGCAGACAGAAAAACAAAAACAACAATGCATCCTTAGGTCTCTGGTTGAAGATCTTTCATGGTGGAGGTGAATACATTTCCATCTTGTCTGTTCTCATGTTCTCTGTGTTTATAAATGAGTCTCTATCCCATATGTTGCAAACTTGAAGCAGTTTTGCTGGAAGGAAGACAAGAGGCTTGTGGTGAGCCTGTCAACCTGGGATTCTTTGTAAAAGATTGGAGAGCTTTCTTGTCTATGTTCATTTTCCTTCCACTCTCCCTCACTAAAATTCCCTCAGCTCCTCCCCTCCTGCCCCAGAACCAGCTTTATTTCCATTCATCACAATATTTAGCTCAACTCAGGGAAGTCAGGAAAGTTGTTTGGGTGAAAAGCACCTATTCTATGACTGGATTGCTTCTCAAGCCACTAGAGGTTGTGGAGTAGTCAAGGGGAGAACCCAGGGTCTACTATCACAAGTTGTTCGACAAATTTCCCTTCCAGCAGTAACTGTGAAAATACTTGTAACTTCTCAGGAATAGCTTTCCACAGAGGAGCATCGATTTTCTACCAAACTGGCTAAATTCCAATTACAAGGATGAGATGGCTCCTTCAGGCCAACTGTATTAGCAATGACTGGTACTAGCTATGATATATTATACATGCAACATCTATGTCTATGGGTGTCTTTACCTAGACTTGTGTAACCACCAGGCTATTGCCTTACATGAGCTTTGCTCACTCAAAAGGGCGGGAGTGAATCTGACAACAGCTTTATGATTATTTTCTACTATCATTATGCTTATATTTTTATTACTCAGATGAGACACAGATGAATTACACTCATCATTTCAATATAGATCCTATCAGCTCAATCTATTGTTTGTCTCAGAAGTCTTCTGTTATGATATGATGTCTTTAAGAGTACTATTTTTCAACTTGATGCTGAATCATTCCCAGTCCTTTGTGATGTCCAGCTAGAATATGTAAAATCGCTCCAAGACTCCAGAAAAAGGGCTTTATGTTTGTGTTCCTTTCTTCCTGGAAGTTGGGAAGAAATTTTCCCAAGAGAGCAATACCTTTATTACTGTCTTCATGAGTATTATTAATTTCTCATATCAATCTGGTCCAGGATAGGCTAAGTACAAGATAATCATTCTGTTTGGAGATGAAATTTCATCAAATCAGACTCTCAAAGATAGAAGGGACCTAAGATGTCATAAAATCTGACCTCCCATCTGGACAGGAATCTTTACAAGACTTCTACAACATCAAGGTTCTGCTTTAACTGCTTTTTTAGAAGCCCACTCCCTTACAAGTTAGCCCATTTACTTTTTTTTTTGACAGATATGATTGTTCAAAAAAAAATCCTTTAATATATTGAGCAAAATCTGCATCCCCAGGACTTCTATCCCTTGATGCTAGTTTGACCATCAGGAGCTGCATATTCTATAGTTCAGAGTACTGGTTTGATTGCCTTTCCTGACCAAGATGCTCTCTTTTTGACTCCATGCATTTTCACCAAATGTTCCTCATGCCTGGACTTCTCTCCCTACTTGTTACTACCTTTTGGCTTCCTTCAAGTCTCAGCTAAAACTTCCCCTTAATTGCTAGTATCTTCTGTCTAAGATAATTTCCAGTATCTGGTATATATCTTGTTTGTAAATAGTTATTTTCATATTGTCTCTCCCATTAGATTGTATGCTTCTTGAGGACAGGGACTGTTTTTGGCTTTCTTTGTCACCCTAACACTTAACACAGTTCTTGGTACATAACAGATGCTTCATAAATGTATATTAACTTGTTGATTTGATGTACAATAAATGTAATACTTTTTCACACAATAGTCCTTCATATATTTGAGGAAACCAGTCATATTTTCCTCATGGCCTCCCTCTTCACCCCCACCCCCCCAAGGATAAGCATTTGGAGCTCCTTTGATTGTTCCACATAGGACATGGCTTCCAGATCCTTCCCTATCATGGCTGCATTTCTAAGAAATGCTCCAGTTTGAAAATGCCCATCTTAAAATGGGGTTTATAGGACTAAGTAAAATATTACAGGTGTGATCTGACCACAGAATACAATGGGGCAATTGCTTTACTGTTTTGTGTCCCATGCTTCTATTGATCCAACCTAAGACTGAATGATTTTACATTTTTTGCAGCCATTTCATACTTTCAGGATTATGGATTCATATAATTTCAGATTTGGAAAGGACCTTAGTGGTCAAGTAACTTAGCTTTCTGCCTGATCCATCCCTGATGCACTGGTCTCTGCTTGGGCACTTCTGCTCACTGCCTTCTGGGCAGACCACTTTCTAAATGTTAGAAAATTCCCCTTTGTATTGAGCCCAAACTCCTATAACCTCCCCTGATAAGGAAACAAGTGTCTAGACAAGGAATTTTCTGAAATAACATCATCGTTCCTGGTTCCCTAAGACATCTAACTGGTGCAGGTAAGTTAGAAGTACGTGGGAATCTCAGATTCATGTACAAACTTTTTTATTCTGTTTCACTGAGCCTGTAGAAATGCTTGTTTTACTTGGCATTCAAGTTCAGCATAAAACATTTAATTAAAATAGAGGTGGCTAGGTGGCACTGTGGGTAGAGCATAGACTCTAGAATGAGGAGAACCTGAGTTGAAACCAGGCCTCAGACACTTACTAGCTGTGTGAACCTAGGCAAGTCATTTAACCTTGATTGCCTCTGCAAAAAAAACCCCCCAAATTAAAATAAGTACCTGGTGCAGTTGGAGCCACCATATTTCTGCCATGATAATTGACTTAATTATCAATGTTGCTTTATTTTAATACATCGAACTTTCATCATTTCATAGATCTGGGTATTCTTGCCAGTGGTGCAAATTGTCACTCCTTGATGTCTTAGCAAACTGTCTTCATAAATTGAAAATTAAATTAAATATTCTATGGAAATGAGCTTCCTTGAATTCGATTGGTCATCAGATGACATACAATCTATTTCTGGACCTAGCTTCAAAACATTTACACTATACTACGAGTTATCAGAGCTTTATAAGTGGCAAGTGGACCAAGAGCTCTGGTCCTGGAGTCAGAAAGGCCTGAGTTCAAATTCTGCCTCAGATACATATGAGCTATTTGACGTTGGGCAAGTAATTTAACCTCTGTCTGCCTCAGTTTCCTCATCTGTAAAGTGGGGATAATAATAGCATCTACCTTGCAGGGTTGTTATGAGGATCAAGTGAGCTACTGCTTATAAAGTACTTAGCATAGATCCTGGAACATGGTAAGCCCTATATACATGTTAACTACTGTTTTTATTATTATTATCATATTCTGATGCTTGGTCTTTGAGAACTGAGCTACTTCTGTGTCACAAATGGGGATCAGAAAAGGGCTTTGGTGGAAGATTACTCTTATTGATCCAAATTGTTTTATTTTGCTTTTCTCTGGGGGTAGCATGATATAATAGAGTGCTGGGTTTGGAATGAGGAAAATCTGGGTTCAAATCTTGCTTCTTTGACTTATGAGCTGTGTGACCCTGCATGAGACATCCTGGTTTTTTGAGCCTCAGACAGTTTCCAAAAAGTCCCCAGCCGAGTCACAGTCTTACTGTGGGATCTGCCATGGTGGAGTGGAGGGAGTTGTTCACACCAACAAAACTGGTGATTCTTCCAGTATCTGTGAGTATCATTTTGTTACAATGATGGGGTCAGCTAAATAAGCAGTTTACATTTCAAGCTTTCAAAGGATAGTTTTGCAAAAGTGCTAATTTTTTCCCTCAGAAATGTAGTACCTATGAGCACGGGAGGACCCACTCCCATTCCCCCTCTCCAGGATTTGCTTTGGTAGGAGTTTGGCCCTTGGAGCTAACTCTTCACTGATTGAGGTTATTATACAACTTAACTACATGTGTGACATTAGCCAAATTACTTCATCTCTCGGACCTTGTTGTCCTTATCTGTAAAATGAGGGTTGGATTTGGATTAGACAGCCTTTGAGGCTCCTGCTAGCTCCAAATCTCTATGCTCCATGGATAGCGGGATGGCTAGGTAATATATAATGGATGACAGATTTAGCATTCCACGGGGGTGGAACCATAGGGAACAACTTAAAATATGATACATGAAAGAAATAACTCTAGTCCTATACTATGTTTAAAACAAACAAACAACTATCAAATATAGGATGTGTGTCCTGGGAACAGGGCTGTATCTGCTGCAGTGAATCACTCAGAGCCTCAGAGTTTAAAGTCTTTTAACTAAAGATGTATTTTAAGACTCCCAGGTAAAGGAAGTTCCCAAGACTGTTAAAGCCACCAAGAAGGTTAAAAGTACTCAATCAGGAAGTTCCCTAGAGCCTGTTAGCCAATAAATACACCTACTATGAGCCAGGCACTGGGCTAAACTCTGGGGTCCCAGGAATTCTTCTCAAAATGCTAAAAACTGCATTTACACTCTTTTGGCTGGAAGGCCTACAGTTAGGTCTTCAATCAATTCACAATGGGACAAAACTAACCCAAAATGCCCGGGTCTACTCCATGACTTTCTCTCTCACAATAGACCTGGGGGCTGTCGATATCAGAATGGGGTATGGAGGGAAGAAGAGAAAAAGGATGAGGAAGGGAAATGTAACTCATGCTTCTCACCACATTCCTTCCCCTAACTCTCAGCCCCACCAATGAAATACCCTGCCCTGTTTACAAATGTCAACTCCACAGCACAACAGACCAGCTCCTCTTCATTGTAGCTAAGCTGAGGGTCCCCATCCACACAGGTCAACATGACTCACAGGTGTAATGTAGAGGCCAGAAAAGCTAATATAGTCTCAGACTGCAGTGTCCAGAATAGTCCCTTTGTATGCTATAGTCTATAGTCCAACTGTATCTGGACTGCACTGTTCAGGTTCACATGTTATAGGGAGGTGAGGAAGATTTGGAGTCAGCTCTCCAAAAATTAGAAATGTTCATTAATTCATTCATATGTTCATTAATTTGTGTACTTATTTTTTTAAAAGCATCTACTGTGTACTAAGGGAGGAGGGGACTGCAAAAACAAGCTCCCTCAAGAAGCTTACATTTTAGCATATGTGTGTGGGGAAGTTTGAGACAGAGGGTTCCACTGTAAGCACATAGAAAGTACTTTCCAGGAAAGTGGGAGAGGGTGTTAGCAACTGTTCCACAATGAGATCAATAGCCTTGTGAGGAATGAATTTCTCATCACTGGCAAGTGTGGCAAGCAGAGGTGGTAGGCTGAGCCTTGGTGAAGGACATTAAGAAGAGATTTTCACATAGAATGAAAATTTGAGCTAGATAACCTGTGGGGTGGCCTATCACCTCTGTGATTCTCTATATCTTAAGAACTCCACTTCCTCAGATGAACTTCATCATTTCCATTTGTTTACCAAGGTTCACCAGCCAAAAGGATGGGTTTCTGCATGTAGGTAAACTCTGAAGGATCCACCTATTTCCGTCACCTCCACTCTGCCTACCCTACCTGTAAAAGTCAAGAACACCTGCAGTTTTTAGGGAACTTAGTGAAGGAAAGGGTGTTAGGAATTTTGGAAGCAACCCTCGAATAGCAATTCAATGGAAGAATTAAAATGTATACTATATTTGGTTGGTAGGGGTAGAAGAGCAGGAAGCACATATGCAAAAAAATTGGATCCCAACTGGACAAAGCAGTAATCCACTTGAGAGCTTTCATAAGTACTTTTAAGGGACTCTATAATGCTTGAGAGCCCATATGTTCTTGCCTCAGTGTTTGAGCAATAGATTATACCCATCATTGCTAAAAGAGGCCTCTCTGCTAATAAGAAGATTGTTATATCCATGAGCTTGGGATGACATAGGCAGAGATGCCTTCAAGATATTGCTCCTTGGCTAGAGTGGATAGGTTGACTATGTCACAATCTAGTGAAGAATGAATTAGCAATACCTACCCAACAATGAGAGATGGAAGCCTTCCTTTACATTCCAGGAATGTAAATCAGGTCAGGCCACTATTTCTACTTGCATATGGGGGTAAAACACAAGTGCTGAATTCCCAAACAAATGAATTGCCTGTTCCCTAGAGAATTGGAAGAAGACTCATGCAATGTGAAAGGGAGGGAGTTTTTATTAGTAGTATTATATTCATTGGAGCTTGAGTAGATAAACATTTCTATAACCTGAATGGTAAAACTAAATCTACATTTCAGCATACTTTGATATGCAAAATGGAAGTGCTTAATAACTCTGAAATGCAAATAAATGCAAGTAGCTACAGCTCTATATTTCCCTCTTTCTTCCCATGCCTATTCACTACCCTAGGCCAGACCCATCTCCACCCAGATCACTGGTTTCTTCTCCTATTTGTGGTTTATAGAGTTACCAAAGGATTCTTCTTTTCTTTAAAAATTAATTAATTAATTAATTTTTAGTTTACAACATTCAGTGCCACAAGTTTTTGAGTTCCAAGTTTTCTCCTCCTCCCCATGCAATCTGATATAGGCTCTACATATACATTAACATTAAACATATTTTCACATTTCACATCTTCAGATGCATAGACCTGACTGCCTCTGCATTGTCAAAAAAACCTTTTGTGATTCCCAGTTGCCTATAGAATAAACAAAATTGTAATGATAGAAAATATTCTCCATCTATCACCCATTCCAGGAAAAACCCTGTTCTGGGATCACAGGCATGTCTAGAACTAGGGCCTTGGTATGCCAGCTACTCTGGGGTGATTAGAAGGGCCAATTGTATTATTTGAGGCCAGGGAATGCTATTGCAGCCTAGAATTCCTGGACCATGTTCTATGCATGCCTGGGACTAGGAGTAAGGAGACTTGGTTCTAGCAACTTGCTGTATGACTTGTGGTAAGTTCCTGAACCATTCTGGGGCATAAGTACCCCATCTGTGAATTCAGGAGGTTGAACTAGATTACCTTCAAGATTTCTCCCAGTTTTAACATTTTAAGCCTCAATTATAGGAAGACTCATGCTATCTTCAACTTTGCATGTACCCCATGTGCCTGGCATGGTGCTCAGTATAGCAGCTGCTTTAGTATGTGTTGTATTGAACCAAAAGTCAAGGATCACTATACAAATGGTAAAAGGCTTGTCTAAGAAGATTGCCATCCCTTAGGAATGAAAAAGAACATGGCAGTGTACCTTTGTAGGTGTGCCCCCCATCAGTTTCTTAATTCATCACAGGTTGTGTTATCTGCTCCCATCATCCACTCCCACCACCAGTTTTTACCGAATAAAAGTTTTTTTTGAGGAGTCTGTAGATAGGTGGGTTGAAGGAGGTTATCAGTATATACCCTTCCTACCACAACGCTTCTCGAGATGCCCATGACTGGGGCAACCATTTGCTACTGGACATAGCTGTTGTCTATTGGCAGTATCTTTGGGTGGTTTGTGTGGTACAACACTTATTGGCATTCCATGTTTTCTAAAGTTCCTATAAGTACTTGATCTCATTCGATCCTTTGGTGACTGACCCAGTACCCAGGGCTTTTCCAGAGGTCTCCTTTCAGGGATCTCTTTCCAGTGCTCCCCTGGACAGATTGCCCAAGAGAAAGGCTGCCTCTGTAGCTGTGCTGGTTTTACCAGCACAATCTCTGCATTTCTAAGTGGTGTCCCTAGCAGGTAATTACACCCACAGCAGCTAAGTTGCACCCTTAGCAAATTAGGCGCTGGTCAGAAGGTGTAATTAAGCAATTGGGAGTGCAATTTAGCAATTGCAAATGCATTTCCTTGCTGGTCCAGCTATCTACAGGCATTAATGTGATTTCAAAGACCTGTTGGAAACCTGTTTTGAAAATATGACCCTCTCCATTTTAACCTGTGGCAGCTCTCTGTAGATCACTTCATTTGGCCTGTGCAAAGAGTTCTTTCCCTGCAAACATCTCCTGTTTGATTTATAAATATTGGGGAAGAATCATTGATGTGTCAGGGTGCCAAACATAATTAGCATTCTTTAGGTAGAAAACTCTGCTATTGTTTCTTTAATTATAAGTCTTCTGATATAAAACAAACTCTTGGTGGTGGGAATGTGTTGATTAATTATCCCAAACAGTTCCTTTTGAAAGTTAGGAGATGTGTCTCCTGACCTCCTTCAGGAAGGCAGCTTATCATATTTCCTCAAGAGTGTTGTATGTACCTGTATTTAAAAGTCTGAGTAAGAAATGGATACCTCAGCAGCTAGCACTCAGGTAAAACTGGAGGTCTGCTTGCTGCTTGCATTACCCAGACATGGGAGGGGGTGGGGGTGGCATAGGGACCAAATTGCAAAAGTAAACTTTGCATCCAGGCCAAGAGTTTTACTCTCTATAGCCTAATGTTATTCAGTACCCAGATGGGAAAGAGCAGAAGAAGAATCCTGTATGCAGGTGTTCTTCTTTCTGTGTGGAACAATTACAGAGGAATCATGGGACTTATTGAAATCATTTATGTTCTTTTATTATATGTTTAAATTATGTAATATAGGGTATTCACTGAGCTACAACCCTCCCCTCCCCTTTCCCCCCTCCATGATTCCCTACTCATTAATCCCAACCTCTTTGACTCCTTCATTCACTGATGAGTACAAAATGAGTCTGAGAGAAGCCTCTAAAACATCCTGAGTTCAGTCAAGTAACCAACACAGGCCACATCACAGGGGCAGGGTATTGCAAAAGGCAAAGACTTCTGTTTGGAAGGATGTGGGGATAGCTGCCAAATGCATGATTAATAAGGGTTTATTTCATCTGTACTGGATGCTTCATCTCAATTGGATGTTTCTCTGCTGCCTACAAACACTTCTATGTCTCCTTCATTCTCAAAAACAAAAACAAAAACAAAAAACTCTCCCTTGTTTCATCCCTAACTTCTAGCTGCTGTCCTATTTAGATCATATATAGCTGCTCTTCCCTTTGGTGGCTAAACTCCTCCAGGAAGACCATCTACAAACAATGCTTCCATTTTCTTTCTCTTTCTTTTTTTAATTGTCTATAGTTTGGTTTCCAACCTTATCTTTCAAGTGAAACTGTGCCCTCTGAAGTTGCTAATGACCTCCCAATGTCTAAATCTGATGACCTGTTCTCAAACCTCATAACCTATATTTTTAATCTCTCTGCAGCCTTTGACACTGCCAGTCATTCTCCTCTTAATATTCTTTTCTTTCTTGATTTCCATAACTCTACTCCTTTCTGGTTGTTCTCATTTGGCCATTTGGCCGCTGCTTCTCCATCTTTGCTGGATCATCATCTAGGTCACACCCCCTAATTATGAACATTCCTCAGGGTTCTGTCCTGGCGTCTCCTCTCTTCCTTCTCTCTACCACCAGCTTTTGCTGTTGTTGTTCAGTCATTTCAATCATGTCTGACTCTTCACGATCCCATTTGGGGTTTTCTTGGCAAAGACACTGGAGTGACTAGCCATTCCCTTCTCTAGTTCATTTTACAGATGAGGAAACTGAGGCAAACAGGGTTAAGTGACTTGCTCAGGGTCACATAACTAGGAAATATCTGAGGTCAGATTTGAACTCAGGTCTTCCTGACTCCAGGCCAGGTACTCTATCCACTGAGTCACCCAGCTGTCCATACTACCAGCTATCCTTGATTAAATTATCATCTCTATACAAATGATTCTTAGACCTATTTATCCATTCCAAACCTCTCTCTTGAACTCCAGGCTCATATCTCCAACTGTCTATTGGACATCTTATACTGAAAACTGAACTCATTATCTTTACTGCCCCCACCCCCCCTCTTCCTACTTCATACTGTCAAGGACACCACCATCTTCCCATTTACCCATGCTCATAATTTAGGTGTCTCAACTCCTCACTCTCTCTAACTCTGCCCCCATCCAATCCGTCACCAAGTCCAGTCTATTCTGTCTTTGTTATATCTCTTGTATATGTCTCCTTCTTTCCTCTGACACTGCCTCCACTCTGATGAAAGCTCTTATTACCTTTCTGGACTATTGCAATAGTACACTTGTTGCCCTACCTGCCTCAAGTTTCTTCTCTCTCCAATCCAACCTCCACTCAGCTATCAAAGCGATTTCTCTAAAGCATGGGTTTCACCATGTCATCCTCATATTTAATAAAATCCAGTGGGTCCCTATTACCTCTAGGATCAAATATGAAATCTTCTGTTTGGCTTTTTAAGTTATTTATAAACTGCCGTCTTCTTGTCTTTTCAGTCTTCTTACACCTTATTTCCCTTTCTGATTCAGCAACATCAGCTTGCCTGATGTTTCTTGTACACCACTTTCAATCTCTGGACTCTAGCTATTTTCACTGGCTGTCTTCCAAGCATGGAATTCTTTCTTTCCTCAGCTCCACTTTCTGACTTCCCTGCTTTCTTTCAAGTCTTAGCCAAAACCCTACCTCCTACAAGAAACTTTTCCCAGCCCCCCTTAATGCTAGTACCTTCCCATTGATATTAATCTAGATTCATTATGCATATATATGTGTGTGTATATACATACATATATGTGTGTGTGCATATATACATACATATATATACATACACACACACACACACACATATATATGTATGTATATATATGTATGTATGCATCTTGTTTACACAGAGTTGTTTGCAAGTTGTCTCTTCCATTAGATTATGAACTCTTTGATGACTGGGGTTGTCTTGCATTTTTTTTAATAAATAAATTCATTTATTTTCTTGTTTACATCATTCATTTTCATGAGATTTTCAGTTACAAATTTCCTCCCCATTTTTCTACTACCCACCACCTCAAAACAGCAATCCCACTGTATAACCTCTCCCCCAATCTACTCTCTCCTATGTCCTCCCCCATTGCCCCTCTGACTTTACGGTAGGGCAGGATGGATCTCCCTACCCCAGTGCCTGTATATCTTAATTCCCAGTTGCATGTAGTTAATAATAATTATATATCTATATCTATATCTATATATATGTAATATATACGTATATATACACATATATATATACATATATATTTTTAACATTTAATTATAGAACTTTAAATTCTAGATTCTTTCCCTTCTTCCCTCATCACCCACCCCCACTGGAAGGACAAGCAATTCAATACAGGCTGTACATGTGTAATTACACAGAACATCTCCACAGTGAACATATTGTGAGAGACTGATTATATGTCCCTCCTTCCTTTCCCCACCTTGTTCTATTCTCTATCCTGTCCTTGTCCTTGTCCCTTTACAGAAGTGTGTACTTCTAGCAACCCTCCTCCCCCTGCCCTCCCCTCCATCATCCCACCTCTCATCCCCCTACTGTCCTGTGTGGCAAGATGCCCAGTTTAGAGTTTATGTCATTCCTTCCCTAAGCCAAATTCAATGAGAGTAAGGATGACCCTTTCCCTTTTGCCTTCCTGTTCTTCCCCTCCATTGTAACAATTATCCCTTGCCTCTTCTATATGAGATGATTAACCTCATTCTGTCTTTCCCTGTCTCCTCTCATTCTAATCCTCTCCCACCTCAGAATTTCACCTTTTAAAGTATCATCCCTTCCTATTCAATTGATCCTGTGCCTTCTATATACACATATGTACACATACTCAGATATGTGTTCATACACATATATAAACCTTCCTATATAGACATATGTGCACATATACATACATACATACA
>CM053582.1:503369305-503401739 GCA_028627135.1 Pseudochirops cupreus
ATTTCTCATGAAGTCATTTGCTTCCATTTGCTCCACTCTAATTCTGAAGGAATTATTCTCTTCAGAAAGCTTTTGAGATTCTTTTTCCATCTGACAAATTCAACTTTTTAAGGCATTCTTCTCCTCATTGGCTTTTTGGGCCTCTTTTGCCATTTGAGTTAATCTATTTTTTAAGGTGTTATTTTCTTTAGTCAGGCTGTTGACTCTCTTTTCATGATCTTCTTGCATCATTCTCATTTCTCTTCCCAATTTTTCCTCCATTTCTCTTATTTGGTTTTCAAAATCCTTCTTAAGCTGCTCTATGGCTTGTAGACAGCCTAGATCTTTCTTAGAAGCTTTTGGTGTGGGAGTTCTGACTGTGTTTTTTTCCTCCCGTTCCATGCTTTGATCCTTTTTGTCCCCAAAAAAGGAATCTAAAGTTGGATTGCTGTTCTTGCTTTGTTTCCTTTGCTTGCTCATGTTGCTGGTCAATTACTTGACTTTTTAGCTCTGTGGAACTCTGCTTCCTGAGGGGAAAGCTCTGTCCTAAATCGCTGGGGTTTTTGCAGCTGCCAGAGCTATTAGGAGGCCTCTGCAGTCCTCCTCCCCACCTTTTGGTCACTGAAAACACACTCCAGGGCCACCACCCAAGACCACAATCCAGACTCAGGCTGTTCAGCGCAAGAGCACTTAGCCTCTGAATGATAGCTTGGCCCCCCTGAAGTCTGCAGGCCAGGCACTCTGAAGCAGCCACGTGGAGGCAGCTGCAGGGCTGCCACTTCTGCCTCTTCCTTGCCCTGGAGGCAGTTTGGCTGGACTGCTTTTCTCTCCCAAATCTAGCTGAGTTCCACTGACCTTTCACTTTGTTCTTGTTTCTTATGGGTTGATAGTTCTGGAAACTGCCACAGCTGCCACTGATCCATTCTCCTGAAAGCTCCAGCTGTGGCTAGTCCTGGCTGCCCCAGGGCCAAGCTGAGGTTTCAGGCTGGGCTGGGCTTGGCTCCCAGCATACTGCAATGAGCCCTTCCTGCCGAGCTGCCTAAAATGGGAGATATGTTTTTTCTGTAATTTTGTGAGTTCTGGAGCTCTCAAATTTGTTTAGAGTCATATTTTATGGGTATTTGAGGTGCCTATGTGGGAGCTGCGTAGCTTTCCTGCTTCTACGCTGCCATCTTGACTCTGCCCCTCAACTATTCTCCAAGAGTTTTTTTCTATGTCATTAGTTGGAGTGATCTGTCTTGCATTTCTTTTGTACCCCTGGAACTTAATTAAAGCTTGTAACCTTTTCTACCTATTTAAAGCCTACCCATCCTTCAAAGCTTGGTTTAAACTCCACCTAGAGTGAGTTTTGGTCCCATTCTGACTCATAAAGAAGTTGCTGCTCTTGGGTGGCAAATGATTCCTATAGCTGAATACGTTTTCTGGGTCATTGTGGAGGGAAGGGCTCAAACTTATTTTCTCCTTCTCCTTCTCCTTCTCCTTCTCTTTCTCCTTCTCCTCCTCCTCCTCTTCCTTCTTCTTCTTCTTCTTCTTCTTCTTCTTCTTTTTCTTCTTCTTCTTCTTCTTCTTCTTCTTCTTCTTCTTCTTCTTCTCCTTCTCCTTCTCTTTCTTCTTCTCCTTCTCCTCCTCCTCCTTCTCCTTCTCCTCCTTCTTTCTCTGAAACTCACCTGCTTATCATTTCTTATGGAATAATAGTATTCCACTACATTCATACACCACTTGTTCAGCCATTCCCTATTGATACAAATTCCTTCAATTTCCAATTCCTTGCCTCCACAAAATGAGCTGCTATGAATATTTTTGTACATGTGGGTCCTTTTCCCTTTTTTATGATCTCTTTGGGATACAGACCTATACTCTTCTAACCCTAACTCTAAACCTAATCCTATATCTTATGATTCAATGTATCAATCTGTTGGGTCTCTTAAAAAAAAGCTGTTTTGTGAAAAAACAGGTGAAATTCATTCTAGATCGCAGGGCTGATGGGAAATTCAGAATGCCTTTTGGGCAGTGCTCAGGAAGGCTCACTGTTCTTCCCTCTTGCTATGTTCATCCTACCATCTGAGAAATGGTAGGTAGCCTTTTAGATAATTTCACTCATTTATATAGTCATATTTGACTTTCACTACCCATCAACCTAAGTTAAAACCACCCTCCTCTCCAGCCACCCTTTCAGTTTACTCATTCCCATCCACTTAGCCCATGATCAGTTATTCAGATGTTTTTCACTCCTGTTGGACTCTTCATGACCCCATTTGAGGATTTATTAGCAAAGATACTGGAGAGGGGGTGGCTAGGTGGCGCAGTGAATAGAGCACCAGCCCTGGAGTCAGGCAGACCTGGGTTCAAATCCGGCCTCAGACACTTAACACTTAACTAGCTGTGAGATCTTAGGCAAGTTGCTTAAACCCACTTGCCCTCCAAAAAAAAAAAAAGATACCGGGGTGGTTTGCCATTTCATTGTGAAGCTCATTTTACAGATGAGAAGATTGAGGCAAACAGGATTAAATGACTTATCCGGGGTCACACAGCCAGTAAGTGTCTGAGGCTAGATTTGAACTCATGAAGGTGAGTCTTCCTGACTCCAGGTTCAGCACTCTATCCATTTCTCGATCTAGCTGACCTCCTACTTAGCCCTATTCCTCCCAAATTCCAGTCCAACTCTCCCCAACTTGACCATTGTGCTCTTTGTAACTTCTCTTTTATTTTAAAATTCCTTTCCTTTTAAGTGTCTTTCTCTCATTCTTGTTCTATCTTCTGGCACTCATAGAGATGTGTTTTTTCCAAAAGAATCTATATCTTTACTTTCCCAGTATTAGGTGAACCTTCTCTCCTATCTCCTTACTTTTCCCTTCCCTCTCAACATACTGATCCCAGAGATGGAGTAATTGTACTCTTCTCCCTCATTTCCCCACCAACTCTTTCAGAAGCTCCTTATGTCACAGTCCCCTAAAAAATTCTCCATGTAAATATAACACTTTATCCAGATCCTCATGGCAGCTGTTGACTAGACCCCAAGTCGTTCTCCCGCCTTTCTCAGATCATTCAGTACCCAGCTCCCAGTCCTTTTCTCCACTCCAACCTACACAAGGAGATTTCAATGTCCCTGTTAGTTTTCCATCAAACACCCTTACCTTCCACTTCTTAAGCCTCCTCAGAACTCAGGACTTTCACTTTCACTTCACTTCAGCTACACACAAGGATGGCCACACATTTGATTACATCATTACCCACAAATCCATTTTCATTGTCAAGAATGCTGAGATGCCTCTATTCAAATGATACAATGTTTGGAAAAAAGTGCTTAGCATAGTTTCTGGCAAATAAGAAATTTCATATAAATGTTTATCTTCTCCCTTTTCTTTCCCCTATTCAATCATAACTTCATATCATTTTTTCTCCCCTTCACTCTTCCAAAACTTATTCCTCTTTCTTACTATGACCTCCAGTCTATCTATTACTCAATGATCTCCAAGGCCATCCTCGCTACTCTGGCTTCAATTTCCTCTTTTTCTGATTTCAACCTTATTAGCCAGGTCAATTTTACACTGTCTTCCACTTTTGGAACCTTACACCTTTGTTCTTTTGCCGCATGTGCCCAACCAAGCTCCAACCTGGGATTCCCTCATCATTCACTCCTCCACTCCTACTGATGTGCTGTTGGTGCTGGAGGAAGTCATGCAACTGGGCAGACTGGGTCCACTACAAATTTATGTTTTCATATAAAGTAGTTTACAAATCCTAAATTGACAAATATATTATGTATTATTATAGACTCCAATATTATGAATAATATGGTTAATCCTTTCAACTGCTAGTGGCCTCCCTTCCAAAACACCTTGTTTTTTAACTACTTTGCATATGTGTATAAACTTCATATTTATGGTCTATCTATCTATCTATCTGTCTTCTTCCCCTATTCAAATGTATGCTCTTTGGGAGTAGGAACTGATTCCTTCTTCATGCTTTGAATCTCTAGTTCTTAACACAATGCTTGGCACATAGGTATTTAATAAATACATTTTGACTGATACGGGTGTGACCTTTGGGAAGTCCTTTAACTTCTTTTGGTTTCAAATTCCCAATCTATAAAATGATGGGGGTGGGCCAGATGACCTTTCTAAGGTCCCTTCTAGGATATTAATCTATAATCCTAAAGGGAAGAGAATTTGGGAGTGGGAGTTGGGAATGGGGAAGAGAAAGGTAATAATGGTGTGAGTGTAGGCACTGAAGTTGGAAGCTTAAAGCTTATTTGGGAGATAGTGAGTAGACTAGTCTGGCAGCAACAAAGGGTTCACCTGGAAGAGGGGGGGTGGAAATAAAATAAAAACAAAGAGAAAGCATTCTGCCATTGTGGAATGCTGACCCAAAGGATCAAGAAACAGCAGACAATTTACAACAGGAAACTAGACTTATCATCTTGGACAAGGTAAGCTGTCTATCATATGGAGACAGCAGCTTCCATTAGAGGAAAGCTACCCTGACTGTCTGAGAAATAGGCCTGGCTGTTACACCTTTAACAGGGGTTAGGTTTCAGGGGCATATGACAGTGGGGAAATAACAAGAATGAGGGGTCCCTGTTGGTAGCAGAAAGGGCCAGTACACGCTCTCCCTTTTAACTGGCGAACAACCAAAAAACTACTTACTCTTCTGATCGCAAGCAGCCACACAATACAACTTTGTCTGGTGTGGGGTCCTCACTTGTATAAATGACCTTTCCAAATAGCTACTGATGGGGAATGGGAATAACTGGAAGACAGAGAAAAACAGGGGGTGGGGAAGGGTGGAAGAGGGAGATATTTACAAGAAAAAAAAAAGAGCAAAGTGACTTGTTTCCAGAGGAGATTTGGAGTTGTAAAGAGGCAATAACTTATACCCTATCCAGGACTTAAAAAACTGGTGGATTGTCTCAGGACACTCCAGTATGGGACTTCTTGTTGTTGATGTTTAGTCCAAATGCACCATTTATTGATGGATGAGGAAATAAAGAGCTTCAAGGCATAGTTAAAGTGGTTCAGGCATCTTTACTTGCTGTAACCATTAAATTGGGGATGCTGAGCCACGGTGACCATGGAACCAGGATTGCAGGAGGGTGATGCAGCTGGTTATCCAGGTCAGCATGGAAGCCCTGAGAAGCCAGGGTGCCTTGAACTTGAGCCCCAGGGGAGATTTGAACTTGAAATTGGGACTGTACTCTATAGGAATTGAGTTAAGCTATGACTCCAATTGCCTTTCCCTCCCCAAAGACAGAAGTGGTATAGAGGAAGAGGAGGATTATGCCTCATACCTGTTGGTGGAGTAAGTTTTTCTATTGTGTATTATCTCTTTCCAAGTAAATATTCCTCTATGTAAAAGTTAAAAATTAAAATAAAAAAAATCTACAAGAATGTTCTGGCTCCAGGCCTTGGAATGAAAAGCTTTAGCATAGAAAGGCCAGTTCATTGCTCTTACTTGAAGTTTCTGTGTAACTTTGTTAGAAAGTTAGATGCCTATTCCTTTTGCTGGAAAAAGTATCACCATGTAGACAGAATGCTGAACTGGCAATTCTAGTCTCTTCTCTGCCAGTTAACTTTCTGGGACTCCCAATATAAACAATTTACCTTCGGGTGAGCCTAACTTAAAATTAAATCTGCACAGTGAGGTTTTGGATCTACATTATCTTGAAGTGCCCTTCTAGGTCTGGAATTCTAGGATACAACTTGCTGGCTATTCCCGAAGGCCAGTGTATCCTCTAGTACTTGGAAGGCCAACCTGGACCAAGTGCATTCTAGCTCTGAGGAAAGCCTGTGCATTTATTCTGGTGAATATTCTGCTGAACTAAAGGCTAAACTATTGAGAAAACAGCTCCTCCCTTTCCCCAGATTGTCAAAGCCTCTGGTGAGTCATTCTTCCACATTGTTCAGCATGTGTGTTGGAATGTGGAGACAGCTTGTCCCCATGGAAAACCACATTGGGAGTAATGACTGTTCACATTGACCCTCCTGTGAGTGTCACCTTTGCTCAGCAACACCCTGTTCACCAACAGCTGTTTTTGTGGAGAGTTTCTGTTCGAAGATGTCTGTCCCAGTGCACATGTATAAATCCCCTCTGGTCCTGGGTCTGTTCAAATTCTCCTCGCACATTTCTGGCGGTCTCTTCACTCCCAGTCAGATGAGAACTTGTGTTCTAAGTCAGAGATGAATGAGACTGAAGGTAGGAAGGGCTTCTCAGCTTTGGAACAGCTCATTTTGGCTCCTCTTGGGTACAGAACTCAGAAATCTGAGAAGCTCCGTGAAGGGACCTGGGGTGCAGTCTAGATTTTGCTCTGTTCACCTGATACTATTTATGCTCCAAACTGGTGTCATCAGAAAGGTCACTTTACCTTACAGGAAACAAGTCATGATTCCACACTCACCAAACACCTATTGCCCGGTCACTGTTGTACACATGGTTTTTAGAGCAGTGGTTGTTTCAACTGCTTTCTTTATGGAAAAGAAATTACTTGGTAGAACATCAAATTGTTAACATCAGGATCTTAAAGGGACCTTGCTTTTCAAAGATTAATAGACTTATTGCTTAAAGGGACTTCTGAGATCATACAGCTGAACCCTTTCATTTTACGAATGAGGAAACTAAGGCTGGAAAAGGGGAAATGCTTTGTGCGAGGCCATGTACCCTGTGATCATTCATTAGAATTTCCAGGAAAGAAGAGACTTCAGAGACGATGTGGCACAACATCCTTTAACAGGAATTCTTACTATTCCATTTCTAACAGGGGTCATCAGCTTTCCTTGAAAGACCTCCAGTGATAGTGACTTCACTCCTCCCAGAGGGCAGCCCATTCCACTTGAGGACATCTTTAATTGCTAAGAAAGTTTTTCATTAAATTGAACTGAAATCTGTCTCACTGTAATTTCTACCCATTGTTCCTAGCTATGCTAGGAAAATAACTATTATGTGCTAGGAACATAGGAACATAATTCTTAGTTATGGAACTAAGAAAAATGAACCTAATCTCTGTCCTACATGCTGTTCCTTTCATTTCACGAAGATAGCAGTTATAATACCATATCCAATCTCCCTCCACCCCAAGCTAACCATCCTCTATTCCTTTAACTTATCTTCATATGCTGTACTTATATGGTTGATTTTTTTATTAAATTCATGTCAAATTTTACATTTATCCCCACTGAATTTTGATAATAGATTTGGCCTATAGTTCAACCACTCTCTTAGAAATGATAACTTTGTCACTAGAGAAATGAAAATTGAAACAACTCCGAAGTACCACCTCATACCTATCAGATTGGCTAAGCTGACAGAAAAGTGGCAAATACTGGAGGAGCTGTGGAAAAATAGGTATACTAGCATACTGTTGGTGGAGGTGTGGACTGATCCAACCATTCTGGAGAACAATTTGGAACTATGCTCAAAGGTCGATAAAACTGGGCATACCCTTTAACTCAATAATAACACTATTAGGTCTATATCCCAAAGAGACCAAAGAAAAGGGAAAAGGACCTATGTGTACAAAAGTATTTATAGCAGCTCTTTTTGTGGTGGCAAAGAATTGAAAATTGATGGAAAATTCCCATCAATTTGGGAATGGCTAAACAAGTTGTATATGATAATGATGGAATAATATTGTGGTATAAGAAATGATGAGCAGTATGGTTTCAGAAAAACCTGGCGAGATCATATGAACTGATGCAAAGTGAAGCGAGCAGAACTAGGAGAACATACTATACAATAACAGCAATACTTTAATGATGATCAACGGTGAAAGACTTAACTACTCTGATCAAAATCATGATATAAGACAATTCCAGAGGACTCATGATGAAAGACACTGTCCACCTCCAGAGAGAGAATTGATTAACTCTGTGAGAAGATTGAAGCATACTTTTTCACTTTCTTTATTTTTTTCTTGCTTTTCTTTTGCAACATGGCTAATATGGAAATATACTTTGCAGGATTTCACATGTATAATTGATATCATATTGCTCGTCTTCTCAATGGGTAGGGGAGAGGTGAGAGAGAGGGAGAGAATTTGGAACTCAACAATTTTAAAAATAAATGTTCAAAGTTAAAAAAAACACTTCCTAGGGAAAAAAAGAAGTGATAATTTTGGACAAAAAAAAATAAATGATAATTTTGGATCCTGATTCAATTATACAATGTGTTAGTTATCCTTCCCAGCTGCATGTGATCTGAAAATTTGATAAGCACACCATGAAAAGCAGTATAGTTTTAGTGGTTAAAGAAATGAACTTTAAAAAAAAAAAGAAATGAACTCGAACCCAGGAAGAACTAGGTTCAAATCCTGCCCATACTTATTAACTGTGTAACATCCTTAGGTTTCAGTTTCTTAATCTATAAAATAAGTAGATTGAACTCAATGATTCTAAGGTCCTTTCTAGCACTAAATCTATCATGCTTCGATCTAAATACCTTTATCAGTTGCTGTTGTTGTTCTTTTATTTCAGTCATGTCCCACTCTTCCTGACCCCATTTGGGGTTTTCTTGTCAAAGATACTAGATTTCCTTATCCAGCTCATTTTACAGATGAGGAAACTGAGGCAAACAGGGTTAAGTGGCTTGCTCAGGGTCACACAGTGTCTGGCCTTCATCAGACTCATTGATAAAAATATCAAACAAAATGGGGCCAAGAACAGAATGCTACAGCACTTATAAAAGTTATTACTTTAGCTTGATGTTATTAAACATTCTGGTCCAATTTTAAAGCCAGAAGCATCAAATCTGAAGCCTGCTACTGGCAAGCTGCCTGCAAAACTGCCAAATGTGGCAAGAACCAGATTAAACCATAATTGGGAAATGTTTAGCAAAATAAAAATATAGTACAACATAGATAATGCTAATTTGTGGTTTTCTAAGTCAGCATGTGGTCTACAGGAATGTGCTTCTATTTGAATTTGACACTTCTACTGCATCCATATTGTCTTTCAATTTCCATTTCTTTACTTCATTCACTCAGTGAACACATACACTAAGTGCCTTATTGAAGCCCACAGACTATTCCCAAAGCATTCCCTTGATCAATTTATCCAGCACTCTTGTCAAAGAAGGAAACAAGATTAGTCTGGTCAGTCTCAATGAACAAAACTATTGGCTTTTGGGAATTACTTCCTGCCTTCTAAAAGCTTGCAAATTGTCTCTTGAATTATCCTCCCTGGAATTTTACTGGCAATCAATGCCAAACTCATTGATCTGTAGTCTGAACTAGCCTAGGTCTCCCCTTTTAGAACCTTGGAGCATCTCTCTATATCTGTTGTTGCAGTACCTCTTCTGCTCACTACTGTTCTTCAGGTATCACTGACAGTGGTTCAGCAATTGGATCTATAATTTTTGTCAGTACCCCAGGACAAAGTTTGTGGGGATGACTGCAGAGGTATCTACCACATCTGCAGCCCCCTTCCCCGCCCAGTGCTGCTGAACTAAATTAAAATGTAACTGGAAATATTTAACAAAAAACAAGTAAAAATACAATAAAATAAAGGTATTCTTAGCACATGGTTTTCTAAGTCAATATGTGGGCACAAGGATCCTTATATACCTTTCATTTTCCTTTTCCCCTCCCCCCAGTTTCTATTTGAGTTTGACATAACAAAATTAGGTGATTACAACTCACTGAGGACAGTTAGGGGTTTTCTTACCAGTTCCTTGCCTTCTGAGTCACAGAACTAGGATTAGAGAGCAGGTTATTTGACACTGGATCCAGTCTTCTGTCCACTAGGATACTCTGGGAGGGAGGAGAGAGAAGGGAATAAGCGTTTATCTAATGCCTACTCTGTGCTAGGCACTTTGCTAAGTGCTTTTTGCACATATTATTTCATTTGATCCTCACAACAGCCTTCATTTTTGTTATTATTATATTAATTATATTATATATAATAATATATTATATTATTTATTCTTATTTGTTTTCATTCATTCATTTATATAATATAATATGATATATTATTATATTATATTATTATTATTACCCTCATCTTACAGGTGAGGAAACTGAGGCAAACATGGAGTTAAAATGACTTGCTCAAGGTCACAGAGCTAGTGGCTACATCGAGATTTGAACTTAGGTCTTCCTGTCTCCAGGCCCAGAACTCTATCCAGTGCACTGCCAGCCTCCTCTGCCACCTTGGAAACCTGACAATTTTCCAAATGAGTTTAACCACATTTTTCTTTTCCATTGTTCAGCCCCAGTCTGGAGACTGGGATTCTCTCCATTTCATAAATGAGTCAGCCAAGGCTTAGAAATTGGAAATCAACAGGTTTCATGGAAAGTCAGTGATGATTTTGACATTAAAATACAAGCTTATAATTGAGCGCATGGAGCTAGACTATAGAGAGTCAAACGAAACTTGAAGCTGCGTAGGTATGACAGAGTTAGAATTTCATGCCGATTCCCCAAAGTGGTCTTAATCACATGACCACCACTATAATCCAGGCCCCATCAGCTCTTGCTTAGGCTTCTCCTTGGTCTCATAGCTTCAAGCCTCTCTTCTCAACAATTCATCCTTCATCTAGTTTCTGAAGTGTGTTTGCTAAAGGATGTCTCCACCCATGCTACTCCCCTGCTCAAACGGCAACATGGCTCCTTTTTGCCTCTGGGTCTAATACAAACTCTTCTGTCTGGCAATTAAAGCCTGTCATAATCTGATTTTAGCCAGTTTTTTAAAATATATTGCACGTTATTTCCATTCATACATTCTACTTTGGAGCCAAACTGGCCTATTTGTTGGCCTGGCACATGACATTCCATTTCCTGTGGAGTGTGGAGTAAGTACCTTTGTCTCACCTTTGACTCTTAGAATTCCTAGTTTCTTTCAAAGATTAGCTTTGATGTGAAGCTTTTCCTGATTTTTACCTAACTGCCCTTGTCCTACAGTGAAATCACTCGGATCTAGTTGTATATATGGCACCCTCGGCCACTGTGCTTCTCCCTCTGCTGCTGTTTGTCCCACCCTCTGAACCAAGCCACCAGGACTGTTCATGGAAGGGACTAGGCCACTGGGTTCTACTCTCCCTGGGACCATTAGGAAGCCTTATCTTTATCCTAAATCTGCAATTTCCCGTCTCTATGACTTCTAAGGCAGTAACTTCTTTCTTGGCCACCACTTCTCTCTATGTGTTGTCTTTACCAGTAGACTAATCCCCTTTTAAGAACAAAGACAGTGGATAGAGCACTGGCCCTGGAGTCAGGATGATCTGAGTTCAAATTTGACCTCAGACACTTACTAGCTGTGTGACCCTAGGCAAGTCATTTAGCCCCAATTTTCTAAAAAAAAAAAAGAACAAATACAATTTTTCTGTATCCTCAATACCTAGCATAGTACTTGCCACACAGTTGACCAATTAAGTATTTGTTGAATGAAAAAGAAAGGAAGCCAGTGTGGTCCAGTAGAAAGACCACTGGTCTGAGTTCAAATCCTCTCTCTGCTACTTACTGGGCTATGACTTTGGACAATTCATTCTCTTCCCTGCTCTGGAGTCTCTGTTTCCTCATCTGTAAGATGAAGACTCTGAATTATTGGATCTCTAAAGCCCTTTCCAAATCTAAATCACATGACCTTTGATCCCACTCATAGTGCCTCTCACTAACTCAGAGCTTGCATCCTCCCTCCATGGTCCCTAGTGTTGGTGTATGCTATGGAAGACAGCTCGGGGGGGTGAGGAGAGCAAAGTTTGCCTAGATGCTCTCCAAAGCTCCTTCTGGCCTCTAATCTTAGGATTCTATGCTGAGCAAGCAGTAGCTTGAGTTCAAGAATATGTAAATTTACAAAATCATGATCAGGTTTCCATATTCCATGAGTGGTCCTAGAAGACAAACTGTGGTCTGTGAGTAATGAGCAGTGGGACAGGCAGGGGGATGGGGTGGTTACTCATCTTAGTCTAAGTGGACTGTCCCACGATCTCATTAGTTCAATCTGGTCCCCTAGGCTCGGCATTGACTTGCTGTGATGAGACTGCTAATTTCCAGTAGGCAACATCCCACAGGCCATGGCTACCTCTATCAGATTGACTTAGCAGATCCTCTCAAAAATGGGGAAGACCCCTCTTCCCGCTCCTGGTGATTACATCTGGTTTTTATTTTCAAATTTAGCTGTGACGAATGTTGCTACAAGATTAGGGAAAGCCCAGCTCACACATCCCTCCTGCAGAGAATGGTCATTTCATCACTTCCCGCCTGGTTTGCCTGATGGATTGCATTTGACATTCAGAGTTCCTTAGCTAAAGGAATCACTTACAAATGAGTCATGGAGAAGGTAAGTTACAAAAGGGGTTTCACTTTTGAATCAGTAACAACCTTGGGTTCACAAGATGAGACCAAGGAAGGGTCTGAACCCTTGCTCCTACACCCTTTCCCTTTTGCTTCATAGACAAGCTTTGTCTGTTCAACATTGCAGTGACACCATCTTCACAGGCCTTTTAGGAGGACTTTGGAGGCCATTTGGCCACAGGTTCAGAAGATTTTGAGGGGCAAAAAAATTTGGAGATCATTGACCAAAGGCTCATAATCTAGGGCCCAGTAACATGTTTTAAACAATATTTTGATAACTATATTTGAGCATAATTGGTTTCTATTCTAACTGCATTTATTTTATTTTATACATTTAAAAACACTATCTTGAGAAGGGGTCCAGAAGACTTCACCAGACTGTCAGAGGGATCCCTGATACAAAAAAGATTAAGAACAGATCTAATCTGACCACTTAATTTTACAGATAAATTTAGGAAGGCCTGAGTTCTAATGCAACCTAAGTTGCTTATTAACTATTTAACCCTGGGCAAGTCAATTAATTTGTTTGCCTCAGTTTCCTTAACTGTAAAATGGAGATAATAATTGTACTTTCCTTTCAGGATTGTTGTGAGGATTAAATGAAATATTTGTAAAAAAGTGCCTTAGTCTAACACCTGTACATAGTAGGAGCTTTAATGACTTAGCTAAGTTTACAGGGCTTGTAAGGTGGTAGGATTGCACCTTGAACCCTCCTCTCTTGATTGCTAAGAGGCAGAGGTGAAGAGGGAGTGAATTCCAGGCACATGAGGGCTCAAAAGGGAGTAATCTATATCAAGGCTAGAAAAGTAGGTTGGGAGCCAGACTGTAAAGGGCTTTAAATGTCAAACAGAAGTGCAAAGACTTGTACCTGATCCCAGAGGTAATAGGGAACCACCGGAGTTTATTGAGCAGGAGAGTGATGCAGTCATGTTTGGGCTTTAGGAAAATCTCTTTGGCAGATGTGTTGAAGATAGATACTAGAGGTGAAACTTGACACAGAGGGACCAATTGGAGGCTATGGCAACAGTCTAAAACCAAGGTCCTGAAGTAGGGCTGTGACTGTTGGATGAAGGGGTCATATGTGAGAGGGATTGTGAACCTACAGGGGGTAAGATAACATCCAAGATAGTGTATGTGAAAATGATTTGAAAGCTGTGATGTATATTCAAAAGTGAGCAATTATTATTGATGTTCTAGTTGTTGCAAAAGAGGGGTCCTCAATATTCTCGCTATTCATCTCTCTATTCTGAACTGCCTGGAAGCTTCAAGATTCAGGAAGATCCAATTCAATTAAATCCAATAAACATTTATTAAGCATCTGCTATGTGCTGGGCACCGTGCTAAATGCTGGGGATACAAATGAGAAAAAGAGAGACAATCCCTGCCCTCAAGAAGCTTACAATCTAACTGGGGAAAACAACACACAAAAGGAAGCTGAATAGGGGGATGAAGCCACCATGGGATATGAGGTTCTGTGGAGTGCAACCAGGCAGACCTGCTCAAGGAAAATAGAGTTACCTAACAGCAGTGGAGGCAATTGACAGGGGCATGGGGGAGAGGAAAGGAGGTGGACAGAGGAAATCCCTAGCATGCTGTTGCACCATAGGCATCCAGTTTTTCCCAGGTGCAGAGACTCAGGGCTCTAAGGAGATCAAGGTTACTTGTGTCTTATTGAGGTGAAAATTGTGACAACAACCACTCCTTTCTTCTTTAGGTCTCTGTCACTTCAATGTCATCAAATACTTCCTCACAATGCCATCTAGGACTCTCAGAGTGGGGACGGTTTTGCAGGCTTGATGAAACTTCCTTTAGATGGATGGATTTGGCTTTTGGTAAGCTCTCTCCAAAGCTGCTCTTGTCACTTCCCCTTTTAAAGGATAAATGCAGGTCAGGCTGCAGGACTCATGTTTTTCCATAAACAAACCTGTGTCAGATTGCAAGCAGGGAGTTAAAGCATGTAGCAGTTTGCAAACAGAGGTGGGGTACCCTAAGTGATTTCTAACAAAGATCTGCTGTCCAGTGAAAAGCAAATACCCAGGGACCATTTGGCTTCCTTGTAATCTAACAACAAGAACACACTAGAAATAACTCTTGGATTGGTTTCACAAATTCTTAGCATTTCCTATGGAACTAAATTCAATACAGCCCTAGACACATATCCTTCAGTGTTTGGCTTCATTGCCCAGTGATTGTGATTTAATGATCAAGCAGTGGAAAATGCAGGTGGAAGGTCACTTTCCCCATACTTGCTTGATTTACCATTTTTCCTTTGGCAAATGTGCTATTTGGAAAAGGTTTAAGGCAAAGAGCACATAACAAATATCTGATGATCATTTAGAATTACAGTATACATTTCCACCAAAATGCCATTTAAAATAAGCTTAAATTTGAAAACACACACACATATACCATTAAGTAAGACAGAGGAGATGAAATTGATGGTGGTTGAAGATACATGAGTGAGAGAAGAGAAATCTTGATAAAAACACAAATAAAGGTAAATATGTATTTGCAGTGTGTGACCCTCCATTGATGTCAACATCCTGTCCCCTCCCAAAGTCACCAAACTCCTTAACATCTATCCAATGACATTTTGGGAACAGGAAAAGGGCAAATAGCTGGGTAGTGAAGTTCTTGCTTCAATCTGAGCAGAAACCTTTTTTTTTTTCTGTAGATGGAAACTGATGAGCCTTAGAATGCCCTAGAATTTTAGCAGGATAATATTAACACCTTACTAAGGTATTTGCTTAGTGCTTTACAATTTATTGAAGATGACTTTAGCCTGGCTCCGCATCATCAGCTCATTACATACTCATGAACACTCTGTGAAGTAGGTAAGGTGGATTTTACTATTGCCACTTTACAGAATAGGAAATTGAGGTTGACAAACATGAAATGGTTTGGCAGTAGTAAGCAGCAAAAGCTGAATTTTAAATGCAGGTTTTCTGATTTTGTGTCTAGTAGTGCAGCCACTCCAATTTGATATCTCTTATCAGATCCCGGACCCCTCCCAAAATGCTGGAGGAGACTATGGCAAGGAGAAATCAATGCATCCTAAGTATTTGAGGCAGTTGGGGGTGAAGTGGATAGAGCAGAGTGGATAAAGCTCAGAGTTCAAATCCAGCCACAGACACTTGCTAGTGGTATGACCCTGGACACTTAGTCTCTATTTGCCTCAATTTACTCAACTCTCAAATGGGGCTTAGCACAGTGCCTGACATGTAATAGGCACTATATAAATGCTTATTTCCTTCCTTCCCTTGCAGAAGGGACATACAAAGCCCCTTGCATACTGTATTGGAGATGAATACTTCTCAATTGATGAATTATTCTCAGTGTGGAGAATGGATGAGAGGAGGAAAAGCCTGGAAGACTAGAGACCATGAAAAAGTTATTATAATAGACTAGGTAAGTGAGTGGAGATAAGGAAACAGAGGTAAGAGATTTTTGTGGAGGTGGGATTGACAAAATCTGGCAATTGACTGACTGTGGGTGGGGGAAGAGGGCAGAAACAAGGATCACCTGGAGACAAACGTGAGTGAATGAATGTGTGGATGCAGTGCCTTTGACAAGAAGGAGTATGGAGGAGGGTTGGGTTTAGAGATGATGAATTCCATTTTTAAAACATTGAGTCTGAGATACTGATGGAGACTCTGGAAAACAATTAGTATTGTGGGGTTGGAGTTCTTGAGGTCAGTGTTGGATATACAGTCAATCCTCAACTTTTATAGGGGTAATAGTCCAGAAAATGGCACAAAAGTAAAAAAAAAAGGTGAAAGTTGAAAGACAACTAAAAACTGTAATCTTTAGTTAGAGATTGCTGAAAATACACTTTTTGGCACATAATTATTTATATCGAAATCTCAATTCTGATAATATTCCCTTTTTCTAACACAGTAACCATGAAATAACCCATAAAATGCAACACACAAAGCAAAATTGGTAACATACAAAACATTTTTTCTTGCTAGCAATTCTTTAGAATTCTGTGATCTTTTGAATAAAAAAAAATTGATTTCAGACAATATTCACTTTTCATAACATATGGAATCTACAGTAACATAGACACTGTACAGCAAATAAAATTCTTAAACTAAAACATTTTTTAACCTGAATCTTACTTTCCACTGTATCAGATGGAGGTGTGAGGGAGTTGTGCTGTATACCATACTGCTATAAACCTCCCTAACTTGGCGGTCCTCTGAAAACCAAGGGAGAGGTTGATGGCACTTTTGTTGCTCAGCCTAGTTTACCAGCACCCAGGATGGTCAATTCCATATGCACCTACCCCTGCTCTTCCATTGTCTTTTAAGTGCTCCACTTAAGTGGTCCTGGGAGCAGAACCAGTGCTTACCAAAAGCTTCCCAGGGAGAGTGACCTTCCCTTCCTGACTAAGCACCCCAGGCCATGCAGCTGTGTTTTTGCCCTCCTTCACAACCTCTGAGCACAGAAGACTTTGACTCTAGGTTGAGTTGGAAAGATACTAAGGATGCAGCCTTATTTTACCCCTAGCAACTTCCCTATTTGTTCCAGTCTAGGTACTAGCAAAATTTCAATCTCACCTCTGGCCCTGTCTCTACTGTGCATAGTCACAGATGTGCATGGTTGCCAGATTGAAAGTGAAAATGAAGTTACTAATAAAATCACACAAAAATTTAAAAGTCTCAAAAGTTAAACATGTGAGTGTTGAAGACTAACTCTATAGGTTTAGGAAACATCTAAGTAGAGATGACTTTAATTTTCTAAGCCTCCATTTCCTCCTTTGTTTACAAATGGAGATAATAAAACTTGGACCACTGAGTTCAGATGGCTTTGTAAACTTGAAAGTGCTATAGAAATTTGAGTTATTATGCCATTACAGGAGTGGAGAACAGAAGTTAGCAATTTTTCCCTCCATAATTAAAACAGTTCCTGAAATTCCATCACTTTCTGCTTGATTCGATAGGAATTGATGGTTTCTCCTTGTCTAGTTCACTTATGGAAGTGGCTTCAAGCTCCATCCTTGTTTCCTGTTCCTAAATTACACTTTTTTTTTTGCTTTAATTGCTTTATGTAGCTTACATGCCTTTAAGCTATATAGAGGCAGCTAAATGGCTCAATGGGTAGAGCACTGGGCCTGGAGTCAGGAAGACCTGAGTTCCAATACAGCTCCAGACACTTACTGATTTGCTAGCTATGTGACCCTGAGCAAGCCACTTAATCTCTGTTTGCCTTACTACACTGGAGAAGGAAATGGCAGACCATTCCGGTATCTTTGTCAAGAAAACCTCATGGACACTATGACCCATGGTGTCATGAAGAGTCAGACATGACTGAACAACAACAACAAAAGTTATTAAAGGGGTGGCTAGGTAGCACAGTGAGTAGAGCACCGTCCCTGAAGTCAGGAGGACCTGAGTTCAAATCCGGCCTCAGACACTTGACACACTTACTAGCTGTGTGACTTTGGGCAAGTCACTTAACCCCAATTGCCCTCCAAAAAGCAAAAAAAAAAAAGTTATTAAAGCTTAAAACTTCACTTAGACATTTGGATTATTTTGTATTATGAAAAGTATGTATTCTGATAGAGAAGAAATGTGTATTATGTACTAGATTTGGAGTCAGGAAGCCAGGGTTCAAATCTCCCCTCTGATGTTGGCTTTGTGAGCATGGAGAAATTCTCTGAGTTTCAGACAACTCTCTAAGATGATTTACCAAATCATAGACTGGCTTTCTTTCATCACTGCAGGTACATTGATGGAATGCATTCTCATAACCACAAAATTACAGATCCTTAGCCTATTGCTGAATATTATGTTATGCTATAGTTATATTATATTTGGTCCCCAAACCATTCTTAAGTGTTATGAAAATCATCAAGAAGAGGGATTCCTTCCATTAAGTTAGACTGGGCCCAGCACGTAAAGTCACATTTCCTTGCAGTGACTAGATGATGCAGTTGATTTAGTGAAGAAAATCTATTGACGCCTTGTCAAGGTGACACTCATCTAAAGCCCAGGTCCTTAAGGTATGAACTCTTCCTTCTTTTCTAAAGTTTGAAGGGGGGCAGGAGGTCCTTTGCTATCATCTCCCTCTCTAAGTTTTGTTTTCTTTATTCTGGTCTCTGATGAAGAGGGAGCCTTTTTCCTTCTCAAGGTCAAACAAGTAGTGTGACTTGTACCTCTTCCTTCTGGTTTCCTATGGAAGAACCTGTAATAATTTCCTGCTCTCTTTATTCTTCAATCTCTCCCTACCTATTGTCTCCTTCTGTGGTGCTCACAAACATTACCAGGTCTCCCTAATACTTAAACACTCTCACTTGATCCTACCATCCCTTCAAGATTTAGAGCCAAACTCCTGGAACAAAGCTGTCTACATCAATTTCATTGCATATACTTCCTCCTCCAAACTCTCAACTCCTTGTTATTTGGCCTCCAAACTCATTGTTCAACTAAAATTCTTCCCTCCAAAGTTACCAGTGACCTTTTAATTGCTAAATCCAATGATCTTTTCTTAGCCTTCATTCCTCTTGACCTCTCTGCAATATCTGATGTTCTGACCACCCTCTCTTCTCCTGTATACTCTCTCCTCTCTGAGTTTTTTCTGATATTGTCTCTCCTCTGGTCTGTCTGGTCCTTCCTTCTCAGTTACCTTTTCTGGATCATTGTCTGTATTCTTCCTCTTAGTTCAAGCTGTTCCCCAAAGTTCTGTCCTGGGACCTCTTCTGTCTTATAGCTCTTAGTTATCATTTTATGCAGTGGATCTCCAACTCTAAGAATCCAGTCCTGCCTAGTCTCTCTCCTGAGTTCCTTTCCCCTATTGCCAGACTGCCTATTGGGCCTTTCCAATGGGATATTCCATAGGCATCTTAAACTCAACATATCTAAAGCAGAACTGCTTCTCTTTCCTCTCCAAACCTCTTTTTGACTTCCTCCTTTCTGTTGAGGGCAACACCATCTTCCAGTTCCTCAGACTGGCAACTTCAGAATCATCTCTGATTCTTTTACTCCTGTAATGCCAAGCAAAGGCAACTTCCAAGGTTTGGATTACCAGAATAGCAAACTCCATTTGTACAGTGACAGATTAAGGCAAAACATTCACAGAACAGAGAAACTCAAAATACAGTGTAACATTCACAGAACAGAGAAAATCAAAATACAGTGTAACTCATTCATTTAGCAAGTAAGTTCTCAATTCAGTTGTAAAGTACCAAGGTCCAAGTATCCCACCCCTGGCCAGTACATTAGTCAAGGTAGCCCATTCCTGGGCAGTACATTCATTTAGTCAGTCAAAGTCTCTTTTCTCGAATGTAGATTAGTTTCCACTCATAAACAAAGTAGATTCATTTAGTCAATCACAGAGCACAAAAAAGTCAGAAGTTTCCTATCCCTGGATCACAACTGAGTTACAATACCATCCATTAACACCAAGCACTTTCTCAAAAGGGGCAGGAGGGCACAAAAAGCCATCTATCCTTAAGCTATAACAAGGTTAAGATATCATCACAGCATTCAATGCCCAAGGAGAGGTCCTGTCTTCACCTTGACATGAGGCAATTACTCAGAAATCCCTGTTCCTGGGGATGCAAAGCCTAACCAAGCTGAACCAACAGTAAGGTTCCAAGACCTCTACAACAGCAACACCATCCTTCATCAGCCAGTGAATCTGGCAAAACAACATCAAAACAGACAGACAAAATACCAGCATCACAGCTGTGCCTCCTCAGTTCTCCACAGCTCCAAGTGGCAGTTCTCAAAAGTCCTGGGCAGCTCCAACTGGACCTCAGCAGTCCTCTCCCAGCAACTCTGGCCTCCTCTGGTTGGGTCTTCTCTCTGGTTGGGCCTTCTCTCTAAATCTATGGCTCCTCCCAGTTCAGCCCTCTCTCTTCATGTCAACAAGTCCATCCCACAAGTGGGATTCACAAGCTCTGGGTTTTAACACTCAACCCAAAACCAAGCCAATACAGGGGCCTCTCCAAATTCCATTACCATTACATCTCCACATATAAAACCAAGCCAAGACTATCCTTTATAGAGATGTCAAAGTAATATTCCTAAAGCACAGCTCTGACAATGTCACTTCCCATCTCAAACAGATCCAGTGATCTTCTACTGATTCTAGGATTAGAATATAAATATATAAAAATATAAAATATGTAATATAATAAAAAAATATTCACGTCTCTGTTTTGCATTTAAAGTCCTTTGAAGTTTGCTTCAAGCCTATTTTCCGGGCTTACTTTATATTACTCTCATTCATACATTCTACAATCCGGCTCAACTGACCTCATTGCTGTGCCCTGTAGCTAGAAGGCATGTACTCCCTCCTTACCTTTGTCCCTAAGAATCACAACCTTCCATCATAGCTCACATAGCTCATCTTGCCAGGCCTTTCCTAATTCCCTCCCTCCAGATACCTTCTTTTTACTTTCCATATATTTATTATTTATCTCTGTGTACATTGTTTGCTACAATATATTGTAATCTCCTTGAAGGAAGGGGCTGCTTCATTTTTGCCTTTGCATCCCCAGCTCCTTGCGTAGTGCCTTCACTAGGTAGGCACTTAATAAACTCCTGTTGGGCCATTTGATTGATCTTTGAGATCTCTTCTAAGATCCAATCTATGATCCTCTTCTGTTAAGCCTTCCCTGAGCGTCATCTTGTTGTTGTTATTGTTTAGTCATTTTCGGTTGTGTCTGATTCTTCTGGACCCCATTTGGGATTTTCTTGGCAGAGATATTAACTTCACCATTTCATTCTCCAGCTCATTTGACAGATGAGGAAACTGAGGCAAACAGGGTTAAGTGACTTGCTCAGGGTCAAGCAGTTATTAACTATCTGAGGCCAGATTTGAACCCAGGAAGAAGAGTCTTCCTGATTCCGAGCCCAGTGCTCTATTCACTGCACCACCTAGCTGGCCAAGACATATATATAGACCAGTGAGTAAAGATCTCCATCTACTCCACACTGATTTCTCCCTCTTCAGAACTTCTATTGTAGTGAGTTTTCTTTTTTCCTTTTAATTTGATACTTACTAAGCATGGCCTGGTATTTTTAGCTGATTTTTTTTTCCTGTATGTGCATCAAATCTCCCCAACTCAATTATAAGTTCTAGTGGTTGGGACTATGTTTCATATACTACTTCATGTCCTATGAAACAGTGGTGTCAACCTCAAATAGAAACAGGGCAATTAAACTGTACAGAAGGATCCCTGTGGGTCACACACATTGACTCAGAAACCTACAGATTAGCATTATCTATGATCTATTGTATTTTTATTTATTTTCTTAAATATTTCCCAATTACATTTTGATGGTGTTCTGGCTGCCTTGGAGAGGACTATGGGTCATGTGTGGCCCCCTGGCTGGGTATTTGACACCCTTTCTATAGAAGATCTAGCCAGAGCCTTTCATATACTAATGGCTCATAAAACATATAAATATTTACTTGAGTTAGTGGTTGATTATTGGCAGGGCTATTGTGGAGTCTGTGGAAAGATTTTGGATATATCAAGATTGGCAGCTCTCAAGGGTAAGTGGACATCTGGGTTTTCTTAACTACCATATCATCTCCCCTAAGTTAAACCTTGATGATAAAGCACTGATCATGTTGTCCTGGTCTCAGAATCAAGAAACCTTGGGTTCACATCTGCCTCAGATATTAACTATGATATTGTGGAAGTCAATTATGTTCTCTGGAGCCTCAGTTTCCTCACTTGTAGTATAGGAATGAAAGACAAGGCAGTATAGCAGATAGAGAACTGGCCTTTATATTAGAAAGAACCAGATTAAATCCTGCCTCTGACAGAGTCTGGACATGTTACCATAGGCAAGTCCCTTAACTTTTCAGTGAGTCAGGCAACTTGCTAAGAACATTATTTGCTGAATAGGTACTGATCTGTGAAAGTAAGGGAAGTTCTTGATCAAGAGCTCTGTATAACAATGAAATCACAGAACCAGGAAGAAAAAATAAAAAAGGAAATTAAGAGGATCTACCTCCCAGGGTTGTTGTAAGAACCAAATGAAATCAACTGCTTTGAAAACCTTTAAGTAGTTATCATTATATAAAATAAGCTATTATGATGATGATCGTTTAAAATGAATTAAACCACTCATTGTCCCTTAGTAGAAATAGCCTTTCTTGTGTCGTCTTCTTGAGTAAAAAAACCAAATTGTTTCTGTTGGAACCAATCACTATTCCCAACCAATAGCCTGACTCCCCAATCTGCACCCTTCTCTCACCTTTCCCTTTTCCCTATAAAATATCCCCCAAACAAACCCAAACCACTGGAGCAGCTTGCTACTGAGAATGTCAGCAAAGGCAATATTTCAGTACAAGGTGTTTCAGGTCAACAGCTTCCTTAGTCAAGATGACAAAAGTATTTATTACAGGAAATCCCTGGCAAGAAGGATATATACCGATTACAGACAGCTATAAAGGAAAAACGTTGCCTGAAGCAGTGTTCTTCTGAAGGCTTCTCTGTAAGTCTCTAACTGAGGAAACATTAACATACCTGTAGGGGGCTAGAATTGACTGTTCTGATTAGAAAATGGTGAACAATATGCACTCTGTGTTTGCTTTGGACTCAAGGGAGATACATACCTGTGAACTAACCAGTGATACAGAATAATGGCCAACGCAAACTGTCTAAGGCTCAATGTCATTTTCTGGATGGATAATGTTACCATATATGTTATACACACACACGTACACACACATACACACACAGAAGTACAGATGGTCTTCAAAAAACTTCTTATGCTATATGAAAATGCTTAACATTTAAACTTGAATACTTTAGGTTTTGGCAACAAAGGGAAAACAAGGCCCACTCAATAGGCAGCCCATGTGCTCCCTTGATACGTACCTAACATAAAGGAATCTGGAAAGGATGGCCCCTAGCATGTTGGGTGGACTCCCTGTGCAGGTTTATGGGAGGGCCTGAACAAGAGTCACACAGAAGAAGCAGGGCAGTGATTTGCATTTTTGGAGGGAGTATACACTTTGGGTTAGATTATAGATTAAAGTATCAAGATAAGAGACATTCTGATTTTTTTTTTAAATGAACAAGGAGTTGTCTTCGTATATAACATATGGCTTCAATCCATACTTGGCACAATCCATTTCTTGGGACAGGTGTCTCTCTGACTTGTACTCCACACCATTGTCTCTATAGTGTATAACAAGGCTTTAGCACATACAAATGAATAATGCGCTTTTCTTCCACTCTGAGTTTTCTTGAAAGGGTTGTTTATAATTGGATTCTATAGATGCTGCAACCTGAACTACACAGGTTTAAAAGTTATATAGGGGCAGCTAGATGGAGCAGTGAATAGAACACTGGCACTGGAGTCAGGAGGACCTGAGTTCAGATCCAGTCTCAGACACTTTACACTTACTAGCCGTGTGACCTTGGGCAAGTCACTTAACCCCAATTGTCCTGCCCTCCCCCCTTCAAAAAGCAAAAAAGAGAAAAAAAAATTTACATAGACCTATGAAGATCCTATATATTTTATCACAAGACGTCAGAAATAGATGGACCTTACAGGTCATCAGTGGTGTCAGATTCAAATAGAAACAGAGGGGCATTAAGTCATACATAAGCAACGTATGGGCCAAATATTGCCTTAGAAAATTTATATTAACATTATCTATTTTCTATTGTATTTTTGTTTGTTTTATAAAATATTTCCAGTTACACTTTGATCTGGGTCAGTCTGAGCTAGGGAGTATTGAGGGCTTTGGGCTTCATGTTTGACATCTCTGATATAATCTTTGTTTTTTATAGGTAAGGAAAATAAGATTTTGAGAGGTTATTACACTTGATCAAGATCCCACAGGCAGTGGTAGAGCATGTATCAGTCTATCTATCTTGCCACTATACCTCCTTTATCTTATCCACTTCCTTCCTTCCTTCCTTCCTTCCTTCCTTCCTTCCTTCCTCCCTCCCTCCCTCCTTCTGTCCCTCCCTTTTTCCATCCCTCCCTCCTTCCTTCCCTCCCTTCCTTCCTTCTTTCTTTCCTTCTTTTCTTCCTTCCTTCCTTCCTTTCTCTCACTCCTCTCACCTCCCTTTCTCCTCTCTTTCCTTTCCTCCCTCTCACATACAGCATATATACATGTATGTATGTATGTATGTATGTGCATGTATAGATACATACACAGATACATATATATGATGTGTACATATACATATTTTTGGGTCCAAACCTATGATTTCATCATATAGGTTCCCCCAAGTATGGAAATGCTCTTCACTGACGCGGACTGCTCATCCTTCTGCTATTAATAGATTTAGGAGAGTTGCCTGAGCATTCCCCATGTTCACACACCTAGTCTGTATCACAGGCAAGACTTGAACCCCTGGATTCCCAGCCCTTAGGCTGGCCTCTTTATCCATTACATCACACTACTTTGCCAAACCTTATACAAAGACTGCAAATCCACAAGGCTTTGGAAGTTACATAGTAAAATTTCGACAGGAAATTGCTTGACTTAACCACCTAAGTAAAACTGAAGCTCCGGTTTTCTTTTTATGTTGTTTTTATTGATTTATTAACTTTTAAAAATATTTCTATAGCACTCTGGACATTTCAAAGCATTCCTACCGATTGTCTCATCTGATGCTCACAACATTACTCTACTATATGGAGGAGAAGTGAAATCAGATGCAGTAGAGAGTTGGACCTGGAATCAGGAAGACCTGAGTTAAAGCCCTGCCTCAGAGAATTACTAGCAGTGTCACCTTGGGCAAGGCACCTCAGTTTTCTCATCTGTTAAATGGGCGCAATCGCAACACCTATTCCCCAGTGTTGTTGTGAGGATCAAATAATATTTGTCGTGCGTTTTGTAACTCTTAGAGTGCTCTTGTAAATGCTAGCTATTACATGATAGATGAGGACACCAAAGTTCAGGAATATAAAGAAAAAGAAAGATGGGGAAAAAGGAAGAAAGATTGTGGATCTCATTGAAGATTCACCGTATTACCTTACAATTTGTTAACTATACATAAAATATATTATCATATATATACACACCTAATATATGGTAAATGTACATTTTATATAAGGATATTATTTAGCTCTGATAATATATGTACATGCTTCTATGCATATATGTGCATGGATACAAGTAGTTAAGTGTCTTAAAAAGTTGATGTCCTGGAATCCAGAATTTATTCCTTGTCAGCTGAGAATTTTTTTTTCCTCACTAGTACATTGCAGATAGTAGGTACTTAATGTTTATTAAATGAGTGAATGATTACTCTTACCTCTCCCCAAAATGGGCCAGCGACCCACCCTCCCCCATCTTAAGCCCCCAATTGTAAGATGTCAATGACATCTGATTCCTGAACTGTGAAGAGTAGTTGCTGCCCAAGCTAAACATGAGTAATAGTGTCAAAACAGGTGATAGCCCCTTCCTGGCAGAAAAACACAGTCTGGAGGCCCTGGGGCTTTCTCCTCCCTGTGGAAATTGGAGATATTTGGTACAGCTCACATTTCCAGTCGTTTCAACAACATTTCTACCGGGAGCTGCCATGGAGACACCTGGGGGGCAGAGAGCATTTTCTACAAATGCTCTGGCTAAGTGCTGATCATGTTGCTGCCTATGGGGTCAGCCTAGTAGGAGAGATTTCCATTCCATCCCCCACTTCACACACACACACACACACACACACACACACACACACACACACACACAGACATGCACAGAGACATGCACACAGACTCACATACATACACACACACACACACCTGAAGCTGACCTGTTGCATATTTCAAGGTTAGAACTGGCAGTGGGAAAAGGAGGAGGGGAAATGGGGGAGGGGAGGTGAGAGAGGAGGAGAGACAGGAAGAAGGGGAAAGAAGAAGGAAGACGATGCTGCCATAGCTACCAGCATCCCTTTCAGGACCACCTGGCAGATCAGAGGAGCTAATTATAGGTTATTCTTTGATCTCTTCTGCCTCCACTTGCTGGCCTTTGCCCTAGCAGACTGTTTCAAAAATTGTAGCTCCCAGAGAGTGCTGTGGAGTCATCAGATTTATTCTAGCAGGACGTTGAGCATCTGGCAAAGGGAACATGGAATTTGGGGAGCATTTGTTTTTAGATTTCCCTTCTACTCTGAAATGTATTTCTATTTTTATTCTAAATAGTAACCATAAAAAAGTATCTCAACATGATCACTAAAAAAAGTGAACTCCATTACTGAAAACATTTTTCTATCAATATATCTGTAATTGCATTGATCTGGAGGTGCCCTCCACCAGTGCAAATGCCTTTTCAACTTGGGTGATCCTTGTCCATGTTGATCATAGACCTTCCATGGGGGAACCTCCCAAAGTGCTGAACGTTACCTCTAGGTTCTTTTTCTACTTCTTTGGTACAGTTGGAGCACTCGGGCTGTCCATCTGCTATCTTGTTCTTGTCATATGGCTGACCCAACTCATTTTCCTCAATGTTATGCCGCTTCATGAGTCTGAGCTGCCATTGAAAATATGCTGAAGCATATTTGCACTCCCCATGTGTCTATTCATTATCCTTCAAATGACCTGAAACTTTAATTCTTAGGAGACTGTAGTGTTCCAAGATTCATAACCATACAGCATCTTTGGCAGACATGTTTAGATTGAAAAGATAGGTCATAATGCTGGGTAGTATCTTGGGATTGTATTGATTTACTAAAGTGATGTCCTGTCCATGTCACTGCATGCCTAGACAATATGTATTTTTCATCCACTGAGTTTTTCCTGTATGAATTGTTAGGCCATTCCTTTTGTGAATGACCACGGACTTCATTGAAGGTTATTAACAGTATCACAACAGAAAAACAACAAAAAGCAGTGGAACTAAAACCAAAGCTACAGAAAGCTTGGCAAATAATTTGTATCTTCTCAAGGGTGAGAGGAATGATTATTTCTCTCTTGTATTTAACAGGTAATTATTGAATGAGGGCCAAGGTTTTTCCTCTTTTCTACTTCCTCATTCAGAAATCAGCCCCTGTAGACTACTCAGGCAGCCTTTGAAGTATAGGGCTGATACTGAGAGGGAGAACTCAGATCTGTTCAAAAGGTAAAGTTAGGTGAATTGATAGATTCTGGACCATTGTATTTTACTCAGACAGGTCTGGGAAAATATAGATTCTGCCTTTTGTGTATTAATCTTTATTATCTGTAGGACATAATTGGCTCAAAGCAAAACACATTAAAAAGTAATATAGTACTTACTGTGTGACCTTGCTTGAGTAAGTCACTTAACCCCAATTGCCTTGCCTTCCCTCCTCAAAAAAAAAGTAGCATAGTAACCCTAACCACTCTTAATTCTAGTGCCTAATTCTAGTACTTCTGTTAATTATTTCCTATTTATCTTATATACAGCTTGCATTGTCTATATTTGTTTGTATGTCTTCTCCCCATTAGATTGTGAGCTCCTTGAAGGCAGGGCCTCTTTTTGCCTCTCTTTTGTATTCCCAACACTTAGTACCCTGACTGGAACATAGTAGGCACTTAATAAATATTTATTAAGAAAAGCATCGATAAAACATTCCCTGCCCCCCCTCCAACTAGGGGCGTATTTCTCCACATACATATGCTTCTGTCTCTGATAGATAATACTAGACAGAGCCCTGGGTGGCTGGCGAGCGATTGGATCCTTCCATATTCTCTCTTTATTTGCAGTCCTTTGCTAGATTTTCCCAATAGGAAAAGTGGGTTCTACTGTGCTCTTTTAATTCAAACTCTAGAACCTTTTAAAAATAAAGCTTTTATTTTTTTAGAAAAAGCAAAGACCAGACATGGTTTCACAACAATCCAAGAAGGGGGGGAAAATTTCCTCAGTCTTTTTTCCGCCTTTATAGAGTGATCTTTAGATTCCTTTAGAATTTTTGCTAGGAGATCTTTCATTTTCAGTAAGAGACTCCTCCCAGGTGTTTGCCTCTTTAGAATAAACAGCATAGATGCTCCTAGGTAAAAGAGTGTGCCCTCGAGCTAAAGTCTATCTTCTCTTTGGAAGAAACTTTTTGGTTACTTGCCTTGGGGTACTTGGTTCACAACCTCACTATGGCACAGGGTGAACATTCTGTTCCTCCTGATTTTAATCTCTGAAGGCTAGACTACATCTAGTTATTACCCAAGTAAGGGCTACTTACCCAATAAGAACCAAATATCTGAGGTTTGGGCTTCCCAAGTTTTTGGTTTGTTTTTAACTCCAACCCACTTTTGCTGCTCTCCCATATAGATGAGTGGGTAGAAAAAAGACACAAAAACAAAGCCAAGGTCAGGGAGAGGGGTAATTTTTTTCTTCTATCTGACTTTCATGTTTAGCTAAGACCCTTACATATTCTCCTAGTGAAAAAAAAAGGTAGTCCCTACAAATCCCATGGGGTGTACCAAGATACCTATGGACATACAAAACAGTGTAATGAGCAAATGAGCAAATCACCCAGTTTACATAACAACATAGCTAACAAAATTAGACTTAGTATAAGGCTCATGGAGTTTCCTAACACATGATTTTCACATTAAGATTGTATGCCCCTAGCATTAGGGCAAATAATCACAGCACAGAAAGCAATTTTGCATATCAAAATACAAGTCCCATGTAATACACAGCACATATGTTATGTCCATAAATATAAACAGTGGACATCAGTGCTAAAGGCTTACTGAAATATATATATATTTCATGTATGCAGTATAAATTAGTAGCTCTTTCCTTTGAATATATTGGTCATAAATCTCATATTTTTAATAGACATTTTATGTCATTTTAGGCTAATAAAATCTATTTTATACTAGTTCAAATGTTCTTTCTTGATGCAAATGTTCAAAGGCATCCTATGTGTCCTTATGAAATTGCCTCAGATAGTAGTAACTGCTTTCTGGTACCATGTGTGGGATCTGTTACAGGCTGGGGCCACCCTCCATTGTATAGCTCCTCTCTTGCCATTGGTTCAATGGCAGAGTACTGTAGTGGCAACCACACTGGCATACCCAGGATGGCTGCTAGCACAGGTTCTTAGATCTGCTTTACTAGGAAAGATAGCTGTTTAAGGGGTCAACAATCATTTTAAATTACATTCACTAGTTCTGGGGAAAAGTCAGCACCCTGAACTTCAGACAAAATACAAGCAGAGAAATAAAGACCAACAGACAAGGCTCAGACTGCTTGAATCAACTATATACTTTACATACATCCCTAGATCGAGAGAACTTTTATATCTGGGCAGTTGAGGAGCTCTGATCATATGGTCACTCAGAATTCTTGACCAGGGAATCACAAGATCCTTCTCATAACCCAGCCCCCAAAACAAAATACACTTCTCGGAGTGAGAAGACGTCACAACCATTGTGACTCAGTTAGTCTAATTAGAAATTAGCAAAAGGTGTGAGTCCCTTAATGGGTTCCATGTGAGGCCTATTAATGGAGAGTAGGGGAAGATCTTAAATCCTATTAACATTACAAGTACCTCTTGGAAAATGAAGTTTGTGACCTTGAAGATTATGCCCTTATTTCTTGACATATCACTTTTTACCATTCTCTAGCACAAGACATTCTATACCTTTAATCTTTACAGTGACTTCTACAAGATATCCTGTGGATATCCATAGGTGGAATGGACATCTACACATTCGGTGATGCAGTCAGACTCTGAATCACTGGGGACCAAGGTAACCTCTCTGCCTAGCCTTGCCCTCATTTTCCAGTGCTGGTTGTATAGACATCAGTTTGTACTGAGCTAAGTTTTCTTTTACCTCTCAAGTACATCCAGCATATGTGAGGTCATGTAGTTCAAATTTATATCGCAAGATAATTCTGCCCCTTCATCTTCTCTCTGTTGGTAGTGTTCTTGCTTCAGGCTGTTGTGACCTCTGGCCCCCTAAACTGTTGCTTTTCTAGGTGGAAAGGTCCTGTGTACTGCTCAGTTTCTCAGGTTTTCTGTTAGTTCCTTATTTGGACAATTCCCACATGAAAAGATAGTCTGGAACTAGTCAGAATGGGCTTTTCCCAAGAGAGCTCACTTTTTGCAATTCTGGAATTATTCTCCAATCTTTACTCTTTAGAGCAACTGATCCTAATCAAGCTGTTTTTATTCCAACTCAAGAAATTTCATGTACCCTTAGGTCTTGGGAGGGCATATCATGCCTTCTTACATATACTTGCTCTATGAGTGTGCTGGTAAATATTTAATAACCAGTTCTCTATAGGGAAAAATATGCTCAAGACACACTTTTCAATTTAACCTGCATCAATAAAATTTTCTCCATCATTTTCTGAACTCTAGGCAATCAACAAAACAATCCATCAAGTCCTGAGTTGTGGGGTTTGCCTATTTTTGAGATGTAAAAACTCATACTTCAAATTTAACAATCAGCCCTTGTGAGTCCATGGGAGCTGGGTCCAGCACACCCCTGACTTCCTCCAGCATGACCTTATTTGCTTTTTCAGGTTTACGACTTCTTGATCAGTTTCCATAGTTGACTTCTACATGTGCCAACAAAATTAGAGGAGTTTTCCTTTCTGTGCAGAAAGATAGACTGGATGGACTTAGAATATGCCTTGCAGGCCCTCCCCCTTCAACAAGGTATAGCTCATGTATATGTCAAAATCATACAAGATTCTTAGGAATGTGGAATGACAGACAACTTTGATGACTGAATATCGAGTGAGTCATAAAGAGGTGTGTGTTCACCAAAGGTATTTGTTACTCTGTCATGGATGATATTTTGTCCAAGATCCAAATGAAAAAAAGGGATTTTCTGTATGTAGGGAGGTCTTCCAGGTGTTCCTGGCTGCAGATGATGCTGGGGTGATTACATCTCACCTGGAACAAAAATTCATTTTAAAAAGTATATATTAACTTTATCAAAGTAATAAAAATGACCTGTTTGCTCTTGTGTCCCCTTCTAATCTGTTTTACTTTCTGTGTACTCCCTCTCCCACCACCCTGGATTTCTTTTACTTTTATTATTATGTATTTTACATAGATTTAGTCAGTATGCATAACTGCATTCTGAATCTTTCTTCACTCTGCATCATCTCAAAAATCTTTCCCTATTTCTTTTTATTCTTCTTATCTGTAATTTTTATGGCATGATCATTTTCCCTTATATTCACATTATCCAATTTGTTCAGTCATTACTTAGTCACTGAGAATATCCCCAGTTGTTTATCCAGTTGTTACCATTTTGGGAGCTATGATTAATAAACCTTATGAATATTTTTATATAGATAGTTATTTTCCCTTTCAGTAATCCTTAGGGCATAATCCTAGCAGTGGGATTACCATATGCAGGGCTATGAATAGTTTTGTAGCTCTTTGAGTTTTCCAAACCACTTTCTA
The DNA here is from genome assembly GCA_028627135.1 of Pseudochirops cupreus. Lineage (NCBI taxonomy): Eukaryota > Metazoa > Chordata > Mammalia > Diprotodontia > Pseudocheiridae > Pseudochirops > Pseudochirops cupreus. The sequence goes on from CM053582.1 coordinate 503,400,880, forward strand.
AGAAAATCACACCATTTCATAGTTCTATGAGCACTGTATAGTGTACCTGTCTCTTCCCAGCTTCACCAACATTAGCTTCTAACAATTTTTTCAATTTATGGGGTAAATGGCAGTATCACAGCTGTTTTAATGTGCACATATCTGGTTATTAGAGAGTTGGAATAAGTCTCATTTGGTTATTAATCATTTGTTTTTTCATTCAACTATTTATTGATATCATTTGCTTACTCATTGGGGAAATGGATATTGTTCTTATATTTCATTTATTCTTTGTAGATTTGGGGTGTCAGATTTTTACCAGAAACATTTGCTTCAAATATTTTTTGTGAACCTTATTTCTTCTTTATTTTTTATGTTTTTTTTTGTTGTTGTTGCACAAAAATTCTTTATTTTATTAATGTATTCACAGGGTAGAAAGGGGAGAAGAGAATTTCTCTTTCTCGTCTTGGCTCCCTCCCATATTTGGTCACTTCATTTCCATCCCTCTAATTGATTCATTTTATAGGATATTTAAGTCCTCTTCCTCCCTTTAAAAGAAATCATTATTGATATTTTTATATATTTCTTCCTCCATGTGAATTTTTCAGTTGTTTTATCTACTGCTGTGAAGTAACCATGTAGATTTTTGGTTCAGCATTGAATTATAGATTGATATTAATTTGACTTGTTGTATCAGCAAGCACCCAGCATGCCCAGGATGGCTGCTAGCACAGGTTCTTAGATCTGCTTTTCTAAAGGAAAGCAACTCAAAATGGGTTAACAATCTTACTTTAATCCATCAAACATATATCATTTACCTTATTCAGGGGAAAAAGTCAGCACCCTGAACTTCAGAGAATACAAACACAAGTTACAAGCAA
>CM053582.1:503401839-503416206 GCA_028627135.1 Pseudochirops cupreus
CAAAGGGCCCAGAGGCCGGGAAGATCTTCAGATTCCCATAACACTTGTTTTGTCATTTATGTTACATTATTCTACCTAGACACGAATATTAGATATTGTTTCAACTCTTTAATCCTTTATTTCTGTTAACATTGTTTTATTGCACCATTATGGATCTTATGCATTTTTTGGTAGTCTAATGCCCAAGAATTTGGTACATTTTGTCATTATTTTGAGTGGCATTTCTTTTTTAAAAGTAAATTTCTTCTGGTTCTTATATATTCTACAAACATATGTGTATATATAATTATGTAACAATTTAAAGTTTGCGAAGCTCTTTACAAATATTATTTGATTTTATTTTTACAGTAGTGGGAGGTAGGTACTATTATTATCTCCATTTTATACATGAAAAAAATGGAGGCAGATAATGATTAAAGGACTCACCCAGGGTCATATAGCTAGTAAGTATCTGAGGCCAAAATTGAACCTAGGTCTTCCACATGTGCTTCACTTGCCTGGTTCTGCCTGGTTTCAACTCCATGGAACAACATTCCCTCCCAGGTTAAGATCATCAACACTAATCTCGCCACTGTGCTGCTGATTTAAGACTGGACTGATATCGCTCCTCTCAGCCTCCTCTAGCCTCTGATTGGAGGACTGGAGAATGGAGTACCAAATTCTTCCCAATGCCTTCCTTCATAGAAGATAGAAACTGGCCTCATTCTAGTCTGCATTTTCTGTTCTGCCTGGTTTCAACTTCACAGAACAAGATGCCCCCACTTTCTTCTCTCCTTTTGTGTGTTGTTCCCCCCACCCCCCCCCCACCCCCGCCCAGTTCAATTGTAAATTCCTTGAGGGCAGGGACTGTCTTTCTTTTTATTAATTGTATCTGCAGCACTTAGCACCTAGTAGGTGATTAATAAATGTTTATTGGATTGAATATATGCATGCACATATATCTATATATGTACATATATATATGCATGCATATAAACTTATATATACATATGTGTACTGATGATTTGGGGGTTTTATCTTTTATTCTTCTGTCTTGCTAAAGTAATGATTTTTTTCTCACTTTTCATGATTTTCAACTGCAACTGCATATCATATCAACTGCAAAAATAAAATTTTAACTCCTTATTTTCCAGTATTCATTCACTTAATTTCTTTTTCTTGTCTTATTATTATAGCTAGCATTCTTAAACTATTGTCATAGAACTGTAACTAGAAATTTTGGTACCAGAGCAAGCTTCGCAAAATATTCCTGGAACATATTGTACAATTTGGGCCTCCAATTCAACTTTTAAAAACAAATTCATTTAGGGGAGACAGAGACCCAAGGACACCAACCCCTATATGGAGGCTGGGAAGCCATGAGATACCACAGAGCTGCTCCTGGTGGGGAAGGCAAGGTGTGTTGTTACCTTAAAGAGTGCCAGATATCAGTGAACAGGGTAGGAACTGGTTAGACAGGTATACATCTGGAATACAGGTATAAGGTTGGTGTGGGAAAGAAGTATGCCATCTAGTACCTTTCCTTTAGAAAAAATGACACCAGGGTGGCTAGGTGGTGCAGTGAATAGAGCACCAGCTTTGGAGTCAGGAGGACCTGAGTTCAAATCCAGCCTCAGACACTTAACATTTCCTAGCTGTGTGACCTTGGGCAAGTCACTTAACTCCAATTGCCCTGCCTTCCTCCCTCCAAAAAAAAAAATGATACCTTTTCTTTTATTATGTTACATTCATTTTAAAATATCTTTCTTTCTCTCTCACTTACCCAGAGTAGCATGCTTTATAACAAAGATTTTAAAAAGAAAGAGAAATAAATGTAGTAACTTCAGCAAGACCAATCAACACATTGACAATGTCTGGAAGTATATAAAATATTCCACGCCAGCAGTCTTTACCTCTCCCATGAAAGGAGGACCAAGGTTGGTCATTCTCATTGCATATTTTATTGTGCATTTTTTGTTGTTGTTCTTTAGGTTTCCATTGTTGTAATTACTGTGTATATTGTTTCCTGGTACCAATATCACACTCTTCATCAGTTCATATGTATTCCAATGCTTCCATGAATTCTTCAACATATTTGTTGTTTTTTCAACAAATTTTCAATTCAGTAATAATCCATTGAATTTATGAACCTTGATTTGTTTAACCGTTCGTCAATCAATGGGGGCAGTTAAGTGGCTTAGTGGATAGAGTGTTGGGCCTGGAGTCAGGATAATTCATCTTCCTGAATAAAAATCTGGCCTCAGATACTTATTAGCTGTGTGACTGTGGGCAAGTCACTTAACCCTGCTTGCCTCAATCTGTAAAATAAGTTGGTGAAAGAAATGGCCAACCCCTCCAGTATCTTTGCCCAGAAAACCCCAATTGGGGTCATAAAGAGTCAGACATGACTGAGTAACATCAACAATGGAGGCATATCTATTTTTTCTGACAATTCCTTGATAGTTTGTTTCTTATTTTACCTAATTGTTTTTGTCTGGGTAGATTCTAAACTTAGCCGTTTCTTTGTTGCTATAGTGATTTAGGTCATGTTAGCATCCTTTAAATTTCGATGCCTTTTGAGTAAAGGACAGTCACTCTGCCCTAGTTATGGTTTGGTCAAATAGTAGGATCATAGTATTCAAAGTTGGAAGAGGTCTATATAACACTCCAATTTTTCAGATAGCTAAACCAGGGCCCTTGGATATCAGACAGTGCAAGTAGTTGAGCTGAGGTTCAAATCCAGGTCTTCTGGTTCTAAATCTGGTGTTCTCTTTATGACAACTCCGTTTTATCTTTCTAAGGAAAAGAAAAAGGAAGGAAGGAAATTTCTAGAATCTATTCAATACCCATATTATTGTTCTGGATCAGGCCAGCTTCAGGCCAGTCCCCTGGTAATTTTAGTCCTATAGTGAAATAAAATGAGACACTCCTAAGTCACTCAACAGTTAATAAAAGGAGATTTACGTAGCCATAACAAGAAAAGCATATTTAACAAAGCTAGATGTTGAGGACACTTTCAGTCAATTCAGCTGGGCTAAACTCTCTTGTCTAAGCTCCTCTAGGCACATATCTGACCACCTGTAGCTACTCATGGATGCTTTGTACTCGGGTGACCAGAGGTAATGTCAACAGCCTGAGCCTTTAGTCTTTTGAGCCAACTGAGTCTTGAGGATGGTTTTAGTACCTTTTAGGGAAAAACCAGCTTAACTTGCATTGGGGAAGGAGTTAGGAAATTGCTCTCTTGCCAAAAATACTGCTCTTGGCTTCACATGAATGCTTTTTATCATGTTAAGGAAAAATCATTCTATTCTTATACTTTCTAACTCTATACAAGTGGGTGTTGTGTTTTATCAAAGATGTTTTCTCTGCCTATAATTACATGATTTTAATAGTTTTCTTTACATGATTTATTATGACTTTTTTGAATATTTAATGATCCTTGCATTCTTGGTATATTGCTGTATTATATTTGCCAGAGAGAGGCAGTACAGCAAGGAGATGGAGAACCAGCTTCTCTGAATTAAGAAAACCTGGGTTCAAGTCCCATCTCAATATGACAGAGTAACCTTGTGTAAGTCAGTTAAAAGTCCAGTGTCCTCAGATGACTATCTAAAATGATAAATTGTAGAACAGTTGTGCACAAGCATTTGCTTGGGGGGCTTTTTTTTCTATTAGGAGCTCACTGAATTTATAGTTCTAGACCAAGAAAAAAAAAAAGCCTGCCTATTTACTGTCTTGGGGTGGGGGAAAGAAAAGAACTTGGAACTCAAAACTTAAAGAAAAAAGAATATTAAAATTTCTTTTTACATATAATTGGGGGAAAATAAAATATTAAAATGGCAATATTTTATTTTCAAATCTATGCTAATTAAGTGATTTTTAGTTTTCATTTTTGGTCCTATCTTTGTCAGGTTTGAGCATTAGAACCATAATACTTATAGAAATAAGTCAGTGGAATACCATTTTGGATAACAGTTTACATGATACAGGGATTATTTGTTTTTTAAATATTTGATAGAATTTACTTGTGAATCCATCTGATTCTGGTACCTTTTTATAAGGCAGCTTGCCAGGTTTAATTCTTTTTCTAAAACTGATGCATTTAGGTTACCTCTTTCATGTTTTGTCCACTTAGGTATTATATATGTCTGTTTAGATGGACAAGGGCAGCTAGGTGGCGCAATGGATAGAGTGCTGGGCCTGAAGTCAAGAAGACTCATCTTCCTCAGTTCAAATCTGGCCTCAGACACCTATTATCTGTGTGACCCTGGGCAAGTCACTTAAGCCTGTTTGCCTCAGTTTCCTCATCTGTAAAATGAGCTAGAGAAAGAAGTGGTAAACCTCTCCAGTATCTTTGCCAAGAAAACCCCAAATGAGTTCACCAAGAGCTGGACACAACTGAAATAATTAAACAACAACAAATAATAACAACATATATATATATATATTCAAATATTAGGTAGAATGTACTGGTAAATCCATCTAGTCATGAGGGTATTTTTTAACGACCTGTTCAATTTCTTTTTCTAACATATGTTCATTTAGGTATCTTATTTTCTCTTCTCTTAATCTAGTTAGCTAACATTTTTACATGCATTCTGCAATTTCATTTAAATTGTTAAATTTGTCTCATGATCAAAAAGACTATTTTATGGAGACCTCACATAGGGCAAGCATTCATGTCAAGGTCTGTCAAAAACTTTGGAATTGATTGTGTAACATGGGAGACACTGGCACAGGACCATTCAGTATGGCTTGCCCACATCAGAGAAAGTGTGTGCCCTATGAGCAAAACAGAACTGAAACAGCTCAAAGGAAATGCAGGATGCACATATTTAGAGTATCCACCTCAAATGTTCACATGCACTATTTGTGCCCAACCTGTGGTAGAGCATTTAGAGCTCACATTGGTCTGATCAACCACAGCTAGACACATTGAAACTTGACTCTAGTATAGTTCTCTTTGAGAATGAAGGACAACAACCAACCAACCAATCTTTCTCTTTAATAAAATTATTTATTGTTTCTATGACTTGTTCTCTAACCCACTCATTCTTTAAGATTAGGCTATTTAAGCTCCAATTAATTTTTAATGTTTCCACAGTCCCTTATTAAATATAATCTTATTGTACTATGATCTGAAAAGGATATATATTTAATATTTCTGCTTTCCTGCATTTAACTATAAATGTTTTATGTCCTAATATATAGTTATTTTTTGTAAGGGTACCATATACTACCAAGAAAAAGACATATTCCTTTCTATTCCCACTCAGTTCTCTCCAAGTATCTGTTATATTTAGCTTATCTAACATTCTATGCATCTCCTTGACTTCTTTCTTCCTCTTTTTTTTTTTGTTAGATTTATCTAGTTCTGAGAGGGGAAGGTTGAATTTCCTCACTATTATAGTTTTGCTAATAATTTATTTAGCTTTTCCTTTAAAAAGTTAGATGTTATAGCGCTTGGTACATATAGGTTTAGTATTGCTATTACTTCATTATCTATGGTACTTTTTATCATAGTGTAGTTTCCCTGTTTGTCTTTTTAAGTTAAATCTATTTCAATTTTAACAATCAAACTAATCCTTTAAAGAACACATATTTTACACTAACTCAATAACTTTTTATGAGAACTTGTTCTCTTCCTCTTTGTCCCCAAAATAAGAGTTTTCCTCTGTGATTGTCCTACCCACAATATACTCTACCTTTTTACCTCATCTATTTTCCCTTTTTAATTTCTTTATATATAATTTCTATAGGCAGCTTATTCATTCTTTTCTTCCCTACTTTCTGTGTTTTGCCATAAGTTCAGATGACTATTTCATTTAAGGACTAACCAACACAATAGACTACTTTCAAAAAGTCTTATGGTGATTTCATTGTAATAGAAGCTAATTTATCACTATTACAAAGTATTTATCAGTTAAAGCATTTATCTTGGTGACTCAGATGTTTTTTCCAGAGGTTCTATTTTCTTTCTGATCTTGAAAAGAAAAAAATAGCTTTGAGGTCAAGTCATTTGTTCATTCATTGATCAATTAATTGTCTTCATTTCTAATGTTTATCTTTAGACAATTTTTGATAATATTCTCCATTATTTTGTTTATATTCTCCACAGATATTTTTAAACTATTAAGTTTCATCATCATTTTGTCCTGAGATTCTTTAGTGGCATGCAGCTCCTTTATTATTTTTTATGGATTTTTTTTTTGTTATTGTGGCTAATTTCACTTTTTTCCTTTCATTCTTCTAGCATGTTTGTAATATATTTTATTGTTCCTTCAGAAAATTCTAGCTTCATTTTTAATGCTATCGTTGGTTTCATTTCAGCACATTTTCTCCTATTCTTTTTCTCATGCTCCTTTTAATCCATATTTGTCATAACATTAGAGTGTTTTGCTTTTTGGGTTTTTTAAAAATTTGGTTCTTTAAGATTCAGTTGAAATTATCAATTAATATGATCCCCCCTGCCCCCCCATAATACCTGGTATAGTTAATCTTTTTTATGGTGGCTGTTACAGGTAGAATGTTAGATCCTACTGATCTAGTAGGTCATATAGACTAGCTAATTAGAACTTTTTTTTCTAAGAATATTAGGTGACCCATACTCTGAATGGATTATATTGGGCCTTAATTATGTATATTGGATTCCCCAGCATCAACACTTCTAGGACTTCTTTGCTAACTCTTTGTCTAGCCTCTAAGAGTATATTAAAAATGTAAACTATATATGCTATCTTAAAAATGAGCCAACAAAAGAGAATAATTGTGAGATCCAACTAAGTCAGCTAATCCCAAGAACATTTATAGAAGAAAGTGGAAGGAGGACAACAAATAGATACGAACTGGAACAGATGTTCTTGTGTTTCTATAGTGATCTATTATAATTATTTATGACTCTGAAACTGCCAAACTTGAACTGTAACAACTTTATATACTATATGAAGAAGGGAAAACAAGACTAAAGAAGAGATTGTGAGAGGAATGGCTCTATCTGACCAAATATATACAGAGGAACTCTATGCCAGAGGTAAGAAAATTTTGAAGGTACTTAAGGATTAGTTTTCAAAAACCTCTAAGAAAAAATTCTGAAAAAAAATCACTGATTCTAAAAAATGATGACAAGATATCAAGCCACTACTGCTCAATCTATTTGCTTTCTCACCATCATAAGGCAGTGTGGTAGTGAATAGAAGGGAAGGAGAGCTGTCTATTTCATATTTAGGAAATAATGCAACATTTTAAGTGATCTCTAAATAGTTTTTTTTTAATTTGACTCATTAAAATAAAAATAAAAACCAGAAATGTCCTTCTATAGATACAGTATGTCTACCAATCATGGAAAACCTTATTCTTAATGGAATGCAATTGTTGATGGCCTAGAGGTTAATTAACAAATGCATGGTAGGTGTATGTAGGCTTCAGTAGTGAAGATTTTCATGCCAGAGGCTATATAAAAGACATTATTAATGATGTCTTTGACCATAATTAGAGGTGAAATGGTCCTGTGTTAAGTGAGCAATAGAAAATCAATAGCCCAAGTATTGCATTGCTAGAAAGGAGGTATTTGAGGACTCAGAGGAAAGCTTTTAGTGTGTTTATGGATGGTTTATGAAAGAATGTGACCAAGAATTTCTCAGAATTAGAAGGCAGGGTTGAATTGAGAATTTTATGGGGGATGGAATGCCCACATCACTGGCTTCTTAAGAAAATCTCTCTCAAGAAACCCCAGATGTGGACTATTGTCCTTTGGGGGTCATCAACCCCAACCCATCCTTAGTTATCATTGACATCTGTAAATACTTCTATCAATCTCCATAGCATAAAGTTCCCCACAGACACAGATTTCCATAAAAAAACTAATCAAAAAGGAAGAAAGTATGGATGCTGAGAATCTTGTATTTCTTTTAGGTTCATTGCTTGATTTCTGCTATTCTCACTGCCTTATTTCTTTTACTGTCTAAGAGCGACAGGCAAGACTTATTTCCATAGGTGCTCTTAGACCATGACACTCTCACAGAGAGAAAACATTCTTCAGGAAACAAGAAGTTGATCACCTCATTTCCAATAAACCTTTGTAGCCCTATGTGTGCATTTGCAGGTATCCATGGGTGTGTGTGTTTGGGTGTGAGTGCTATGTGCTAACCAACATTAATTTTCAGATTCAGTATCCGTAGAATTTTTCTTTCACCCTCTAAAATTCTTTGATGTTTTTAAGGGAGCTGTTCACAAAATAGGATCTTGTTCACACAGATGGCTAACTCATCAGCACTTCCATAATTAGCTACGCAGACGGACGCTATTCAAATATTATCCAAAAGGCAGCCAACACACCCAACAGTTAGTGTACTCCTTTCTATTACTCCTTAGTTATTTCCTATACGATGTTTCTGCTGGCCCCTTTTCCCTCTCTACTTCACCTTCTTCCTTTTCCTCCACTCTGTCAAAAGTAGTCATAGGAGCATGGGATTCAGAACTGGAAGAGGCTACAGAGATTATCCAACTTCTTCATTCCACAGATAAGGAAACAGCCCTAGAAAGGAGAAATAAAACAGGTAACATTGTTTAGATTCTAAAGGCTTTCTATGCCTTTGGCAGCTTGCTTGATATGTATTTTGTTTTGCTTTTTCTATCAATTTTCAACTGTTATTTAGAAGCACATGGAACACGGATGACACAGAACCTTAAGACCAAGTTTGCATGCAGGTGATCTTCAGGACAGGTTGTGGAAAAATGATGAGTCAGCATCTCTTACCTGTCTTTCTTTTTGGTTCATAAGAGCATCATCTCAGAGCTAAGTTCATAGATAAGACACTGGAGGTCATCTAGTACAACCCCTCATTTCACAGATGAGGAAACTGAGACCCAGAGAAGTAGGGCCTTTTGGTTTCAGTTGCCCTTCTTCTCTTGGTTCCTCCTGTCAGAAAGAAAAAGGATTTGAGAAATCATTCACAATTTGGTGTAATTTAGTATACAGTGTTATCCCTCATTTATTCAGAAAATATGCTATTCCATATAAGTGAATTTTTTCTGCATAACTGATATTTTCCCATTTACATTTTAATCCCTAGGAGAAATCCTGAGGATGAACCATTATGTATCTAGAATGATGAATAATAGTTAGCTAGCTAGTGTTGCAGTAGTACTCAGAAAATATTAAAATGATCAGAACAGGGCCTCCAATATATTGGGCAAATCCTCTGCAGTGCCATGCAATGCCAACAAACAGTGCTAAAACATGAAAAGGGGTCAAGAGTAAAAAAAAAATAAGAAGCCCTGTTCTATGGCAAATCATAGGAAGGCATGGGTAAGGCATGTGGATGGGTGGGAGTGAATATTCACGATAATGAGGTGATGGAGACATTAAGATATTGAATTGAACAGTCTGGATAATTGGAGACTTTTTTTCTTCCTTCCTGGTTTTCTGATGTGTTGATCTGATCCAAAAAATGATCCTATAAATCAAGTATAAGCACCTACTTATGCTAGGTACTGTGCTCAATGACTGGGAAACAGACAAAGGGAAAAAAAAAACAGTCCCTGCTCTTGAGTAGCTTTTGGTCTAAGGGATAAGACAACATGCAAATAAGTACATATTAAAAATATATGTATAAATGTGAAAATATGTTTAATATGAATGTATATGGAGAAACTATGTCAGATTGCATGATGTCTTGGGGAGAGAGAGAGGAGGAAGGGGGAGAAAATTTGGAACTCAAAATCTTACGGAAGTGAATGTTGAAAACTAAAACTAAATAAATAATTTTTTCACAAATAGAAGACAATCAACAGAGGGAAGACACTAAGATTCAGAGGGACTGGGAAAGGCTGGTGGGACTTTAGAGATTGGAAAGAAGCCAGAAAATCCAGAGCAAAAGGAAGTAAGATAATCTATGAAAAGATTAAATTCCCCCTGTGAAGAGCCCTAGTGAGCCCAAGATGGATTCTCCCAGTTTTCTCAAGATATAAGCTCCTTGGACCTGACTGGCTGCAAACATACAAGGCTGCAATCTAAAAGCCATCATGGGTGCTATTGCCAAGAAGGCAAAGCATCCTTCCATTTCAGCTACAACATAGGGGAGAGATGATAACCAGCGTCTGAGAAAAAACAGAAATTGGAAAGGTATATACTTATGTTGACCTAACACCCTGGCAAGAACACTTTGCAGCTCCCCTAGTTGTTGCCCTAAACTCCCCACCAGTCTCAATAAGCCATCTGGGGTGGCTGAAGGAGAGGGAGTTCTTTCTGGGATAATGCTGGTATTCCTGTTAGGGACCCACTTGCCTTCATTCCTAACAAGCTTCATGGCACTTACGCTCTTCCCCTCCCCGAAACCCCAGGTGCTTTTTACTAGAAGTAGTAGTAGGTGTGTTAGAAATCCCCATAATCACTGTCTTTTAATTACAACATGGTGATCTGGATGAGTAAATTGTCCTCTGTCTCTGACTTCTGCTCTTGCTTTTAACTAATGACACAAATAACTAGCATTTGTGTAGCATTTTAAAGTTTGCAAAGTACTTATAAATATTATCTCCTTTTAACACCATACAACAATGCTAAGAAGCAGGCACTATTATTACACCCATTTTACAAATGAAGATGAGCATATCTTGGTCTATTGTGCTTTGCTTGACTGTACTTTGCAAACATTGTGTTTTTTATAAATTGAAGATTTGGGGCACCCTTGTATTGAGCAAGTCTATTGGTGCCATTTTCCCAACAGCATGTGCTTACATCCCGTCTCTGTGTCACATTTTGGTTATCCTTACAACTTTTCAAACATTTTCATTATTATTATATCTGTTATGGTCATCCATGATCAGTGATCTTGGATGCTACTATCATCATTGTTTTGGAGTGCTATGAACTGCACACATATTTGATGGTGAACTTAATTCATCAGTGTGTGTGTTCTGATGCTTCACTGAATAGTCCTGTTTCCCAGTCTCTCTCCCTCTCTTTGGGCCTTCCTGTTCTTTGAGAAACAACAATATTGAAATTAGGCCAATTAAACTTCAGTGGCCTCTATGTGTTCAAGTGAAAGAAAGGGCCAATGGAGATGGGGCACATATCATTGTTATCTTATTTTAAGAAATTGCCACAGCCACCCTGCCCTTCAGCAACTACCACCCTGATCAGTCAGCAGCCGTCTGTGAGGCAAGACCCTCCACCAGCAAAAAGATTATGACAGGCTGAAGGCTTAGATGATTAGCATTTATTTTCTAGCAACAAAGTATTTTTAAATTAAGGTATATACATTGATTTTTTTTAGACATAATACTCTTATGCATTTAAGAGACTACAGTATAGTATAAACAACTTTTATATGTACTAGGAAACAAAAAAAAATTCATGTGACTAGCTTTATTGTGATATTTGTTTTATTGTGGTGGTCTGAAACTGAACCCAGAATATCTCTGAGGTATGTCTGTAAACTGAGGCAAACAGATTAAGTGACTTTTCCAGGGTCACTCAGTGTCTGAGGCTGGACCTGAATTCAGATCTTCCTGACTGAGGTTCAGCAATCAAGACCTCTATTCATTGCTTCACCTAGTTGCCAAATAAATGACATAACTATGTAAATGTGTTCTAATGAAGAATTAGAATTTGAAAATACCTTGAAGGACCAAGCCATTATTTGATGTGCTCAGAGCTTGGCAATGGTGATGATAAGGATGATGTGGGTGATAATAGTGATGATGATGATGATGATAGAATATAATTATTAAGCAAAAAATATTCATTTGAATAACCCCTACCTGTTTCTGGTTGTGAGCTATTTCTTACCAAAGGCATTTCTTAAAGGTGGCAATACCCTTTCCTTTCTGAATATTATAAACATAATTGAATAGAATAGTTCCAATCATAGTGTTTTCTTATACAGACTGATCTCGTCAGGTTGGTACAGGGTATTCTCCCAGCTGATTTCTTAGAGCCTCCCTCAAAAAGAGGGAGTAGATACTATAGGCAAAGGTAGAGGGGCCAGATGCGGATACCTATGGAACCATTAGTGAATGTGGATCGAGGACTTGCTCTTTGGACAAGTCATAGCTTGAGACACTTCTGGGTTGAGGCTTAGAGTCTATGCTTTGGAGAGCTGAGTACTTGAGTTAGGAGACCTGCAAATACATAGCATCTGTTCAAGAAGATTTGTGAGACAAGAGGAATCTGTCACAAGTACTGAATCCCCTCCATAAAAGGGAATGGTTTCCCCTGTAGTTTGAGGGCACAGAAAGCCACAGTGCTACATATTGGGGTATTTATTGTTATCTTTATTCTTTCAGCACCTCTCAGAAGTCTTCTATGAATGGGACAGGGGTAGGAACAAGGCCCAGGCTACAGGAGTATTTTGATTGGAGGAATAACTCCTAAAAATGCCTTGGATCCCCAAATCTCCTCCTTTATTGACCCGCCAAGATCAGTGGAGGTGTCCTACATTTGTAGTGTACATCGGTATCTGGTTATAGTGTACAGAGATGTCTAATGTTCCCACATAGCTCCCTCTGGTTTAGGAAAACATGCAAATATGCTACCTGGGAGGGGTCCCACATTGACCCATTATCAGTCATTAACACATCCGCTCAGGTGATCAAATTCGTTTACATAAAGTAGAGCCCAAAGGGAATGATGGACAGGGAATTGCGCTTGACTAGGAGGAAAGGAAGCAAATGCTCTGGAACTATCCAGGATGTCAGGTACCCAGACATAAGGCTGCTGTGAGTTCTAGACAGTCAGGATGCTTAGAGGAGGGGAGTCGCTTACCCAATGGGAAGGTGAGTCACCAAATCTGTGATGGAGGTTCTCAAGACAAATCCTACTCACATCCCAAATTTTCTAAGGGCTGATAGTTTAAAAGGGTGAGTGAAGTTTCTGGCTAAGATCATGTATTCAGGATAGCTGCCTGATAGACAGTATATTATGGGGGAGAGAATATTGGATTTGGAGTCTCAGAAAACCTGGATATGATTCTTACTAGTACAGGCAGGACTCTGGACTTACTCTCCCAAACCACTCATAATATGGATGTGGCTACATCTAGCATAAATAATGGCTGGTCCTCACTTGGCATGGACATATAGTTCTCTGTTCTGTGATCTAGGCCACTCCATGTCCAGGTTCTACCAGCTCAGTCTTCCTCACTTGACTGTGGCACTGGGGACATCTGTCTTCCATTCACAATTTACATTTTTCTCCCTTTCACTCTTCATTTTCCACTCTTTCACTCTTTTGCCACCTCTCCAAGTAGTCTCCTAACTGGAAGAAGTTGCTTCTTCATTGCTCAGATTGGTGAGGGTCTCAGGCTTAGAGGTCTCTCATTCAATCAAGAGTCATGTTTCCTTTGCCTCTACCCTCTCTCTATGTGCAGTATGTAGTGACCACAAGGCTTTCCCTCAGGAAAATTGCCCCAGAGTTTGGCAGAAGTGGGTTTTTGTCTGGCTTTTTGTCATTGGCCAAGGAATCTAACCCTCTCAGGATTCAGTTTCCTCATCTACTGAGCAATAGGGGGATAATAACACCTGCTCACACACCCTCCCTTCTAAGCCTGTGATGAGAATTCATAGAAATGTACATAAAAGCACAGTCACCCAGTCAACAAGCATTTACCAAGAGACCATTATGTGGCAGGCACTGTACTAAGTGCTAAGGATACAAAGAGAGGCAAGGAACCAGCCTTGCTTTTCAGGAGCTCACGGTCTAATGGAGAAAGAGATAATATGCAAACAATCATTTACAAAAGAGAAATGTACAGGATAAATTGGAGATATTTAACAAAGGGAAGGCATTTGAATTATGGATGGTTGAGAAAAGCTTCTTACAGAAGGTAGAATTTTAGCTGGAGTTTGAAGGAAGCCAGAGAAGTTAGGAGGAAGAGATGAGGAGAGAGAGAATTCCAGGCATGGGGGATAGTGAAAATGCCTGGAGTTGGGAGACAAACTGTATTGCATGAGGAACAGCAAAGAGGCCAGAGTCACAAGACTGGACAGTATGTATGGATAAGTGAGGTTTGAGAAAACTGGAAAGTAGGAAGGGTCATGAAGGGCTTTGAATGTCTAGCAGATTATTTTATGTTTGAGTCTGAAGGTGATATAGAAACACTGGAGTTTCTTGATTGTGGTGGAGGTCAGGGTGCTTTAGAAAAATCAATTTGATAGCTGAGTGGAGAAAGGATCAGAATGGGGAGGCAGTGACAGCATCCAACAGGCTCTTGCAATAGTCCAGGAGGTGATGGAGACTTGCCCCAGGGTGGTAGTGATATCAGAGGACTGAAGTACTTATAAGAACTACTACTATGGTTGTTTTGAAAACACACACACACACACACACACACACACACACACACACACACACATATATATATATACACATATATATACATGTATATGTAT
>CM053582.1:503416706-503477298 GCA_028627135.1 Pseudochirops cupreus
TATATATCTAAGAGGCACATTTGTTCCCATTTGGACTTACTTAAAAGCCCAGTTCTTGAGCCCCTGTTTTTTCTTTTCTCTTCCCATTTTCTGTGGTCTCTCCCACGTGTGAATCACAGACATACTTGTAGATGATGAAGCAAACAATTGAGAAAGAATGTCCTAGAAATGTGTTATTTCTCTATACCTAGAACCAGTAGAAATTGGGCCAGGGTGTGGGGATTGAGTTCCCAGATGCTAGCCATGAACCTCCAGCTCAGCACTCACTTTGGGTGCCAAACAATTTATTTAAAGGTCCACTGTAAAAACAAGGCATCACTTAATTGTCTTGTGATAAAATATGTAAAGTATTACACTATTGGGGCTCATTAGCAAAAGCATAGCTGCTGTTTAGTAATCCATAAGGTGATACTTGTTAATGAACATTGCAAATTATTCTCTTAACTACCTAACGAGTAATAATAGATATGTCAGCTCTAACAAACAAGTTCCTGTTCCCCAGGGGGAGGTGGAGAAACTGGATAATAATTAGAAAGAAGGGCAGAGCAGACACTTGTATTTTTGCAGATATGATATTCCATAGGCTTTTCTAGCAGTCATTCAGGTGTGGAGCAACATAACACAAAATTCTGTTTGTACCTTTATTTAGGAGTAAGGAGGAGCTTACAACAGTATGTGTTATCTTGGGTGAAAACTACCAAGTATTTAAGAGGTAAGGCTTTGTTCTGAATAATCTGGCACTGTTTCAGCACCCATGTCCAACCTTCTGCAAGGGAAAAGAGAATATTGGAGAGAGTTTTCTGCCCTGTCCCTAGAGAATGAACCTGAAACTCTTTGTTATCCATGTAATGAATCCAAGGTCCAAAACTTAGTTAAATTTAAAAGGAAAAAAAAGGGTGCTTTAGAGAAGAGGTGGAAGGAATTAAGGCTATTTAATCTCAAAAAGAGAAGACTTAGGGAGAACATTAGAGCTATATACAAATATTTGCATGATAAAAACTGTCATCTGTGTGATTCCACAAGGTGTATGTAGAATCAATAGGTGAAAAATTGTAGGGAGGTAGATTTCTGCTCAAAATAAGAATGAATTTCTTCCCTTTTCTTTTTGGCAATTGTTAGAACAATATCAATGTCATATGCCTGGGTATCAACATGTATTTGACAAAGTTTCTCTCTAGTGCCTTGTGGACAGGGTAGAGAAATATTGTACAGTTATATGGATTTGAAACCGATTGAAATACCAAAGGGTAGTGATTAATGCATCTATAACAGTCTAGAAGGGGAAGGTTCTAGTCAAGTACCACAAGCTCTCTTCTTGTTCTATTCTGCTCAATTGTCTTATCAATGACATCAGGTTTAGGTGGCATGTTTAACATAAGCTTTGATGATGCGCAGTTTGGAGGGATAGTTAATATCCTGGGTACTAAAGTCAGAAAATACAAAGATCCTGACTAGTTAGAACCATATCCTGAATCTATAGATAAAGACCAGATCTGTGATGTCATCAGCTTAGGAAATTTTCAAGAGAGGGCATTCTCTCCACCAATGGAGATTGACATGTTTTCTATAATTTATAGTCTTAGGAGCTGCCTAGAGCACTGGGAGGTGTTTGCCAAGGATCAGACAGTTCAGTTACAATGTGTCATATGTAGGTGGGACCATGAATTCATATATTCCTGGCTCCAAGGTCAACTTTTTGTTCATTACACGGCAGAGCCTCTTAGATCAAATCTAATAAGGTAAAATTTAATGGGGTTAGATATAAAGTCTTATACTTGATTTTTTTAAAATCAAGGGTAAAGTATAGGCTGTGACTCAACAACAGTTTTTATGAAAAAAGAACTGGGGGTCTCATTGAACAGCAAGCTCAATATGAGTCAACAGTGATGTGACAGTCAAAAAATTCCAAATGTAACTGTAAGCTGGATGGAGAGAGGCAAGGTGCCCAGGACTTTGCTCTGGTTAGTCTTCATAAGGAGAGCAGCAGTCACTTTGGGGTACTGCATTTTAGAGAAGCTGGAGGATATCCAAAAGAGGGAGGACTGTTAGGATGGGGAAGGGATATGAAATCCGCATAAGGATCAGTTGAAAGAATTGGGTTTCTTTTTCCCAAAGAAGGAAGACATGGGTGAAAAGGTGATAGTCATTTTTAAAAAATTAACTTTTGTTTATTTTTAGTTTATATCATTTATTTCCATGAGATTTTGAGTTACAAAATTTCTCCCCATCTTTCCCCTACCCACCACCCCAAAACAGCAATCTCATGTTTACCCCCTTCCCCAATCTGCTCTCTCCTATATCCTCCCCCATTACTCCTCTGACTTTCTAATAGGGCAAGATGGATCTCCTTACCCCACTGCCTGTATATCTTAATTCCCAGTTACATGTAAATAATAATAATAATATATATATGCATATATATATATATATATATATATATTTTAGCATTTGATTTTAGAACTTTAAATTCTAGATTCTTTCCCTACCTCCCTCGTCACCCACCCCCACTGGAAAGACAAGCAATTCAATACAGGCTGTACACGTGTAGTTATGAAGAACATCTCTACAATGGACATATTGTGAAAGACTGACTAAATTTCCCTCTTTCCTATCCCCCCCCCACTTGTTCTATTCTCTATCCTGTCCCTGTCCCTTTACAGAAGAGTGTGCTTCTAACAACCCTCTTCCCCCTAACCTGCCCTCCCCTCTATCATTCCCCCTCTCAACCCCATCCCCCCTACTCTCCTGTAGGGCAGGATACCCAATTTAGAGTGTATTTCATTCCTTCTCTAAGCCAAATTCAATGAGAGTAAGGTTGACCCATTCCCTTTGCCTTCCCATTCTTCCCCTCTATTGTAACAGTTATCCCTTGCCTCTTCTATATGAGATGATTAACCTCATTCTGTCTCTCTCTGTCTCCTCTCCTTCTATTCCTCTCCCACCTCTCAATTTCACCTTTTAAAATATCATCCCTTCCTATTCAATTGATCCTGTGTCCTCTGTCTATGTACACATATATACATACACTCACATATATATTCATACACATATATATCCTCCTATATAGACATATGTATATGTATACATATATAAATACATTTATATTCCCTTCACCTATCCTCAAACTGAGAAAAGTTTCATAAGTTACAATTCTCATTTTTCCATGTTGGCATGTAAATAGTTCAACTTTGATAAGTTCCTTATGATTTCTTTTCCATGTTTACCTTCTCATGCTTCTTATATTTGAATGTCAAATTTTCTATTGAGTTCTGGTTTTTTCATCAAGAATGCTTGGAAGTCCTCCACCTCATTGAATGACCATTTTTTCCCTTGAAACATTATACTCAGTTTTGCTTGGGTATGTGATTCTTGGTTTTAATCTTAGCTCCCTCAGTCTCCAGAATATCATATTCCAGGCCCTTTGATTCCTTGATATAGAAGCTGCTAGATCCTGTGTTATCCTGCTTGTGTTTCTACAGTATTCAAATTGTTTCTTCTTGGCGGCTTGTAATATTTTCTCCTTGATGTGGGGACTCCGGAACCTAGCTATAACATTCCTAGGAGTTTTCTTTTTGGGATCTTTTTCAAGGGGTGATTGGTGAATTCTTTCAAGTTCTATTTTGCCCTCTGGTTCTAAAATATCGGGGCAATTTTCCTAGAGAATTTCTTGAAGGGTGATTTCTAGGTTCTTTTTCTGATCATGACTTTCAGCTATTCCAATAATTTTTAAATTATCTCTCCTGTATCTATTTTCCAGGTCAGTGGTTTTTTCAGTGAGATATTTCACATTGTCTTCTATGTCTTCATTTGTTTGGATCTGTTTATTAGTATCTTGATTTCTCATAAACTCATTTGCTTCCATTTGTTCCACTCTAATTCTGAAGGAATTATTCTCTCCACTAAGCTTTTGAGATTCTTTTTCCAAATGGCAAATTCAACTTTTTAAGGTATTCTTCTCCTCGTTGGCTCTTTGGACCTCTTTTGCCATTTGAGTTAGTCTATTTTTTAAAGTGTTATTTTCTTCAGTCAGGTTGTTGACTCTCTTTTCATGATTTTCTTGCATCATTCTCATTTGTCTTCCCAATTTTTCCTCCACTGCTCTTATTTGATTTTCAAAATCCTTCTTGAGCTCCTCTATAGCCTGTATCAAGTTTCCATTTTTCTTGGAAGCTTTTGGTGTGGGAGTTCTGACTGTGTTGTCTTCCTCCCATTCCATGCTTTGATCCTTTTTGTCCCCAAAAAAGGAATCTAAAGTTGGATTGCTGTTCTTACTTTGCTTCCTTTGCCCGCCCATGTTGCCAGTCAATTACTTGAATTTTTAGCTCTGTGGAACTCTGCTTCCAGAGGGGAGAGCTTTGTCCTAAATCTCTGGGGTTTTCCCAGCTGCCAGAGCTATTAGGAGGCTGCAGTGCCTGTAGCCCCCACCAGCTTTGGCTCACTGTTCATGTACCACAGGACCACCACCCAGGATGATCCCGATCCAGGTAGCTTAAGGCAAGAGCACTTAGCCTCTGAATGATCACTTGGCCCCCCTGCAATCTGCAGGCTGGGAGCTCTGAAGCAGCCACATGGAGGTGGCTGCAGGGCTGCTGCTTCTGCTGCTTTCTTGCCCTGAGGGTGGCTGGCCAGACCCACTTTTCCCCTCCAAATTTAGCCAAGTTCCACTGACCTTTCACTTTGTCCTTGTTTCTTATGGATTGATAATTCTGGAAACTGCCACAGCTGCCAGTGATTTGCTCTTCTGAAAGCTCCAGCTTGCAGCTTGTCCTGGCTGCCCCAGGGCCAAGCCAGGGTTTCAGACCAGGCTGGTTTCAGCTCCCAGTGTGCTTTGATGAGCCTTTCCTGTCCCACCTGCCAGGCTGCCTTTGGTGGGAGCCTTGTTTCTCTGTACTTTTGTGGGTTCTGGAGCTCTAAAATTTGTTTAGAGTCATATTTTATAGGTATTTGAAGTGGTTATAGGGGGAACTGTGGAGTTTTCCTGCTTTTGTGCCACCATCTTGGCTCCACCTCAATGATAGTTAAGAAGTCACTCATGTGGGAGAGGAAATAGAATTAATTTGCTTCGTCACCGAAAAGAAGAGTGAGGTCAAGTTATGGGAATTTTGGCTTTAAATATGTGTATTTCATAAACCAGAAACCCCCAAGACTTTGGACTCACATAGACCAGGTATCATCCTGGGGGCTGGTCCTGGAGGGTCATTTTGTCTCTCTTTTTGAGCTCATGTGGAGTTACTACAGAAAAATTTCTAAATATGGCTTAACATTGGCCTGTGTCTAGGTTTCAACAAATATGGGTAAAGGGGATCCCACATCCTAGACAAGCATTCAGGGTAGCAATGCACATTCCTCTACAGAAAATGCAGGTGTGAGAATTGTCCTTTTCTGCTTTATAAGATCCCATACACACATACATAAGTGGACAAAACATTCAACTCTGCCCTCAGAAAGACTCTTAACACAGAATTGCACAAGGGCAAACTTTTGACATTCTGGTGGATCTCTCGACCTCCATACAGTTTCTCCTAGATCAGGTGGTTTAGATTCCCTCTGAAGGCAAACATGCTTTGGGGCTATATGAGAAATTTCCTCCCTATCTGACTTTCACTATCTGATTTTGCTTTTCAAGTGAAGTTGCTGTTTAGGATGGTATAACCAATCTTCTTTCTCTAAAGAGCCCATATTGGAAAATTTCTCTCTCATTCTCTAGATGTTCTGGTTCTCTAATTCTCAAACTCGGTTTATTTTCACACTTTGGATTAGCTAGGAGGGAACTCTGTAAGACTGGTGCTGCTTGGGAAATTTCTCCTTTCTGATCAGATGTGAATCACACTGCCCAAGGAATCGAAACCTGCACAGAAAATTGGGGCTCAAGAAACTGTCCATGAATTCCCCTCTTGGGCTGAGCAGATATGCATACGTCAATTTCTACCACATGCTTCTGCAGAAAATCAATCAATGCCCCAGCTTCTGGAGTTGCTTGAATGGGAAGTCTACTTTCAGAATCTCTCATCTCAGGCCACATGTAATCCCCATGTGTCTCTTTCCCAAAGTGGTCCTTTTCAGCTCCTGGGGAGAAAGCCTAGGCTTTCCTCCCTCCAGATCCAGGTCCATTCTGTGGTGGCTTGTCTGTTTTCTAAAAAAGGAAGGCGAAAAAAAGTTCAAGAGAGACTAGATTGATTTGTCAGTTCATTTTTCTAGATTACAGAGAGGGAGCAATCCATCCAACAGTTCATATTCTTGAATCCTCACCAGACATTCAACTTGGAGGTAGGTAGCTTTGGTCATTGGTAACCAAACAAGGCTTAATCAGCTGACTTCTCTCAGCATGGTATCAGCGACCATTCAGATGTGAAGAAAACCTCAAGACTTGTAATCTCATTAGGTTCTTTGGGAAGTATATCAATCTGATGAAGAATTCCCTTGATTAGTCTTCTAACCTTCCCCCCGCCCTTACAGAATGTAGTGACTTTTCCATTACTGGAGTCTTCAAGTAAAGGCCAGATGACACTTTTTAGTGATGTTTTAGGGGAAATTCCCACTTCAGGTAGAGATTTTGATACTAAGATTCTTATGAACTTCAGAATTCTATGATTCCATGAGTATTAAGGAGTGAAACAGCAACACTGGTAACAGCAACAACAGATCCAAACCAAGTCATTGTTACTTAGATCCCAACAGGTGTTGATGATCATCAAGTCATTCTGGGGCTGCCAGATCACTGTTGACTTATATTGAGCTTGTCACTCAATGAAACTCCCAATTCTTTTTTCATTTTCTTGTTCTATTCTGCTCAATTTTCTTATCAATGACATCAGGTTTAGGTGGCATACATAAAGAGGTTCTCATCACTCTCTGCCTTACCATGATCTTCAGCTGAGTCACTGATGATCTCGATGTTTTATGTCTACATTACCCACAAAACTCAGTGGAGTTAGTCACTAGTAGAACCAGATGCTTCAAGACACTGTTACCCTGGGAATCATAGCTCAGGAAGGCATCCTTGGTTTACCTTCAACATTCATTCCTTCTGACCATTTTAAGACTCTTCTTGTGATGGGTGCTATTCCTTTAAAAAATAAAACAATCCTTTCTTCTAGCCCCACTCAAATCATTCTCCAAATGCAGCATTAAGGAGTCATCCTTAGTTTGCCAATATATCAGACCTTTTCCTAGGCTGCCTAATCATAATCTAAAGCAGTGATACTTGAATACGTTAACTTAATGTAGGCTAGGTTAGGAATCATGAAGAAATGTCCTTGGGGGGGTAATCTGATTAAGATGATCCTGAGTAAGAATGCTGTGGGAGTGAAGTAGAGGAGAGTGAGGCTAGGGAAGAGGGAATCAGAGGGCTGATTTGCCGACTTCTTCGTGCTGTTAAATGAGCACCTATCAACCATAGCAAGGGCTTCCCTTCCTAGACTGGGGCCTGGCCACACTTCAGGGTGCCAACAGTTTTGCTCCATAAGGTATAATTTTATAAGGATGACAATTTGTCATTGTGCTTGGAAAGTCCTGGGGGGAATCCCTAAACCAAATGCCATACTGTCATTATGCTCTTATGATTCATATTATCATTATCTTTATCCTGGGCTTGGCACATCCTGATGAAAGTAGGATGGGGGGGGGAATCCCCCCTACCCCCAAGGGATATTTTTCATCTGTGACCTGTGGAATTTGAACTTTGGTTCTCCAGGGTTGAGATTTTCAAATTATTAACCCGAAGCACCAAAGCCAGCCTCTTTCCCTCTAGGACCATTGTACGCAGTTTTTCCTCTTTTAATTTGGCATGGGAACTTAATCATGAGTTCTGCATAAAAATATTCAGTGGAAGAAAATGACTCATAATTGGGATATTATAGAGGACACTTGCATTGTAATTTTAGCAGAAATTCTGATTGGCCACTTGGGTGTGAGAGAAACTGTATCCTCCGTGGAAGAGGGCCTTTTAGCTCCCTTTTGCAAATTACAGACTAAGCTCCAACGTTTTTCTATATTAAAAGGAGGTAACATTCAACACATAAGTCAACATTTATTAATGATGCTGAAATAGAAATCAGCTTCTGAATTAGAATGTGAGAGTTGGAAGGGACATTAGAGATCATATAATCTAACCTCCTCCTTTTAGAAGTGGGGGAATGAAATCTCACAAAAGGAAATGTTTAGTCCGAGGTCACACAGCTACCTGGAGCAGGCGCCAGGACTAGAACCTGGTCTTTTGAGCCTTTTCCCAGTGTTCTTGCCATTATATCCTGCTCTTTCTGGCTGTCAGGCTGGAATGTAATAAATATACTCATTAGGAGCCTGGGAAGTTTTTTTTATCCCAGAGTAGTTAGTTCCACTTGAAACATTCATTAGTGACAAAGGAAAATATGTTACAAACCATTCACTTCTAACTACTAGATGCTGATTAGGAGAATAGGACAATCTCTAGTTCTCCCCTTAATCAGAATGTTAGCAAAATAATGCCTATAATGAAGAACTTGTGTGTGTGTGTGTGTGTGTGTGTGTGTGTGTGTGTGGTGGCGGCAGAAGGGAAAATGGAGGGAAGCAGAGGGAAGGCTTGTCTATTATTAACAATAATGTCATGTGATTATATTAATTATGGAACCATGTCACATTATAGAGGTGGAAAGGACCATAGGCAGTGAAGGGAAGAGAAAAGAACATTTAATCTGGAGTCAGAAACCTGGGTTAGAATCTCAGCTCTCTCTCTTGCAGATGTCACCTGTGTGACTGAGCCTTGATTTCAAAATTTATAAAACAAGGAGGCTGGATTTAAGGACCTCTTAGCTTTTTTTTTTCTAGCTCTAAATCAGTGATTTTAGAGACTATCTACTTAGTCCAACTCTCCATTTTATAGAGGAGAAAGCTGGAGTCAAGATAGATAAATAGACTCATTCAAGATGACACAGGAGGTAATAACTACACATTTCCTAGGCCTCTTCCCTATTCCATATCATAACCTGCTATTTCTGGCCAAATTGAGGCAGTCGTTCACTGAAATTTAGTTCTAATCCCTTCTTCTAATCTCCAATAGGATGGATGGTAGGAAAGACAATAGATGAGAAGCTTAGTGGCAATTATGGTACAGTAAAATGACGACTGGATTTAGAATGAGTTAACTTGGGCTTGAATCCTTCTCTGTCTGCCATCTTGGGCAAATCATTTAACTTCTGTGGTATTTTATCTATAAAATGAAGACAGAAATACTTATACTCTAACTCACAGGACTATTGTGAACATCAAGTGAGATCATGTGCATAAGGTATTAGTTGCATGTGAGCTTTTGTTACTATAATAATGAGGACTAAATAATTAATAATTAAATAAATAACATTATAATAGAGGCTTAAAACACATCATATCCACAGATATGGACACAAATATGTGGATGTTAACAACAGCTAACATTTACATGGCTCTTTATGGTATTCAGAGCATTTAGCATATATTATCTCATTGGAGATATTTGTTCATGGCCCAGCTCTATGGAAAGTACATGGTCCTTAGTGTCTGGGGTGAAAGGAAACAATTTACACCTGAAATATGACTAATTGTATTTCTTCTCTCCTTCCTGAGCAACATGTTCAGCCTGAAAATTTTCTTATGTTCTGTAAGTAATCTACAATTGATGTTACATGGTTTTAAGTTCACATTTCTAAATAAGACAGGGAAAGCTCCATTACAATTAGAGCTGACTCAAAAGAGAATGGGCTGCCTAGGTAATATATTCTTCCCCACTTGAGTCTTCAAGCAAAGGTTGGAGACTGCTTGTTGGGCATGTTAAAGAAGAGATGCTTGTTGAGGTATAGGTTAGACCGGTGGTTCTCAACCTTCCTAATGCCTTGACCTTTTAATACTCATATGTGGGCATATCTGCATGTGGGCAGACCTGCCTGATAGAGGAGCAGTGTCTCAGTTCCTAAGACCATCAGAAATATGTGTTTTCCGATGGTCTTAGGCAACCCCATTCGACACCCAAAGGGGTCGAGATCCACAGGTTGAGAACCACTGGGTTAGACTATATTGGCCTTCAAGGTCCCTTTCATCCTTGAGAGTCTATGATTTTATAACTCTAACAAAGAATGTTAGAACTTGAAAGATCATTGGATACTCTCATTTATTAGGTGAAATAAAGCCCAGAGAAATTAAGTGACACATGACTACTTGGCAGCAAATCTGAGATTAGAATCTAGAGGTCTTTTGACTTCCAATGTAGTGCTCTTCTTATACCATTAAAAAAATCCTAACAAAATAGTACTTCATTAGAATACTGGTTAACCCCCCTTTAAATCCACAAATAGAGATGACCTATTTATTTTCACTGAGGCAGCTAGGTGTCTCAGTATATAGAGCACTAGTCCTGGAGTCAGGAAGATGTGGGTTCAAATCCAGCTTTAGACATTTAGTGATTGTGTGACGCTGAGCAAGTCATTTAACCAGTTTACCTTAATCCACTGGAGAAGCAATTCCAGTATCTTTGCCTATGAACAGCATTTATCTGCTATGATCCACAGAGCTGCAAAAAGTTGGACATGACTAAACAACATTTATTTCTACCACCACGAAAGAAATGCTTAAAACACAAAAGACTTATAAAGACTCTTTGACAAATGCAAAGTGAAATAGCAACCTGCCACCCTTATTATATTCTCTTGAGATATAGGAAAAACTGAGATTCAAGGCTGCAAAATATTCACAGGAACCCACCCATGAACAGATACTGAAAGCATGTTACCTGTCAGTTTTATTTATGCTCCCATAAGACAAGGACTCATGGGAGAATTGTGGGACTGCTGAATAGATTTCAATTGCCCCTCAGTCTTCTCTATGTGAGTAGCCACTCAGATCTTAGGTCTTCTGGCCAATCACATCAGGACTTGGGCTTTCATGTTCTAGGATGATCTGTCCCATTATCACTCCTTCCTTCAAAGACTGATTCAGTTGTAGGAAGTACCTCTAAGCAGTAGTCAGCTCCATGACTCTGAAACTCTCAAGATCATGATATAGCTCCCAAGTTTGTCCATTCAACTGTATGTCATCATCTGGGCAATACACATTCTTCATCTGCTTGGTCTTTCTTTTTCTTTCTATTTTATTTTATTAAATTTGTTTATCTACTTTTAATTTACAACATTCAGTTCCAAATTTTCTTCCCACTCCCTCTTCACCCCACCCCCCCTTGGTGGCATGCAATCTGATATAGGCTCTACAAACACCTTTGTATTAATCTGCTTGGTCTTTCTATGGGGTTGTTCAAACCAAAATTTTTTGAGGACTTATGGGTCTCTTTCAGGAGGTTCTGCAATGTTCTAGAGCTTGATGAAAATAGCATAATGTTATCTCCAACTAGGAGCATCTGGAAGATCTCTCCTTCCAAAGAGGTTCCCTCCACATCTTGGACTCTGAGCTGTATCTCATCCATTACAATAGCAAACACTTTAGCCAAGTCTCTCTCTCTCTCTCTCTCTCTCTCTCTCTCTCTCTCTCTCTCTCTCTCTCTCTCTCTCTCTCCCTCTCTCTCTCTCCCTCCCCCACCCCTTTGTTGGTGCCTTGCCTCGGGTTTATGATCAGAGAGTTATTGAACAAGCTGATCTTTTGTGACATATTTCAAGCAATCTTTAATGATTTTGATGCATGGACGAGAGATATTTTGTGTGAAGAGAGACTTTAAGGCATTATTTTGATTCTGTAATGAAGAAACCAAAAATACACTAGGATCTTATGTCCTCCATATCTTTAAGTCAATTGTTTATGGTAAAGAAGTGTCCCTTTGTGGATTATTCCTTGTGAAAGCCTGCCTTCTCCCTATTAACTGTCCTTGTTGAGGATACCCTTCTTGATTGTGTAGCTGAGTCTAGAAATTTTATATACATAGGAAAGTAGTTTGTGGTATAGAGTTGATGATATTTTCATGATCATCTTTTTGATATTAGTAAAGTTGAATATTTTTTCCACTCCTTTGGCATCTTTTCCCTCTTCAGATACCTTGTGAATCAATCAGTCCCTCAATACCTTCACAATTTTGTTCCTCCCAGAATGCATCTCTGTGTACACATGGCTTCTTTCCCCATTTTTGGTTTTTTTAGTACCATATCTGTCTCCTTTATAAGCACATCTGAGACAGTGTTGTTAGAACCTAGATTTTTCTGCTTTTTAAAAATTTTATTTGCTGTTCTATTTTTATTCTTAAATGCCTTTGAGATAATTTTGCCCAAGTGGATCGCCTCCCCACTTCTTTTTGCTTAATGAGGTGATAATATTTATAATAATTCATCATCTTGCTTGGTAAGATTTTCCAAAAGAGTTTATGGTCTAAAAAAGTATTGCTTCTGTTAGCTGTCTCTCTTTGCTTGGCAAGTAAATCAAGTGTTTGCTTACAGAAGCAATTTTTAGATTCTTTTGGCCACCTTGTTACGACAATTGACTTATGCCAATTGAAGTCCCATTTAAAATGATTATAGTGCCAAGGTCATTTCTGAAATAATTTACCCATATTTCCTTATTAAGTGCTTAAATAGTTAAGAATTGACTTGTTTTGATTTCATGCCACATATTTTCTTCCAATTTATTTTAACTTTCTTCTAATTCTGATCATTGCTCTAACAAGTAGTGGTCTGAATACACAGTGGGTTCTGGGGTGACTTTTACATTAAAAATGAATCTTTTGGGGGCAGTTATGTGGTGCAGTAGATAAAAGCACCAGTCCTAGAGTCAGGAAAACTTGCATTCAAATCCAACCTCATACACTTACCTGCTATGTGACCTTGGGCAAGTCACTTAACCCTGATTGCCAAAAGAAAAAAAAGAAGAACCATTTCCTGTTTGCTGAAATGTAATCAATTTCTCTCATCTCTCTCTCTCTCTCTCTTTCTCTCTCTCTCTTTTTCTCTCTATGTATGATGTCATTCATTGCTCACCTAGTGAGCAAGGGATTGCTGATTTTTTTCTTAAAGATACATTCATGATATAAAGGTATGAGGCATCTATGTATTTTACAAATCTTTGACCTTTCTTATTCCTTCTTCCTAACCCATGATTTCCAATATATTTCTCACAATCCTCATATTTTCACCTTTGCACTGGAAATTGCCAAGTAACATATTTGGAGGGTCTTATTGAGTTCTTCCAAGAATTTCTCTAACTTTATCTTCTATAGACTATGTGCTGCCATGCTTTTCATCATGATCTTTTTGCAAATATTCACTGTAAGCATTGAAATGTTAGATGACCAAATGTTCCATGGGATAATGCTGTATACTCTGGGTATACAACACAACCAACTTTCTTTACTTGCAACTTACTTCTTTATGTTTTCATTTATAATAAGAATGTCAAGATAGCTGTGATTTTGTGTCTAGCAATATGTCAACTTGGTCATTGGGCAAGGAGCACCAACAGAAGAATTAATGTTCATAGATGGTCTATAAAGGATATGATTTTTAGTGTCTCCTTCCCACACATCCCCACTGCCTGTATTCTGCTACTATCATCTAGAATCTAGGATCAAAGGAAATAATATTTGTAAAGTGTTTATTTAGCAGTATCTGGCACATAATAGATAGACACTTAATAAATGCTTGCTTCCTTCCTTTATTCCCTATCATTGCAGAAGCAAAGAGACAGCATAAAATTGAGGGCCACCTTTTATTTTTCTTTAGTCTATGGGTTGTCATGGTCACAGAATCTTTAAGCCAGAGCTCAGCCTATTGAGGACGAGTCTTTCTGCATTTAGGTAAACTAGTTCTTGGAAAGTAGATTTCATCTGTTGTTGGGATTGTGCCTTTGCACCATAAAAGAACCCACCAGAGCTTGTCCACTGGTATAGATTTCAAGAAACCAAGGGTCACCTCTATACCTTGATAAGGCATAAGAGTAAGACTTTGTGGGGACTTTTAACTATTCATTCTTATATAGGCAACTCCAACTTCAAATAGGTTGTGCTCCCAAAGTTCATTTTAATCTATCTAATCTATCTGTATTAGTGGTATATTAGACTATAAACTCTGTGAACCTAAGGATAATTTTTAAAACTGAACTTTGTATCTCCTCAACACCTAGTAAAATGATCTATGTTTTTAAGAGCAGTAGGAGCTTGATAAATGTTATTGAACAAATGAATACATGAATAAATGTTTGTGGGCTACTCTAGAAACCTAAGCATCATTTATAAATTATTTCTTTGGGGAAGTGGACGCCACAGTTTATGGTAAGATGGAATGGAGGGGTAGTAGAAATATTTCTCTCTCCCATCACTGCCGCATGCCCATTAAAGTAGAGGAGACCACTGGTTGACTGGTTTGGAGCAAAAAGGGAACAATCCTTCCTTTCCCCTAGTGTTGTTCATCACTGTACCTGGATAGGATAAATGACACTTCATCAGCTACTGCTTTTTCCAAGTTTGGAAATGAGCAAGATAAGGGTCAGCTTTTGCATATCAGAAATCTGGAAGGCAAATAATGAATACATAGTATCACAGCAATGAACTCCTCTTTTCCCAGGACCCAAATGGGAAAGTCCAAATAACCTGAGGTTTCCTCCCACTGCTTTGGACTTTTTATGAAAAACAGATATATGACAAATAAACGTGCTAATACAAGTGATTTGTTTGAAAGAACAGCTTTTCTGGCCTATCATTGATTCACCCCTATTTCCTGGACCATCTGCATTGACAGCTGGGGGTACAGTCATCATTGATGCTCATCATGAGAGCCCTGAGGCATAGCACAATGCTGACGTACTTTCTGAATCACTGAAGAGAGATGAAATTATGTTCATTATCACTTCAACATGAAACACATTTTATTGCATTCTAATTCCTTGTATACTGATAATCCATGAGGAGTCCCTGTGGTAAATTTCCTAGATTGTGAGCTCTGTGAAAGTAAGGACCATGTTTTATTTAATTCTTTTTCTTCTCCCCAATACCTTGTACAGTAAAAGATTATGCTTTCTTCTTTATGCATACATTTTCAAATGATCTTATTTTATTGTTAACTTTTCTTTAAGATTACATTCATTTCTGTATATATCCTTCCTTCTCTCTTGGAATGAAGATTTTAAAAGGAAGAGAAAAAGGCAGTTCAATAAAACTAACCTAGATATCAATTGTGTTTGACAGGGAAGGAGGAGCATTTTTTCAGTTTTTCTCTAGTGTCACACTTGATCATTATACGAATAAATATAAACATTCAATTTTGCTTTATTGTTCTCTTCATGAACATTTTTGGAGTCATTATGTCTATTATTTTTCTGGTTCTCCGCATTTCAGTCTGTATCAGTTGATATGTCTTCCCGTGCTTCTCTAAATTCTTCATATTCACTGATTCTTATGTCAGAGTAATATTCCATTAAATTCTTATGTAATAGCCCCTTAGGGATACATGATGGAGAGTCCTTCCCCATATCCTACTCCCATTATAGAGCAGTTATAGATATCCTTTGACTTCTAGACCATAATGATCCTTTTAATTGGCTTCTGAGTCAGAACTCCATGGATATACACTAAAGGGTCAATGCTTGATCTTCATCCCACTTTTTCCTGCTAGCTTTGAGGTACAGGGACAATTCTCCAAGCTTTGAGGGATTGTCTTTTCCCTCTCCAGGCTGCAAGCCATGAGCTCATAACCTCCTAGGCAACCTTTTTACTGGGATATGACTGCTGTCTGTTTGTGTCTCCTTTCCTTTGGTAAAGGTCTTTGTGATGTCTCAAAAAATAGCTGGTATCTTTCACTTTCCTGGGAAACCTGGGAGTTGTACATCAGCTACTGAAGCAATCACAGTAGAGACAACAGGGACAGTGGCAGATTAGCTGAGAGATAGTTACCCAGCCAGAGAGAAACCATATAAAGGAAGTGTCCATTTGGCATTGATTAGGCTATAGTCAGTGAAAGTGAAATGTAAAATACCTAATAAGAAGCTCTTATACAGAACTGCTTACAAATGTGTGAATAAGGCTTAATCAGTGGATTGTAATTATTCTATGATTCTTGATTGCTTAGCATTCCCTTTTCTCTATGTGGGAATAAAATGACTTCTTTCATAAATGGCTCATATTTGGACCTCTTAGAAAAAAGCCCTCAAATAGAATTGTTCCTTAGAATTTGAGGAGGAGGCAGAATTGGAGCACTGTGAGGTTGGTTGTCCTATTAAGGAGACAAATGATGCCAGAACCATGAGCCCAGAACAACCTGGGAGGACACAGAAAGGACAGGTATTGGTAAAGGTTGCTAGCACTTGTGGCCTCAGCTTAGTTTTGCCTGAGTCTCTGAGTCCTAGACACGTACCCAAAATTGTTTAGTTATCTCCCAACTAATGGGCACATAATTGATTTTCTGTTATTTTGCAGTCACAAAAAGGGTTTGGTATATATCTATATCTATATCTACATAGGTATATATGTATACATACACACATATACATATGTTATATATAAAGATCATACATATACATATGTATCTATATTTGCATACATGTATATATACACACATACACAAACATATCTCTATATGTATATGCATGTATGCATGTACACACACACATGTATGGTCTTTCTTACAGTGTTGGATCTACTTATCACTGGATCTAAGAGTACAGACATTTTACTTAAAGAAAAATAAAAGCATAATTTCAAATTGCTTTCCAGAATGGTCGGACCAATTCCAGCTCCACCCAATAGGGGTATTTAGTACACCTGTCTTCCCACAAACCTTCCAGTATTGACTATTCCTGTCTTTGTCATCACTGCCAACTTGCAGTGTGTGAGAGGAAATCTCAGAGTTCTAATTTGCATTTCTCTAATTGTTAGTGATTTGGAGCAACCTTTAATATGGTGGCCCCCCCCTTCTTTGGAAAGGAACACTTTTAATAGCTAACGTGATTTGAAAATGAGGGGAAGTGTCATTGGAGATGAGAAATAGCTAAGTAACAAGGCAACAAAGAGAGGACATTGGTTCTAGTGAGGCGAGGTGGAGGCCTTTTCCTGGTGATCCCATCTGCCTTGATTGTGGTCTTGGTAAAATCAGGAGAACTAAAGCCATTTCTCTAGGAGAAATATACAGTTGCATGTTTTTCTCCCTGGCATGGCAACATGCTAGCAAAATACACACTCAGAATGCTTCTCCTGCCCCCACTGCTCCACAAACACACACCAGGGAGCTAGATGAAACGAAAATGGATAAACATAGTTATGTCTACAGGGTGAGAATTAGGATGGAGATCTTGAAATCTCTTTTAAAACTTCATTACCATGCTATTAAAAGATTTTGTTCTAGAGTCCCCTGATCAGGGGCCAAATATATGTGTGATGAAAGTGCATTTGATTTTGCTTGTTAAAAAAAAAAATCCTGGTGATGTAACTTGATTGTGTTGACAAATTAACCTAATGAGAATAGTTTCCCACTATGTATTCATTAAGCAAAAATGTGCAAAGTAGGTATTTACAGCCTGTTAACCCTTAATTGGCTCAGCCCTGAAAACACTTAATTGTGACACTAGCCACCAAAATCCCTGATGTAGTTAATGGCTTTGAGAGTCGAAAAATTATACACTTTAAATGATGATGTTTAATTAAAAATTATTTAGGATTATATTTAGTCTATGCAATTAAGTGAGCAACTTTGGCACACCAGAGGAAATAAGAGTAAAGCCAACTATGTTGGGAGTTTTACATGTTCTTAGTATTATTATTATTATTACAAAACTTACACATGGAAAAGTCTAAATAAAACTGAAACACATTATAGAAAGACATGGGTCTAGGAAAGGGTTTTAGTCCTGACTTGAACTAATTTACCTTGGCTTTGGTTAAAACATTTTACTTCCATCAGCCTCAGTTTTCTCTTCCGTAAAATGGGACTAGACTCGATAATCTCTATCATAACTCCTTCATTACAGGGACTATTTCTTTTCTTTGTATCCTTAGAGCCTACCACAGCATCTGACATGTAAGCATTTGAGAAATGATTATTTAATTGACTTTTATGAACTTATTTGGCTCCAACATTCTCCTATTCTATTTGGAAAATGATGACATACAAGAAATCATAAAAATAAATATTTGAAACATGTCCATTGGCTCAAGCACAAGTTCCATGGCTGTGTACTCTGTTGAACCAATAAGTTTTTTGCCCACTAGGCTCATTAGATAATTTGTCCAATCGAGGCCAAATGTATAATCATCAGACTCTAATATAGTCAAGGAAAACAGTGAAATATTTAATCACAATGATGACAAATTTAGCAATAATGATGCTCATCAATTAAGGTTTCTTCCTTTGTCCCTAACAGGGACATGCTTTTCCTGTTAGTGTTATTTGCTGAAACAAAAGTTAAATGGTCTGTACACATTGATGGTCCCTGAAGGGGGGAATATTTTTTCATCCAAACCAATAAGACGCATGTTGCAAGAGAGGATTGGGTTTTTTTTTTTATCCCTAAAAAGAAAACAATTAGATTCCAGAGTCATGCTAATCTTGCTTCTTCCTTCTATATCATGCATGCTCCATTTCAGTGTTCAGATACGGAGAATAGTAGCACTTTGTTCTCCCCAGAGACCTTTCATCACATACACAGTTTTAATGAACTATATTCTGAGGTGGTTGAGCAGTGGTCTCCCCCATGGGACCTGGAAGTCTCTGAGCTGTGTGCTGGAAAAAACAGCTGGTAACTGTTCTTGAAACCTCAGTGATTCATATCATAGAGGTGTTGAGTGCCCAGCCAAGGGAAGGAGATGCTGGGCAGCCATGTAGATGCTGGGCAGCCATGTCTACACTGGCCAAATCTACTGTCTCACTCATGTTTGTAAGCAAGGAGAGGTGTTGCTTTGCACCCTTCCTCTTCCTGTGATTGACAGTCTTAAGAATTTTAGTGCCCATGCCTCTTAAATGACTGGACAGCCTTTGGCAATTTAATCAAATGACTACTCTGCACAAAGACTGGCATGGATAATAGTGTTGGTGTGAAATATTATAAATGCAAAACTAATTATAACAGGTTTTTCTTTTCAAATTCTTTTGGAGAAGAGCAGGAACAAAGGTTGCTAGGCCCTCAGTTTGGGGTCAGGGTCCTATAAGTGTTTTGACCTCTGGATTCCTCTTCCCTAATCTTCCCACTCCTCAGTTTTTCAGGGGCCCAACCCAATCAATCACCAAACACTAATCAAGCAAAAGGCTATTTGCAAGACCTTATCCTAAGTGCATTTAGGGAAACAACGCTGAATATGATACAGTCATTGCCCTAGATTTATAGACAATTAGGGGATATAAAGTACTTTACCTCACCTCCCAAAGATAACTAACGAGACCAAGCATGATACAGTTAAATGTCAAATGAGCTGCAGAGAGACAAGTGCTTGAAGGAGTTAAGACGACAAGATTTTATCACAGGCTACCGTGGTCAGAGAAGGAGGAGGTGGGATTTGGTGTAGCTGGCCTGAAAGTTTGGGTGAGGTGGAAGGGGATTCTAGTTGTTTTAGGCTGGGGAATGCTTTAGTGATGTTGCAGGGCAGTGAGGAGACCAGTCTGGCAGCTGTGGTCTGTGTAGCCATGGAGGAACTAGAAATAATGTTGGAGACTTAGGTTAGGGCCACTCTGTGGAGGGTCTTGAAATGCTCAAATAAAGTCTTTCCATACTTCCCACCTCAATTCATCATATTTTTTACAGCATGTGGGCACTGTTATAAATGACCCAGTTAATACCAGATTAAACCTACTTTTTTTTTTTTTTTTGCTTTTTAGAGGGGGGAAGGCAGGGCAATTGGGATTAAGTGACTTGCCCAAGGTCACAGGGCTAGTAAATGTTAAGTGCCTGAGGTTGGATTTGAACTCAGGTCCTCCTGACTCCAGGGCCTGTGCTCTATTCACTGCGCCACCTTGCCATCCCTCTACTTTCTTTTTTATTTGAATATGAAATCAAATTGACATTTTGATACAGAGACAAAAACATGAAAATCTTCCTCAAAGAGTTTACAGTCTACAGAGAAGAACTATCACATGCAAAGTGATAGGACCTGTGATTTCATTGTATAGGGAATTCCCATTGAGGAAATTCCTTCTTCCCAGTACTTTCTTGGCAATTTATAGTCTTAGAGAGAAGCTGAAAACATTTCGAGGTTGAGTAACTTTTCCAGGGTCACACAGACAGTATGTGTTAATATTGTTCAGTCATTTCAGATATGCCTGACTCTTCATGACCCCATTTGGGGTTTTCTTGGCAAAGATACTGGAGTTGTTTGCCATCTCCTTCTCCAGCTCAGGAAACTGAGGCAAACCAGGTTAAGTGACTTGACCAGGGTCACACAGCTAGTAAGTGTCTGAAACTGGATTTGAACTTGTCTTCCTTTAGGTCCAGTGCTTGAAGAGTGAAATGAGGAGAACCAAGGGAGCATTGCATACAGTAATAACAATATTGTTTTAAGAACTTTGAGCAAATGAGTCATTTTGACTATCATAAATATCCAAATTAACTATAAAGAACATATGAAGAAAGATGCTGTCTGCATCCAGAGAAAGAACTGATAAATAGAAGTATTTATAGAATGGTTTCACACACACACACACACACACACACACACACATATGCCTAATTGTATCTAATGGTAGCCATCTCTACTGGGGCGGGGGGAGGAAGGAAGAAAAAAAAGAAATTTACATGACGAATAATTTGCATTATTATATATTTGAAAGGAATAGCAAGTTGTACCTTATAGACTTTTAGTTTTACGTACAATCATCTTTTTATTATACTATCTTATGGAAATGCTTGTTCTATTCCATAAATTAAAAATAAAATAACTTTAAATGAACAAAAAAATAGCTGTTAACGAAGTCCAGGAGCTCATCTAACTACTGTCTTTGCTTTCACTAGTCTGATGTCATTGTGCTGTCACTGCCGCACATGCCTTACATCAGAAACAGCAAACCCCAAACTAGCATTGTGAAATTCCTCAAAGATTGGGAAGCCCAAGGCTTATTTAACTGCTAAAAATCGCCTTCTTTAGGCTATTAGAAGCCACAATCTCTTGGCTATATGTGGCTGAGTTGTCAGTATTGTGATTTATCTAAGACAGACTTCTCATATGTTTTCTGCATTGATTGGAATCTCAAACTCTCTATTTGTCATCTTATTTTGCAAGCAATCTGCAAGCCCCAAAGAAAATGCAAGCCCCTTGGAAATGCAAGTAGCTTCAAGAAGTTTTGAGAGACAGCAACATTCCTAGGTTGACCCTTTGCATCATCTGGAGAAAGAAGAATAGAAGAGGAAAAAGAACTCACAGGTACTCTTTTTTAAAATAATATTTTATTCCCCCCACAATGACATGTAAACACATTTTAAAAATTTTTTAAAGTTTTAAATTCCAAATTCTATCCCTCCCTCTCTGCTCAGCCCCCTCTGTGACACATTACGCAATCTGCCATAGGCTGCATATGCATTTGCAGGTGCTCTTACGTGATACCTAACCCTCCAGGTACACTCAGTCAATGGAAGCATGTTTCATAAAATAGTCCGTCCGTGATTTTATTGGTGTGAGGAACTTCTGGTGTGGAACTCTATCCACTAGTGCAGATGGCAGTCCATCTGTGACTTGGAAGTCAAGTCTTAGAGAGTTGCCTAGTGGCCCAGAGACATAAGGCAATTTGCTCAGAATTACACAGCTGGTTAATATCAAGCAAGATTTAAATTCTGGCTTTTCTGACTCCAAGCCTCTGGTAGGATGCATCTATTGTGTAATGATATAGGCCTTTTAAATTTGTCCTCATTTCCTGGTGGGTGGATCCTCTGGGAAAAAGTTTTTTTTCTCTTGCTCAATTGAGACATGGGGTGACTGGAAGAAGGACTGGACTGAGAATTAGGAGGCCTAGGTTTTAGTCCTCATTCTTAGGCTAACTCACTATGTGACCTTGGATAAGTCATTTAACCACATGTGAAAATGAGGCTAAGAGTACCTGCTCTACTTACCTCAAAAGGCTGTTGTAAGGACCAAATTTTAAAGTGATTTGGAAAAAAAGGCCCTAGACACTTTGTTAAATGCAAAGGCACCACAGAAGTGACAAATTCAACAGCTGGGTTTCCAGTGACTTTCCAGCTTCACTGTTACTCCCCTTTCTTTCTTGTCCCAGGAATCAATCCCTTTTGACAGGATGCCTCAGGCATTAGAGAGAAAAGGAGAGAACCAGAAGAAGCAAATCCTGCCTCCCCCACCCCCCAATATCTTCTCCCAAATAGGCCAGGGAGGTCCCAAATGGGGAATTTGGAAAGGGATCCAATCATGACTTAAGAGTTCACTTCTTCCAAAGGAGGGGTAGGGGTGAGGGATAAAAGGGGAAATTAAAAAAAAAACCCTCAACAAGCAAAAACCAAGCTGGAATTAAGAGCACAGGCAGGGAAATGAAAAACAGTGCTTTAGGGTCTCAGCTCTTCTATCCAAAGGGGAATCAATTCCAGCTACATCAAAGCCCTGCCTGTCAGATTTTCCCCAGACTCTTTGGGATCTGTCAACCCCTTCACAGGGAGGTCCGTGCCAGTCCATTTTAGCAAAGTGATTTGAGCCCTGGCATATAGACTGAGGTGGCTTAAAGGCCAAAGAAGTTTCCAAGTTCTTCACACACGTGTCCTACCATCCTGCCAAAGCAGACCTTTCACCAGCTTGTCTTCTGTTGGCCAGACAAGCTCTCCTATAGAGAAAACAATAGCATCGTTGGATTGTTACATAACAACAGCCAAGTAAAGTCAATAAGCATTTATTAAGCTCCTACATCGTACTAAATTGTGGGGGAGTACGAAGAAAAGCAGTCCCTGCCCTCAAGTAGGTTATAATCTAATGGAGATGCAAACAAGTCAGTTAATAAGCAGTTATAAAGGGCTCACTGTGTGCCAGACACTGTGCTAACTAAACATGGGGTTCACAAAGAAAGGAAAAAAAAACCCAAACAGTTCCTGCTTTCTAGGAACTCACATTCTAATGGGGGAGACAACATGGAAGCAGCTATGTACAAATAAAATGTATACAGGACATATATTAGGGGGAAAAATCCCAGAGGGAAGTCACTAATATTAAGGGAGGGAGGGGACAGAAAGGAGAGAAAGTGGGATTTGAATTGAAATTTGAAGGAAGCCAGAGAAACTAAAAAGGTGGAGAAGAGGAAGGGGAGAATTCCAGGCATGGGGCACAACCAGTGAAAAGGCCTTGGAGATGAGTAATAATGCTATCTGACCTTTAATTTACAGTCCCTTTTTGCACTTCCACAACCATTATTTTCTGTGATTTGACCCTTCCAACTCCTTACGAGGTAGGTTTTATTATGCCCATTTTCCAGATAAAGAGACAGGGTCTAGGCATGGCAAGGCTAACTGATGACAAGGGCAGAATCTAAGTCTCTCGGTCCTAGTACAGCCCTCTCTCTACTGTACTACATTGCCTCTATGATTTAACAGAGTGATCAGACTCCTAGCCACTTCTAGAAAAGATGGGACACAGTTTATAGCAAATTTGAGAGGTCAAAAATAGAACTGGAGAGGTGGAAGGAACTTGGGAATTTATCCAAACTGACCTTATTTCAATGACTTAATTAGGAGGTGCTATAGAAGGGACATTGGAGAGGTAGGGTCTGGACCGTGATTTACTCAAATTTCATCTGGGTCCATTGAATACATTAACATATATTTTTAGAGCAAGTACTGTCTGTAAGGTATTGGTAGGCAGTTGGGGGAAGGATACGAAGAATAAGGAGGGACAATCTTTGTCCTCAAGGGTGTTTGTGTCTAATTGGAGGCATAAAGTAAAAGTACATAAATGTTGTTGACCAAAGACGAACATTTTATCACGATTAAATCACAAGGCAATATGTGCTGCTATGCTTTTCATGACGATCTTTTTGTGAATATTTATCGTGAGTACTGCAATGTTAGGTGACCAAATGTTCCAGGAGAGAATGCTGTATACTCTGGGTGTACAATAAAGCCAATTTGCTTTAATTACAACTTACTTCTTCGTGTTTTCCTTTATAACAAGAAGATGAGGTGGGAAAGGTAAACTGGGGCCACATTGTGAAGAGCCTTGAGTACCAGGCTGAAGAGATTAGATTTTGTTCTATCAGCAATAAGGAGCCACTGGAAGTTTCCAAGAAGGGAACTGACTGGTCAGAAAGGAAGATGGCTCTGATACCATGTGCTGGATAGGTTGGAGAGGAGAGAGCTGGGATCAGCTGGGAAATTATTACCCATAGTTCAGCCAAAGGGGAAAGGTGGACATGAACGAGGGTGACCAAAGTGAGAATAAAAAGAATGTGAGGAGCACCCTAGGGCAAAAATTAACACATCTGGTGACTGATTGGACAATGGGGTAGGGATTGGTGATGGGGATAAAGGAGAGGAAGATGTAAAGGAAGCTGTACTTGAGGTTTTGAGAACTAATAATTTGTTATGGTTTAACTTTATTAATGTTTTTTTTCCCAGTCTTCATTTCCACCTCTCTCTCTCTCCTCCTTCTTTTCTTTCTCCTCCTCCACCACTGACAGAGTCATCCTCTGAAACAAACAACAGAAGAAAAAAGGGAAAAGAAAGTTCAATCAAACTATTCAACACATCCACTAAACCTCAGAGTGTATGCGCTAGCTATTCGGGGGCTGGAGTCTCCCACCTCTGCACAGAAGTGAGGGAGGAACGTTTGCCATCTTTAAGACCAAGCTTGGTCATTATAATGATGCCATGTTCAGTTTTCTTATTTTAATTTTTGTTCTTTCCATTTCCATTGCTGTGGAAATTGTGTAGATTGTTGTCCTACTTGCTGGTCAGAAAGGATTTCCTGGTCCCACTTACTTTGCATGAGTTGATATATACATCTTCCTGATAAATTTTGTTTTCACATAGGCCACAAATATGCCACAAAGTATAATTCCCCAAACAATTAAGCAACTGATAGTTGGTACAATCATAGACTTCGTCTTTTTGTTTTGTTAAAAGGATTCTTGGAGCGGCTGGGTGGCGCAGTGAATAGAGCACTGGCCCCGGAGTCAGGAGGACTTGAGTTCAAATGTGACCTCAGATACTTGACACTTACATTTACTAATTTACTAATTGTGACCCTGGGCAAGTCACTTAACCCTGATTGCCTCCCCTTCCCTCTTCTTCCCAAGAATTCTTTAAATTAAGAGTCCTTGAAGTTCAATCAAGTTATTAAATTCAATAAACATTTATTACCTGCTTGCCATGTGCTGAGTCCTGTGCTAAGCACCTGGGGATACAAAAAAAAAAAGAAAAAAAAACAACCCCCCCCCCCAAAAGGCCTAAGCTACCTTCCAGAGCCTGCCTTAAGGAATTGAGAGGACATATTGTAAGTACCCTCAAGGAAGTTACATCAAAGTAGTACCAACACCTTCTATTGCTGTATTTATTTGCATACCAGCAGGTGAGTCAAAATTTAAACAATTCGTAAACTATTTTCTTTTCAAGGCACTGGAATCTTAGGCATTCTCTGTATTCCTTCTGCTTCATGCTAGGTCATGTGGGTTCTCCTTTCTGTATGTTGAAAGTAAGAATATCCTTTGTTTGTTGGTTAAAAACACAATAATGATCACACTGCCCCATCTTGGATTTACAAAGCTATTTTATACTTTTTGAGGTATTTCCAATCTATTTTCTTCCCTACATGTGCCTTGTAAGATGGGTGTTGCTAGCTCCATTTTACAGATGAGGAAACTGAGTAGCAATGATGTTAAGTGACTCATCCAAAATCACAGAACTAATTGGTAATGTTGCTAAAGCCTTGGTCTTTGACACCTAATTCAGTGCTTTTTCCACAATATGTCACCTCAGTTCCTTAAGGGAGGCTCTGAAAGGGAGTTTAGGCCTTTGGACATTTCCAGATTTAGGAGGGGATGTAGATGAGAAAAGCTCCATTCTCAGATACCCTCCCCCCCCCCAAATAAGACTTCAGTCAATTAAATGCAGCCTAAAAAAACCCAAACCAAAACAAAAATACAGAGCCCATGTCTCTGTCTTGAGCCATATAAGTTTCCATTTCCCCCAGGTATTGACAAAATTGGGAGTACACCGATCTATGGCCTAATTACATCGGTGACAGCAGGAAGACAGAGACTATCTGGGCAAGGTGTTAAACCATAATCACTTGTGTTCACACTATGCCCGAGTCTTTATATTTCGCATTTTCTTTTTTTAAAGTCCTACTAATTAAGGTGCTTTTGTCAGGTAGATGGGTAATTAAAAGAGCAGAACTTATAACCTTCAAGGCCCTCAGGAGTCTGAGGTCAAAAATAATGGTTTCATCCTTGGGGACTAGTAATGTCAAGGTAACCGAGACAGGAACACTGTGACAGGGAAGTTTGCAGGTTTTTTTCAATCTCCCTTCCTCTAATGTTTCTTAAATAACCTGATCCATTTTCAGATTAGCCTCCATTGTCCAGGACACCATCAATTTAACTTCTTTCCAAACCCTGCAGGCCTACTGACTTGAGTTCAGGTGCATCTCTTGACTTAGAGTCAGGTCTGGGATTGCTGCCTTCGGAAGGGTTTATTAGAGTGTCTGCAAATTGATTGTCAGATAAAACTACCAGATAGGGAAATGGAGTCACGGGCAGGTTTGGGGTGGGGCAACACGAGGGGGAGGGGATGTCCTCATTTCTTGTCTTTAATGTGAATCTTCAATTTTGTTGGTTCAACATATGCAGAGTATTTAAGACAACTGCTATGCAAAAAGCAGTGACATTAAAGGAGCCTTATTAACACTCCATCAAATTAACAATATAGCTCTTAATGCTGTTCCCTTGAGTGTCGTGTGTGTTTTTCTTATAATATTGGCTGATTCTTCCTGGCATTAATGAGGTAGGTTAGTGCCAAAAAATATTCAAAGGAAAATGGAGAGGATCTGTCTTTACAGAATAATGGATGCAGAATCTCCTACAAAGGAGAGAATATATGGGAGCCAGAAAGAAATTGTTTACCAGTCTCATATTTGTTGGAAAACTTCACTTATGGAAATGGCTTAGACTTTGAAGCTCTGTGGTTGTTGGTTTATGAATATGGGCCACTGGCATTGGGTGGAGAGATGACTGTATGGCGGCTACCTTGGAGGTTTCTGGGAGAATTTAAATAGTGTAAAAATTTCAACTAAAATTCCTACTCCTTCCTAGAAGACCGCTCAACAACACATTTCTTTGGGCTCCTTCCCAGGACAGATCTTACTTTTAAATAATGCTTACATTTTCAAAAACCTCTGGAATTTCATATTTTGGGGGGAAGTTTGTGTCCTGTGGGGATTTATATGAGTTTGCAAGGGTATCACCTGGATGCATGCTAAAGGGAACTTGCATGCACATATTTAATTTTTATGTTTTTTCATTCCTGTGGGTCAGAACTCCTATATAGGATTTCTAGGGGTTGGAGGTATGTGGCATGAGATGTTACCATCAATCAAAAAACCAAGCGATTGAGTGAGATCTCATCTTATTCCCACTCTTACACATTTTTGAAGTATATTCTAATCTGAAGACCTTCTCTAATTTCTATTTGTTATCTGTGTGGATAAATGGGTTTACTCACTGTTCACTGTTTGAGTTCTGGGTAACTAACATTTCATAGTAAATTTTAGAATCAAGGCTACGGATGCAAGCTTGTGATATTTTCCTTCTTTATGGGATCAGAGAAGCAAGCAGCATTTTTCAGCCTAAAAATTATGCCCCTAGGCCAGCAATAT
This sequence comes from Pseudochirops cupreus, assembly GCA_028627135.1. Lineage (NCBI taxonomy): Eukaryota > Metazoa > Chordata > Mammalia > Diprotodontia > Pseudocheiridae > Pseudochirops > Pseudochirops cupreus. Next base: position 503,444,416 of record CM053582.1, read on the forward strand.
TTAGGAGGGCAGATAGATATAATTCTAGTCCTATACTCCTCTCTTTCAGAGGAAAACAAAATAGCCAGCGTCTTGACCCCTTCTCCTGCTCCCCTCAAGAGAAGAATCACAGTCTCCCTTGGAGATGGGTGGGCAAAACTCCAGAGATATCTAGTCATGCCTCCCCTTAAGTTGTGTTTAGCCATCCCATGTGGATATACACATTTTACATTGGCAACACACACCTTACATTTACTTTATTGTGGTTATTGTGCAAATGGTTCTCTTGGCTTTGCTTATTTTGTTCTGTATGAGTCCATGTAGATCTTTCCCCATTTCTCAGATGTACTGATTTTCTTTCTCAGAGGGCCACTTAATGCTAATGTGGAATTGTGGCTGTATTATATTTAGATGTCCAGCGAGAGTTTGGCTAGAACAGCCACCTTTAAAACTGGACCATCTCCCATGAAGAGCTAGGAAATCATGCTGAATTGGTAAGGAGGATATTTCTAATCAAAAATAAAAGGAGTCAATGTAGAAATCACTGGGCAAGTCACTTATTTGCTTTATAAATGTTTGCTTCCCACCCCTCCCCTCCCCCACCTTCCACCTCACACACAAAAATCTTCCCTTCCCCCTTTAAGGGCCCCTGCCTGGACTGTGGGAGGAAGGACAGGACATTCTCATATGAGGGGTTTTCTCTTCCCACAGTCCAGTGCAGAGGCCCTTAAATATTTCTCCTCTGGGACAAAAGGCTATGTTCAGGCCAGGTGCTTCCTTCTTTCTTTCCCTACTGCTCTGAGGGAAAAAAAAAAGGATTAAAAAAAAAGAGAGAAAACATAACTTTAGTATTTGGAAGAATGACTCGGAGATCATCCCTTCTGTTTAGTATTTAAAATCCCAGTAAATTGCAGCATGGTAAGAGTGAAGGGGGCAGCACCCTCCCAGCCAGCTGACCTTCTGGCTAGACCAGCTCTCCCCCTACATGGAAGATCTTAGGATGTTTCCTTAGTTTCCTCCTCTGTAAAAATAAAGTAATTGGACTAATAGCACCCCAAGATATTTGGGAAACTTTTTCCTTGCCCTAACATTACAAGTGAGGGAGCATAAGAAGTGTTAGCTCCGCTTGACAGAGTGAGACTCTGAGAATCTTGAGAATTTGTCCACAGTTAGTGGTGGTTGGAGCTGGGGCTCAGACTGAGCATTTCTGACTCTAAGACCAGCATACTTTCCAGGAAAACCACATTCAAATCCTTTCCAGCTCTATTGGTTCTAGGAGTCTATAATTTTAAATGAATATTTAGATACATATATATATGTATTTTTTGAATCTGTGATTTCATCAGGAGTTCCCAGTGTGGAAAATTCCTTGGACCAATGAAGATCAGCCACCATCCTGCAACTTCTAGTATTAAAGCATAGCCTGGAAGGTTAAATGATTTGTTTAGGGTGATGAGGCCAATTTGTGTCCTAAGCCTGACTTGGAATCTCTGGCCTCCTAGCTCCATGCTTTAGAAATTCCTCTTACAGAAACCATGTCTATGCAAAGGAAGCCTGTAAGAACTCTCTGTGTGTTTAGTCCTAAGATAACTTTTCTTCTTCCTGCTAAGTCCTTTACCCTGTGACGTTTGTTAGAAAATGGATTGAGAGGGCCTGAAACTCCCCCCAAACTGCCCTGGGAATTTCACTGAGACACTTTGCTGGCTCAGTTCAGATATATTGTTCAGAATGCACTACCCATATCAGAATAGACTAGCTAATTCCTTCTGTCCCCTCCCCCAACAGTGATGCTGTGTCTCCATGCATTGAGCCAGGAATGTTTCCAAAACCACAGGGACTGTAATTCAAGGTCAGCCCGACCTGTCTACACAGAAGTACAATTAGCAGGGACCTGAAAGTATCACCGGAGGCTGATATTGCTTGTAGTGGTTGGTTTTACCAATTTGGTTGGAATAAAAGTTCTGATTGGAATGGTTCCCAATTCAGTATGTCTGGTGAATAAAATGCTAGGTTTGAAGTAAGGAAGGCCTGGATTTGAATCTAGCCTCAGCTACTAACTTTGTGACCCTGGGCAAATCACATAACTTGTCTATAATTTAGTTTCCTCATCTGTAAGATGGGTAGCACTTGCCTCATGGTTAGAGGATCAAATGAGAAATGTATATTTATGTGTGTATATAAATGCATATACACATACATAATACATATATACTATATATGCATAAGTGTATATATAAATGTGTGTGTATATATACATACACATATGTATATATGTATGTACATATGATACACACACACACATATATATATATATACATATATATATATTTGCAGACCTTAAAGCACCACATAAATTGTACTTATTATTCTCAGACCCTTTCTGCCATTGTATAAGGATACACACCAAAAATGAAATTATTCTCAGTGTACTATAGTTGATGGAACACAGACTGAATCAAAAAGATCTGGGTTCAGGTTCTGACTCTGCCACTTACCAGCTGTGTCATCTTCCAAAAGTTACTTAAATGTCTCGTACCTCAGTTTTCTTATCTGTAAATGAGGCCAAAAATATCTTGTGTGATTATTTCACAGGGTTGTAATGAGGATCAAACGAGGTGACGCATGTCAAAATGCTCTGGAAACTCCAGATTCTTGCACAGGTATAACATTGTCCCAGCCAAGGAATTTTTAAAAGTAATATCTTCAAGCTGAGATTAGATGACCTCTGGTCGGGGATTTTGTTCAAAGGATTTCTTCATGAACATGAGATGAGATGGCCATTGAGGTCTCTTCCAGCTCTAAGATTTGGAGATTCTATAGCAAACTCCACGACGTCTTACAGAAATACCATCTAGTCATTGTGCATTTAAAACCTTGCCCCTGGTCCACATCATGTTATTTTGCTTGGTAAAGTTTCTATAAAACCAGTGCACAATATGTTGAATATACCTCTTCAAATGTTATGTATTAATATACAAAGTAGATATATGTTGGACAGGGATCCTGGGCTCTCTCTGTAATTTGCAGGTTAGGTTTCAGACTAGGACAGACATCCCAGGGGTAATGAAATATTGTTTCACCACTATATGCAGTAATATAATCTTCACAAATACAAGAAATCCAAAGAAACATAGAAAGACTTATATGAACTGGTGCAGGGTGACACAAGCAGAATGAAGAAGATGATATACTCATGCCTACAATAGTGAAGAAGAAAAAAACACTGAATTGAAACTGAATGCTGGGTAATTTTCACGATCTGTCTTGGCCCCAGAAGATAGATGAAGATACACTTCTCCCTCTTTGTAGTTGAGAGGTGGCAAACCGTGAGGGCAACATGATGCAAATACCATCAGATTTGGTCATTGTGTCAGTTGGTTTTGCTTAAATGTTTTTTGTTTTAAGAGAAGGCTTACTTGGTGTTGATGGTAGGTGCATCTAGAGATGACTACGACATAAAACAAATCATTAATAAAAATTATTTTAAAAAAGAAACTGAGTCAAGTCTGAATTCTAACACTAATAGAAAAAATGAACCTCAACAAGGAATCGATATACTCATAGATCAATGTCTCAGTTTTACAATGGAGAAATGAACATTAGAAACTAAAAAGGCAAAGGTTGGGTTAAAGGGGGTAGTTATACTTTCTAGAGCCAAAAGGTTTCCATAGAGCATTTCTGTAAACTTCAGGTCACTTGTATTGTTTCCATTAATGGTGACCAAGTAGGAGCAATGGTAGATGAGTGAATACATTTCCTCTAAAAGTCAAAGGAAAGACTTTACTTTTTTTTTTGTATGGGTCTTCAGAAGTGTTATTTTGTCTCTTCACTTTGAGGAATCCAACATGGTGACTTTATTGTCTTTTTTCAGGGGTTCTGAAATCTCTAATTGGACAAATACTGAAACCTGAATTCCCATCTGAGTCACCAACTCCCTGAATTCTCTCTTCCAAGGCAAAAATATGATAGACTAAAAGTTTTTCAATGGATACTTCCTCATACTAGAAATCCTGTTGATGAACATCTGAATGGTACGAATATTCTCTCAAACCACCACCACCATCAACATCAACACACTCTTCCCCTCCACCTTTTTTTTCCACCCCAAGAAAATAAAATGAATCGATTGCTTTTGAGAGCCAGCGCAATCCTTGAGCACAACCTGGGCAGCTGGAGAATTCATGGACCTATCTTTAGAACCTTTGAGATAGAAGGGGCCTTAGAAATCATCCAGCTCAATCCTCTCATTTTACAGATGGGAAAACTGAGGAGAAAGTCATTTGCTCAAGGTCACAACCATAACACAATGGGGCTTTTGAGCTGCTTGGGTTTTGACTAGTAATTTGTGACCTGGATATTAATACATCCCAGTGACCTGAATAAGTAATTGCCTTCCTCCTAAAGGTGCCTAATGTAATAGGATATAGGCGCTTAGGGCCTTGGAGAATCTTTTATTAGTCTACTACATACTATACTCTCAAGAAATGCACACTGTCTATGTGTATATATCTTGCTTCACAAGCACTGGTGACATCAAACTGTCCATTAAATTCAACAATCTTCCCTAGCCACCCTCTCCCCCTCCTGTATCATGGAAAAATGTGTTGTACAGCCAAACAGCTGTAGCCTTGGATATGTAATCACCCTCTGTTTTGTTTTGCTCTAGACAAAATGGTGGTAACGCAGAAATTTATGCCTTTGGAATCTGCGGCATTAGCCGTTGTAAATCAGTGTTTGGTGCCCAAAGGTAACAATTACTTCTCTCATTAATAGATTTCCCCAGTCTCGCTCATAAAACAACTCTGGAAATGTCTTCTGGGACAGGGTGGGGGAAGTGCTGGAGGATCGTTAACAATCAACTTCCCTGGGTGAACTTGGAGACTGGCTCGCCTCTCCCCACGGGGGCGGCGGACAGATGAGAGAACCACACAGATGATGGGGCCACAGGCTCAAGAGTTGTCTAACCCTTCCCTCGAGGGGCCGGCACTGCAGGCCAAGCAGCACACACTCCCTTCCCCATGTAAATCATCCTAGACACTGGGATTTGTTCGAATAAGTTTTAAAGGGGCCCGGAGGAGGTGTGTTGGGAAGGGAAGCTAGAGTCTTGGATAAGGCAAAAATACCTTAAAATTCTACCTCAGCCTCAAGATTAGGGAGCTAGAAGAGACCTGAGAGATTCTGGAACCTAACCCCTTCCTTCATTTCCCAGTTGAAAAAGCTAAGCCCTAGAGAGAAATGAGTTGCCCAAGCTCATACAGCTAGTTAATGGTAGAGACAGTAGGCATGTTAAAGATAAAAGAAAGCAAATCCTGGAAGGATTTAAAAATGTATTCTTGTGAACCACTTTAGAGTTTTAGTTTTAATAAGGAATCTTTATAACCAGATGCCCACTTCCCTCTCTATGAAGGATTTTTCCTACCTTCAATGCACAAAATGGAACACAAGTACTCATTTGCACCTGTATCCTCTCGAAAGTGGCAGCTTGTAATAAGATGTAGTCATGAGAATGCCTTGTAATATCCATGCAAATGAGTGGACAACCAGGGCCACTTCTCTCCTTTATGCACATATTTCTTTAGCAGGACATAGCACATGGTGTCATGTAAGTCCCTTCTGGTCTCTGGCCAAAATCTGGCACAGAGAGGTCAAGCAGTGCTGTTGGGTCACCTAGCAAAGAAAAAGATACTGTTCAGCTCTTAGCTTCCAGGCTTGTAGGGGTGGGAAGAGGGGGGAATAGGGAAGCTGGAGAAACTGAAGAAAAATGAAACCAGCTCTCATCGTTAGAGCTCTCAAAACACCAGGGCGGAGGTGCCTCTTGCATCTTTCTCTCCTAATGGTACCAGTCTTGGACTCTCCTTACTGTGGCCCTCCTCTTGGTCCCCCTTAGAGCATCAGAAGCAAAGATTGGATTTCTTCTGGGAGGAAAGAATTTAATGATACTTAAAAAAAAAACCCAAAACATCAAAAGCATTTCCTACTCAATCAATGAACAAGGTATTCCAAAAAGCCTTAGTGCAGGTTTAAATTTTAATAGCTTAAATAAGTTAAAAGCTACAATAAGACTTTTGGGATATTCTGTATTTATTAAGTACCTACTATGCCCCAGGAACTGTGCTATTCTCTGAGGATACAATAAAATGCTTCCTCTTAACTAAGAAGTTATAGTTAAGCAAAATAAATCACCATGGAGGCCATGTCTAATAAGGCATGCGTCCTTCTGCAGCAGTGATCCGCCATCTTTCTTTCTGCCAAGAGACACAAGTCAGACTTCATTATCAGTCTAATGAAGATGGGATTGGTCACTGCATTGATGAGAGTTCTGAAGTCTTTCAATATTGCTTCCCTTTACCACAGTGCAGTTCTGCTTACTTCACACTTCATCAGGTTTAATTCTTGATGAGTTTACTACCAATTAAGATGAACAAAGCAAAATTAAGTGTAAAGTTGCCAATAAAACAAAATTAAGTACAGAGCTACTGAGTTACCTAGCATGACACTTGTGCTAAATTATCTTTATAATGAAGGCCTTTTCAGGCTGTCACAGATTCCTGGACTAACCCATCCTTACTCCTTCTCCATACTCTCTGGGACTGGGCCCACCTTGTGACTAACCAGATGTCATTCTGCCTTGTTAATAGGACATTTTTTTTAACTTCTATTCAACTTGTAACTTCTAAACTAGTGTCCTTTTGGGGTCCTCTCCCACCAACTTTAAAGGTTCATGCTTTCAGATGTAAACTATTTATCTTCCTCATTATCCCCCTCTTGATGAGTAGTGATTTTTCTTCCCCTACCAGGGAAAGGTTTACCAGAAACCCTATGTGAGGTTGTAATACTCCAGATACAGGACATATACAGCCCTTTGCACATCTATTTACCCCCATTAGACTCTCTAGTTCCGAATAACTTTGCTAAGACAAGTTAAAAATACAGGATCACTTTTTTTTCTACAGGTCAGAAACAATATTCTCCAAATATTTTCCCTATGAAATTAGCATGTATAGCAAACTGAAAGACCGTTCCAAACACTGACAGTGAAATGTAGACAGGTAAGGCTATTCAAAGTAGACGCAGGATTAGCTTTAGGAGGTCTGCCCTGGGTCCTTTCCTCAGGATTACACTTCCATAAACACAGTGAAGGCTCCTAGGGAAGACTCTTGGGAAGACATGACTCTGACTGTTATTGCTGATAAAGGGAAAAATCATTCTCATGTTTAAAAAATTGGTAAAATGCCAAGGAAAGAGAATGTTGCCTAGTTTTTTTGAATGTCTAAAGATGCCCACGAAAACCAACTGAATAAAAAGAAGTATCTGTCTGGCAGTACTGCTTGGATTGTTCTTTCCTCATTCTGTTTCCCATGAGGAGGTAGACCATGACTCTGAATGCCAGCCTCGGAGCGCATGGCAGAACTTTGAATGTTACATGTTCACAGGCTCCTGATTCTAGGCTGTGAGGAATCATTCTCCCCACCCATGCAAACAAACATCTGTGTATATGTGTATGACATATGAATATCAGCTTACCTATATGTTATGAGTATATATGTCTACAGTTATTCCTTTGACATCATGGGAGTTGGGGGCATGGTGCCCCCCGATCTGGAAAATCCATGTAAAATTTCTTGACCCTCCTTTTGTATCAGAGAAGAAGTCTGAAATTTTGTCTTTTTCTCTTTTGGGGTGTTTACAGTCCTTTGTTGTAAAATTTGGATGATCTGCTGGCCTTCATGTATCATCTGCAAGTTCTGCAAAAGTTCCCATTTAATTTCTTATGCTGACTAGCGATATAGTGAAACTGTGATGGCGAAAGTAGCAATGTGGAAAGGATAAGTCCATATTTGTAATGGTGTGTGTGTGTGTGTGTGTGTGTGTGTGTGTGTGTGTGAGTGTAAGACACACACACAGAGACAGAGAGAGAGAGAGACAGAGTGAAAGACAGAGAGAGAGACAGAGAGAGACAGAGAGACAGAGAGACAGAGAAAGACAGAGAGAGAGAGAGAGAGAGAGAGAGAGAGGGAGAGAGAGAGTCCTAGACAGAAAATGGCTTGAAATCTTGGGATTTACTGTCATCTTTGCCAGTGTTCCACAGGTCACATGACATGGCTTAATTACACTTAATTTTAAAGGTTATTCTACCTCTGGGATGTTTCCCAGGTTGAAGGTGCCTACAGAAAATTAGTTCATTCGTAAAACAAAGTGTCTGGTTGCAACCTCATTTTATTTTTGGTGGTGGTGGGGGCACGCAGAGTGTTCTAAGAGGTGTCTTAAGCTTACTGGAGAAAATTATCTGTTAACTTCATGGAGGTGTCAATTGAATGTTTCATCCTCAAAAGACAGGTAGCTATCATGCCCAGGGGTTGGAAAAATTACAAGGGCCTTAGTAACATCTGATAATGAGACAGACAAAGGTCAATGTTGTAAAGAGAAAACCCAAGATATTTTGTGGTTATGCCTTGATCCTCTGGATTTTCCTTGGGGAGGTTGTATATTGTTTGGGTTGAAGTCAACGTAAGTAGATTGGAGATGAGGGAGATAGCTTCATTTAAATTGGGAAATATAATGTTTACTTAATAATAATAATAATAGATAGCATTTATATAGTGCTTTAAGGTTTATAATATGCTTTAAAAATATTATTTCAGAGGCAGCTAGGTGGTACAATGAATAGACCACCAGCCCTGAAGTCAGGAGGATCTGAGTTCAAATCTGGTGTCAGGTATTTGACACTTACTAGTTGTGTTACCTTGGGCAAGTCACTTAACCCTGATTGCCTTGCATCTCCCCTCAAAAAAATATATTATTTCATTTGATCCTGACAACAACCCTGGAACACCAAGTTACAGATGAAGAGATTGAGGCAGGAGAAGTAAAGTGTCTTGACCACAATCAAACAACTAGTAAGTACCTGAGATCACATTTGAAGTTGAGTCTTCCCCCGTCTAGATCCAGTCCTCTCCTGTACCACCTAGCTGCCTTTACATGTGGGGTACCATATACGAAAGAGGGGATAAATATAAGATATCCTGCTTATGGCATATTTCCATGTATTTCTACTCCCTAATCATGCAATTTATCACTCATGAATAGCTTTTAGTCTTGTGTGATTCTTGGGGTCATAGATTTAGAGCCACAAGGGACTTTAGAAGTCATCTAACCCAATCTTCTCTTTTTATAGATGAAGCAACTGGAAGTGACTTTACTAAGGTCACATACATAAAAAAATAATAGAATCATGTTTTGAAACTTAGTTGTCTGACTTCAGACGCAGCCCAGGCCCATTCTGTTTGTCATTTATTGTTATTCTTATTATTTTTAGTGAAGCCCAGGTCCCTGATTTTTTGGTCTAAGGAATTCCTCCTATGGAAACTCCCTCTAGTAAAGTGTATCAGAGTTCATAAGTACATTATAATCTTAGGGATTTGTCTGGTGAACCGAGAGGTTAAGCATTAAGTCTGTGTCAGAAGCAAGACTTAAACCCACATATTCCCAACTCCAGTAGTACTGACCTTTTCCCACTATTCCACAAAGTTTCCCTATATTTCATCTATGTATATAATAGAATATATAATACATATATATGTGTATATACATATGTGTGTGAGTGTGTATGTGTGTATGAGACATAGAGACAGAGAGAGAGAAGACAGCAAGAGGGAGAAAGAGATAGACAGAGAAGGAGAAAAAGAGAGGGTCTCAATGACACCTTCCTTTATCTGGTTGCTGTAAGGTTAGGTCTTGTAACCAGATGTGGCACATTTAGTGACCAGTCTGTTAGAGTACACAGATGCCAAGTGGTCTACAAAACTCAAGCCAAATACTGTTGCTCCTATCTGCTACCCACCATTGTCTGGCGGAGCCACTGGTGAATATTTTAGCTGACAATGACAAGAACAGGGCAGGTATTAAGAGGTCTGCTCTTCCCACAGCTTGGCATGCAGCCTAAATCCACTGCTACCTGAAAGGATGCCAACCTGTTCAGCACATCTGAATTTACAACTAATCTCTTATTTACTATCATAGTATCTACAAAGCCAACACTTGTAATGGGTTTTTTATTCTACTCTACTAAGTATTGTTGGGGAAACCTGCTTTTGCAAGCCTTAATTAGTCTATTTATTTATTATTTTTATCTGTAAGAAAAAAAATAAAGAGGATTATTTGTGACATTGCTCATTTAGTCCCTTTCAGAGCCTTTGATATTCAGGGCAAACATTTAAGAGTTTCAGGGTTGGGAAGGGAAGGTTTGGGGGTGGGATATGAGCGAGGAGATTCAGTTTGCTTGAGGATTTTTCCAATCTGCGAAGCTGTGATGACATTCAATTTGACTATGAGTTACATAGCATTAAAAAGGAAGAAAGAAAAAAACAGTGCAGTGGTTAAAATCCAGACGCCCACACTTCTTTCTATTTGCAACGCTCTGGCCATGTGTGTAATGATACATTGAATCACTTACTTGCCTGCTGAAAATAACATATGTCTGTCTCAAGTGCCAGAGGAAATTGTAGTGCTGATGAATACGGCAAGGATACATATTTAGAGAGAGGGAAAGAAACACGTTCTTTGTACACCCATTGTGTTAAGACACAAGCCTTCCTTTCTTCTCACACATAATGAATAGCAACAAAACCCACCGGAAAACAAATGTGCAATGGGCCAGGTCCAGGGCTCTCCTTAGTGGCTGGGGTTTGCTTGGGCGTGTTTTTTGGTCTAATAATAAAGTTCTTTTGAATGCAGAACCTTGTTATTTTCATTATCTAAGACGTGATTCACAACAAAAATTCAGTGTCAATGATAAAGAATTGAAGATCATTTTCTTTTTGTGGCCAAATCTGTTTGACCTTTAAAAAAAATGTCTTTTGAGAACCATGGGACCTTTTAAAACCCCTTCTAACCCCTGAGGGATGCTTTATATACACAAAAATTCTATTGTGGTTTTACTACCAGCAACTCACCTTTGTATCGTTCTAAACCTATCACTCCTCCTTTCAAGAAACTTCCGTGGCTCCCTATTCCTCTAAAATACATACAAATTCCTTCATTGCATTAAAACCCTTCACAATCTGTCTCCAACTTAAGTTTTCCAACTAATTCTGCATTAACCAAATCTCCGCTCCCACACACATACACGCTGAGTTCCAGCCAAATTCTTCTACTTGCTCTAACCTGTGTAAGACATTCCACTTTTCTTCCTTTGCAGCTTTCTCTTATGTCTATAATGTATGCCCTCCTCACCTCTCAGCATCCTTAGCTTCTTTCAAGGTCCAAATCAAGCACTACCTGAGAGTCAAAGCTTTCTCTAATATTCTACTTATTTGTATTTTCCTCCTCCCTGCCCCCAAGGCAATCACAAAAATTATACTGCATTTTGTTCCTTTTTTGTTTTAACTTAGGAGTGCACACAACATTCTCCAATAGAGTATAAGTTCTTTGAGGGTAGGACCAATTTTATTTGATTATCTTCTTGTCCTCTGATTCTCACATAATGACCAGGCAAGTAGGAAACCCTTGATATATACTTATTGAATGTATAAATAGACTTAATGGTTTACAAAGTACTTTCCTCACAACTATCCTCTGAAGTTAGATAGGAATTGTTACCTCCCATTTTTACAGATGAAGTAACAAATGCTTAGGCAGCTAGGGGGCACAGTAGATAGGGGGCCAGACTTAGAGTCGGGAAAATTCATCTTTGTGAGTTCAAACCTGGCCTTAGACATTTACTAGCTATGTGACCCTGGGCAAGTCTGTCTGCCTCAGTTTCCTCAGCTGTAAAATGAGCTAGAGAAGGAAATGGCAAACTACTATAGTATTTTTGCCAAGGAAAACCCTAAATGTGGTCACAAAGAACCAGACATGACTGAAAATGACTTAACAACCACAAAGGTTCAGGTTTGAGTGACTTGTCTAGTCACATAGACTTGGTAGATCTGGGACTCAAAGCTAGAAACTGGGACTTCAAGTCCAATGATTTTCAAACTATAGCTCACTATGGACTTTATATAGGGCAGTGGTTCTCAACCTGTGGGTCGTGACCCCTTTAGGGGTTGAACAACCCTTTCACAAGGGTCACAGGGGTCACCTAAGACCATCAGAAAACACATATTTCCGATGGTCCTAGGAACAGAAACATAGCTCCTCTATCCATCTCCAGGCAAGTCCACCCACATACAGATATGCCCACATACAAGTATTAAAGGGTCACAGCATTAGGAAGGTTGAGAACCACTGATATACGGTACGATTTTTAAAACTCTCTCAAATGTGTCTCAAATGCCAAGGCTACCTACACAAACTCACTTGTCTTTAGGGAAAAAAGAAAACATTGAATTTAGTCAAACATCATTTTTGGGGTTGTATCTCATGCCAAATAACCAGTTTTACTTCATTTTTTACGTTTTAACTAGTTGCTTTTGATGTCATTAGATACAGCCTAAAACCATTTCCCTGAATGACTTGGCTTGAATAGTCACATAGAACAAGAATTTAGGGGACTGAATTTATGTGTCAGGCAGGTGGTTAAACTAGATGGTCTCAAAGGCCCCTTCCAGTCCTAATAGTCTATGATTTTATGACTTAGCTGTCTTCCATCTCCTTTGGTGTTCCTGGGAACTTTGAGCTAAACTTTAGGTTGTTCCTAGAAAATGAAAAGAACAGCCCAGATGGCATGTATACCAAATTTTCAGATGATGAGATTTGGATGGATAACTAATATTTTGGATGACAGAGCAAATAAGTACTAAGATTTTTTTTTTTTTAATTTTTGTTTATTTATTGTTTTGCCTTTTTTTTGAGGGCAATTGGGGTTAAGTGACTTGCCCAAGGTCACACAGCTAGTACATATTAAGTATCTGAGGCCAGATTTGAACTCAGGTCCTCCTGACTCCAGGGCCAGTGCTCTATTCACTGCGCCACCTAGCCACCCCAAGTACTAAGATTTTGAAGTTTCTATGGCTTGGTATTAATCTCCTTTGTTGTGACTAGACTACCTACATTTGGAGTATTTTGTTCAGTTCTGAGCACCACCACATTTTAGGAGGGACGTAGGAAAGCTGGAGAAAGTAAACCAGATAGTTCAGGGCCTTGAGATCATGCCATGAGAAGGTCTATTGAAAGAGCTAAGGATGTTTGACCTGAAGAAGAGAAGATATGGAGAGAATATGACAGCTGTCTTTAAGTGTCTGAAGGGGATTATAGGGTAAGAAGGATTAAAATTATTCTGTTTGCTTCTAGAAGGCAGAGCTCAGAGTACAGGGAAGAAATTACACAATGATAGATTAGATTTGATGGATGGAAAATCTTCCTAGCTCTTACTCTTAGATTTATGGTAAGGAGAGGACAAGTTTCTTTGATGGAGGGGAAAAGATCTTTAAGCAAAAGTCAGATGACCCATTATTGGAGATACTGTCGAGCAGTTTCTTGTCTCAGCGTAGGTTGGGCTAGATGAACTCTGGGGTGTCTTCTAACTACAAGATTCAGGGATTCTTGGAAAAGTATTACTTAAGATAGTTGGTGGTAAGTCCTGGGGACCTATACCCTTAGCAGAACCTGACCATAGAGTAACATCAGCCTCATTCTTTCATCTTTCAGGTAAAGTATCATTGATTTCATCTGCCTTATGATCCACAGCAGCGAGCTATGAATTGTTGAAACTCTTGGCCTGTACCAATCCAGCCTAGGATGGAATAGTTCATTTAACCTTTCTTGGGACTGAAACTAAAGCACCAGTACAAACACTAACCAGTTCTGTGGACAGGTCAAAGAATGATTCTGTGTGTGGAAGATAGCCTGAGGAAACATTGCATGTAAAGAACCTTTTTGGAGAGAAAAATAGCAATTTACCCACTTAAAATCTTATTTTATAGTTTGCTACCCAAGCAAAATCTATTGGTAACGCTGCCGTTTCATGTACAGCTGTATATACATCTGTATACTCGGTTAGCACATGTTTATTAATCATAATCCACTATACCCCTGTGTGTGTGGTATCTTCTGTTGGACTGCAAGCTCCTTTAGGACGGGGGCGGGGAGGGTCATTACTCTTACATTTGTATCCCCCGCACTCAGCACAGTGTTTGGCACTTCTTTTTCATTCATTCATTCACTTATTCATGGGAGGGAAGAGAATAAGCACTTATCTAGCATCTGTTATGTTCCAGACACTGTACTAAATAACCATCTTTTTACAAATATTATCTCATTTGAACTTCTTAACAACTCTGAAAAGTAGTTGTCATTATTATATTTTAGTTGAGGAAACTAAAGCAAGTGGAGATTAAGTGACTAGTCCAGAATCACACAATTTAGGCAGGATTTGAACTCAGGTCTTATTGATTCCAGGCCCAGCATTCTACTGTGCCATCTGCCTATTCATTCATTCATTCATTCATTCATTCATTCATTCATTCATCATTCATTCATCATTCATTCATTCATTCATATTAGAAGGTTCTGTGGATTACAGAGATGAATAAGACAATCTCTACCTTTATAGAATTTACAATCCAGTAGATCATGTGATTCATTTTCATTTGTTACATAAATGGAAAAGCTCATTCTGTATTATTAAAATCAAAAGAAAAAAATTATTACATTCTCGAGATTATATCCTAGTGATAGAATTAATTTTTGTAGGAGAGATATGAGCATTAGGTACTGGGGATGTGTTAGAGGAGATAATATTTATTTATTTCTTGCTTTGGCATGAGAAATTTTTAGCTATAAGCATCTCCTGTAAAAGGAAAGGATCCTGAAACACAATAAGGGGAAAACATTCAGAAAACCTCTGACAATACAAAGAATGTTACTAGTTAGAATACAGTCTAGGATGGTCAAAGGAGATGAACACACAGCTTTCAGAAGAATTGCAAACTATTAACAAAAACATGAAAAAAATGTACCAAATCACTAATAATAAGAGATTGCACATCAAAACAACATTGAGGTATAATTTGTATAAATTGTAATTTGCTCTTGGCTAGTCCTCCAGAAAATTGACAAAGATGACAAAAGATGAGAACAATTAGTGCTGGAGGGATTAGAAGATAGGCACATTAGTGCATTGTTAGTGGAGCTGTGAATAAGTGCAATCATTTTTGCAAAGTACTTCAGAATTGTGCAAAACAAGTGACTGAAATCTCCATACCCTTCAACTCAGAGATTCCACTACACTTATATGCCCCAAAGGTGGTCATTGAAAAGAAAAAAGTTCTTATATACATTAAAATATTTATAGCAGCACTTTTTGTGGTCTCAAAGAACTAGAAACAAAGTAGGTAACATTGTTTCAGGAACGGCTAAGCTAATTGTGATACATGAATTTGATAGACTTAGCATGCTGTAAGAAATGAGGAATAGGATGATTACAGAGAAGCATGGAAAGATGTACATGAACTAATGCAGAGAAATTTAAGCAGAGCCAAGCAAACACTATACATGACTACAACAATGTATGTGGAAAGAACAACCACAAAACAACAAGAAATTAATGTTGCTAAATTACAAAGAACAAGCATTTAAGAAAATACTCCACTCCATCCCTTTGTAGAACTAAGAGTTCCAATGGGTGTGGTACATTGCACACATTTTCAGACTTTGTAAAAAATATGCTAGTCAGTTTTGCTCATTTTTGCTCTCTTATTTTTTCTTTAATAATATTGTTATATGGGATAACTCTCCAGGAGGGGAGATGGAGGAATCCTGGGGGAAATTTTGGTTGTGTAGAAAAACAAAAGAGATCAATAACATTTATTTTAAAATTAGAAAGGAGAAAGGCATACTAGGGGAAAGGCAATGTATTTGAAGACTGGAGATGGGGAAGCTGCACAAGGATCTGTCTGATGGCATTACCAACAATTTAGTCAGAGAAGGGATGAGGACTGAATGCCTTGGGAGACAATTGAATTAAATCACAGAGCAACCGTAATAGGAAGGGCTTGCAATTCTGGCTTTAAGATTTGGACTTTAACTCCAGCAGGTGAAGAGGGAACATGGGTAATTAGTATCAAGGAGGAACATGAGAGGCAAGAGAGAGGGGGGAAGGAGCTAAAACGTGAGACAGAATTTTGAAAAGCATAAACGACATGATAGATGAATGGGAGGAGGACTAGCCAAGAGCAAATTACAATAGTTCAGCTGGGAGATGACTAAAGCATAAACTATAGTTTTGGCAACAGACAGAGTTAAGTATCTTTCTCTCTTTCTTTTTTTTTAAGCAAAGGTTAAACAAATAATAATAACAAGATTTCACTAATGCCCCAAGAGGAGCCAGAAAGGATAAATCCACATCAAAGAGAACACCCAGATTTCTAACCTGGGGCATAAGGTGTAGATGGGATGAATTAACCTCAATAAACCAGGAATCTGAGGAGGGCTGAGGTTGAATGAGGAGGCAACCCCGGACTGTTCACTTAAAGGCATTAGCCAATAAGGAGATAGAATAGCAAGAATTTAGAAGAGGAGAGCAACTCTACTGGCCCACTGGACACAGCATCTCATCTGCAGTATTATTATGGATTAAAAAAATTATACCAAAGCTCACATGTAAACCAATTTTTCATCCATGTAGTAGAAGGAATTTAACTCTCTTTGCATGCTATCAAATTATGCCCTTAAGCATCGGACCTGATAATTGCTTTGGTTACCAGAAATGCAAATGTAATTAATGATTAAAAAAAAAAAACAACTGGACCAGGCTGGATTAAATTCAAGGGTTTGAAAAAACCCTCAAAACCCATCTAAACCTCCACACACAGAGCTCGGACACCTTTTGGTCCAGTGAGTGCCCCAAGAAAACAGCAAAATGAATGGGCAATTTTAATTCTGGCTTCTATTTCTTCTCACCCTTTGCACCTC
The DNA here is from genome assembly GCA_028627135.1 of Pseudochirops cupreus. NCBI lineage: Eukaryota > Metazoa > Chordata > Mammalia > Diprotodontia > Pseudocheiridae > Pseudochirops > Pseudochirops cupreus. Next base: position 503,461,246 of record CM053582.1, read on the forward strand.
TCTTTATCTTTTCTCTTCTTGTCGTCTAGCTCATTGCCCAAATCTTAATTACCATTTGAATGTTAATGACAAATAGCATTAAACAGCTTTAAAAAAACCCCACTCCTTTAATTACTCTTCCTTGTAGCTCTCCCTGTCATGACAAGTTCTACTTTGGATTTTGTCTTAATTTTCTTCAGCTAAATGCCTCAAAGATGGTGAGATGACTGAAGAATGCCTGTCAGTCAACAACTTTTGAAGGATGAGAATTTTTTTTAAAGAAAAAGAGATTCAAAGAAGATAACTCTATTTGCCTCTTTTCTCCCCACTCTTTTTTCTTTCTTATACCCAGATCTTCTTTTGCTACTGTGTAGTGTCTTTCTACCACACATTTGTGTACTGGGTATGCTCAAAAGAGATTTATATTAGAAGAATCAGAGGAATTCCAGGGGGATTTGGACAATCCTTGGTCCCTCCTATATAAGACATGCAAGAAAAGCCCTTAGAAACAAATGTAGCACTTTCTGGAGGTAGGGAATGTGACATAAAGTGAAGGAAAGGGCTGCCAAGACATGATGGTCATGAGGGATATGAGTTGGTGACTGGTGGAGGAGGGTTTGGGGAAGGGAGGTTGGTGAGCCTGCTGCAAGCTGAGAACTAAGGAGCTGCAGAGCAAAAGTGGATGCTGTGAGGATCTGATGTGGACATCTGGAATGCTGTACAACTGTTGGACTGAAAGCCAAGAAAGAGGGCTGCAAAGGTCAAGGATGGAGAGCCCAAACCCAGGAAAGAGAGATGGAAGAGGATGACCAATGCTGGACTAGTCACAGGACTTGCCCATAGCCCACACAAAGCAGGGATCTGAAGAGTTGGTGCTGAAAGTTTTTCATGGAATGTGACTGAACTGAGTGTGGGAAAGTGGGGGAGGAAGGAAATGACCTCACTGGCAGGTGACCTACAACTCTTCCCATGTTAACGAGCATCAGATTTGAGTATCTTTTCTGCTCCTTTAGTACATGTCCTTTAGTACACCTGTCTTAGTTTCAATGCTTATTGTTAGCCTGATACTTGGTAGGGAGGACTGAAGACACTTAACATAATGGTGATGGGCAGTGGGAAAAGGGTTGACCAATGAGGACCTCATCCTACGAGCACATGCAGCATTCTCTGTCTGATGTCAATCCATACGGAGGCTAGGTGAGCTTACTTCTGGAAAAGCATGAGGGATAGGCCCTTTCCCTCCCTACATCAGAACATGGACATGTATTCTTTCACTGGTTCCTGTTGGATTGGTGGCAACCAAGCCTCTAAATTGACTGCTGAACCAGAAGGGAGTGTGTATGGCAGTGGCAGCAGTCTGCCATGGCTGCCTCATCCCCCTACCCAGCAGCTGCCATATGCCTGTGAATGGGTAGCACCACTCCTTTGTGTTTATTCTTACCTGATCTTAGGTAAATGCAATCAGAGATGGAAAGAACCAAGTTATCACCTCGAGAACTTTGAAAGGTAGAAGATCCCTTAAAGGGTCTCTCAAGAACAGCAGCTAAGTGGTCTGAGGAGCCAGCTCTGTGAAGCAACCTGTTTGATGACCAACAGGGGTCACTAAGGAGGGCAGTTTGGATGTGGAACGCCTTTCATCCTTCTCCCTTCAATGGAGTGGGTGGAATTAACCATGCCTGTCTCCATCCACTGGGCCTAGCTCAGGGCATGACCTTCTCTGGAGATATTCCATTCACCCTCCTCTTCTCTCGCCTTTGGGGGGTGAAGAGGAGAAAATAAACCAAAGGCGCCTGGTACAAAGTGACCTGTCTGCTTGGAGATAATGAGATTAGTTTGTGAAAGTCTAGGGCAAAGGTCTCAATTACATAAGGGTTCCTTTCTCTGCAAAATTCAGAAGCTTCACAAATATATAATGTAAATAAAATTTATAAGATACTTTGTTTTGAGTCCCAGAGCCAAACTATTGCTTACCAAGGCCAGAAGGTAGTCTCCCAGCTAGTAAAATCTGGGATAATTTGGTGTAACCAAATTATCTACAAATTCCTCTCTCCCATACATTCTATAATAAAAACATTAATTTAGGATTAAACTAAAATCATATTATTTAGTTAAACTTGTTAAAATGCAAATAAAAAGTGAGAAAATTACAAAAAACAGAGAAACAGAAGTGAATCATGCTTCCCCATTGTATGCAGAAATAAAACAGAAAAGAGAAAGTGGAGTAAATTTATTATTTCAACAATTTCTCCAAATAGGCATAATTCAATTACTCATTGGACTCCCTTAATAATCCAAACTGATAGCTAGAGAAAGGAAAACCTTTCAGCCACTGCAAGGCTTAGAAAGTCATTTTCCTGAAATGTCCTTCATCTGGGGCTAGTACTGTCATTCTTTCTCTATTTGTGTTGCTTTCTTGCATCTCTTTCCAAAGAGATTTTTAAAATTGTCCTTATAGTGGAAAATTCTGCTCTTCCTTCTTATCCTGGGATAAGTTCCTCCTTTTCTGACCTGGAAAAAGGTGGTGGTGGTGGTGGTGGTTTTTAGCACCCCCTTTGAAAATGAGTCAGTCAAAGCCTTGCCAGAAGAACAAGATACAGTAGAAAGCACAAAATGAACCCAATTTAGATGTTTACAATACCTCAGTGGAATCTGGGACATTACTGAATTATGTTTGAGAAGCCTTCAAGATTGAATATGGTCTAGATCTGTGACTCTGAGGTACAGTTTACTTGTGCAATATATTTTCTGGCATCAGGATGGAGCTAGTCAGTTAGATCATTGACTAGACATCAACAATGTTGAAGCTCTGTCCTGAATTTTTATTTGCTTGACTTCTTTACGTTCCTGAATCCTGGTTCTATAAATGTTAGCATTTGTCCAGGGCTGTCGTAGACTTTAAAATATGTGACTCATTCACATATTTTGCCTTGAAATAACTCCAGGGATCCCCCAGCCTTTTCCAGATCCAGCTCATAATTTTCTTCCTTTTTCGAAGGCTCTCCAGAGACTTATTCCAGGCACATTCTCTTTCTCTCTCTTGAGTCTCCAGCTCCTCTGCTCCTCTAACCCTGTCCTCCTTCCTTCTTCTTTAAATGATCTTATCATTACTGACACAAACATGTTTTTCCACTGTAGCAACTCTGCAATTCCAATATCTCCCTTCATCAATCCTATAATTCTTCATCTTTAAAATTTAATCAGTAGACATTGACTTCTGTAACCTTGGTTGAGGCGGGAGACATAGGGGAGAAACAAATAAAAGTTTACGGCTCTTTCATTAAAAAAAGAAACCAACTTTCATCTAAGAATACATTTTGAGATGTTAGCTATACAAATAGGGTAATATGGAGAGATGCAAAGTCAGGCTTGATTGAGAATCAACTTTCCTGGCTTCTAGTCCTGGCTTGGCTATTAACCAGTGTTAATCTTGGGCCTTTAGATTATCACATCATAGCATACATTTAGAGGTGAAAGGGACCTTAGAGATAGTTCAACTGCCTCATTTTGCAAATGCAAAAGCTGGAAGTCCAAAGGTTCAATGACTTGCTCAGGATCACACAGGCAGTATATAGCAAATCCAGGATTCAAACCTGACCCCTTTTATTCCATTGTACTTTCTACTATGTTACTGAATGCTTTGGGGGTTTCAGTTTTCTTCTCTATAAATAAAGGGATTTGGGCTAGATAATTTCTGCCATGCTTTGCAACTCTCAGATCCCATGTCTTAGGATAAAAGACAAAAAATAGACTTGGACATGAAAACATCTATTGTAACAATAAAGATGGTCAAAAGAGGTTTTGATTTGGCAAATGGCAAGCATCAGCAGTGAGAAATTCTGATATATAGTGATTAGCAGGATGACCCTGGAGTCCAAGGAGATGTGGGTGCGAGTTCTGCCCTGAAACATGCTAGCTATAGGACCTATAGGAGGCAGATTATTTAAGTTATTGATTGAATTAAATCAAACAAACATTTATAAAGCACCTTGTGTTTGTCCTTTGTTTTCAAAGAGGACTGTGACATCAGGGAAATGATGACATGACTTGCAGTTGACTTTGATTTGAGTGAGGGAGAGCTGTGCAAGGTCACCAATCTCACTTTCTCCTCTAGAGCCATCTGGATCCCTCATTCAAATTAAAGCACCTACTTTGGGCCAAACATGGTCTTAGGTGCTGGGGATTCAAAAATAAAAAATATAATAGTTCCTGACCATTCTAATGGATTTGAGCTCAGTGTTCCAGGTAACTCTCTTAAGACTATAAATCACTGGAAGGAGTTTCCACTCTTACTTCTATACATAAATGAAATCTGGATCTCCCCCTGCTCCCAAAAAACCCCTCAAACTAAGTAAGTAGCACCAATACTAGGCATATAAAAAAGATTAGAGATAAACATCTCAAGCCACATAGCTGTGGCCCAAACAGAATCAAGTGAAATTTTGCTCACCAATGACAATGACCATAATTTGAGTACCTGTGTTCTTATCATAGTTGCCTGGAAGAGACTTCCAAGGTCAAGTCCAACCCCCTCCTTTTACACATGAAGAAATGGAGGCCCAGGAATTCTAAGTGATATATTCAAGGTCATACAGAGAGTAAATATCTAAGGTGGATTTTGAATCCACATATTCTGACTCAAGAATCTGTACCCTTTCACTGGAGCATGGGAAAGTTCATTCCTGATAAGAATGAGAATCCACAGTCCACAGTTTCTCTTGGGAAGCAGGTAAAACCTGACACCTGGAATTCTTACAAACATCTTCTCGCTTCATTAAAAAAATTACTTCTGCCCTAATGGCTTACATTTGGAGCTCTTAGTCTTCTTTAAAGACATGCTGTATGGTCTCATTCTTGTATATAATAATTCTTATTTTCTTCATTAGAGTACACATTTTAATTCCATTGGCATTTGGGAAGTTAGGGCTTTATTTTTCTTCTTAAAAGTTGAACTCCAAAGTAGACTGTGGTTCATTTCATTCAATTATCTATATAGTGTCTTCTACTAGAGCATCTAGTTCACATCCAACACATTTGGCACAAGAAAAAATGGTAGTTGACCACCTCTTTGTTATTTCTCTAGAGAAGCTAGGAAGTGCTGAAAGGCTGCATTCTGCATTCAGAATGATAACTGGAGTCTTCCATTTTCTTAACTCTAGGCAACCTCTTCCTTTATCCCACTGCCCACACTGCTCTCCTCTTCACTAGTTTTGTTTGGGTAGGATCTTTATGGAGAATTTATGGGAAAACATAGTGTTTGCACCACCAAGAGGTATGGAATGGTTGCAATTTTCATTAGTAAATTTCATTAATTAAATTATGAATCTATTTAAGTGCCAAAAGTAGTGTCTAATAGTGTGAGGATGGCCATAAAGTTGGAGCAAGAGTCAACACAGTTTAGAACAGTGTTAAACTTACATAGAAACTAGAGCCACTGAATAAGGATCCCTGTAGGCTGCAAATTGACTTAGAAAACCATGTTAATATTATCTCTTTTTTTGCATTTTAATTTATTTTGTTAAATATTTCCCAATACATTTTAATCTGGTTCAGGTGACACTTGGGAATGTTTTAGGCTGCATGTGGCTCACAGACTCCATATGTGATGCCTCTGGTATAGAGGAAAGAATGCCAGTCAGTCAGGTAAGTGCCTACTGTGCACCAGGCACTGTGCTTAGCCTGAGGAGTGAATAATACCAGACTAAGAGTCTGGAAACTTGAGTATAATATTTCTTTGAGACAGACAGGATAGGTATTAGCTTCCTTGCTTGACCTTGGGCAAATCATCTGAACTTCTTTGGGCTTCGATTTCTTCATCTGTAAAATGGAACTAATGATACTTGCTCCTACCTATCTCATAGGATTCTTCAGATAATCAAATAACATAGTCTACGTTAATGATGAACTCTATCTCAAAAGATTCTCCAGAGAACCAAATACATAGTACATATTAAAGTGCTTTGTAATCTATTAAGAGATATAAATGAGGGCACTATTAGTAGCAGCATAAAGACTATTGAGCACCATTGGTCTAGATAATTCATAGGTTGTCTAGGGTCCAGGAGTGTTTGAGATAAGACAGCTGTGCTAGATTGTGGTTGGGAGTAGGAGAGTCTAGGGCTCCTTCTACAGCAGTGAGGGACAAGTTGATGTGTTGAGCTCATCTAATCCTTCCCCCTCCCCATCTGTTTTTTCCCCACCTGGACAGTTGGAGTGAGCCTATTGGATTACACTCCTGGGGTGTTTGTGTGTGTTGTGGGTGGGGGTAGAGGATAAAACCAAGGTTTTAAGTTTTCTAATGTGTTCTTCTTCTGGGAATAGGTTTTCAAGGTCTTTCTTTCCTTAAGGTCTATTGTTCCAGGGGGATCCTCCTGGGATCTATCTCCTGTTGCCACATCAGGGATAAATGGTCTACCAATCACATTCATTCATAGATATCTCTATCTGCTTCCTAAGACCCTCCCCCCATGATCCCTCCTCCCCAATTTCTTGTGCAGTATTTAAGAGTGAAGACAATATGGAGTCTTCAAAACAGATATCTCAAATGCTTTAGAAAAGAATGATCATATGACTTCTGAATGCTGCAGACAATAAGTGCAGTATCATCTCAAGCAATAAACATTTTAAAAATCAGTATTATAGTCTTGGGGGAGGGGGAGAAAGTTTGGAACTCAAAAACTTGTAGAACTGAATGTTGTAAACTGAAATTAAATAAATTTAAAAGGAAAAAATAAATTTAAAAAAAAAGGAAAAAATCAATATTACATTCCCCATTGTTATTCTCTTTCTCAACAAACATTTATTGAATACTTATGTTCAAGGTTCTGTGCTGGCTGATAATAGCTTGCACTTCTATAGAATTTTAAGGTTTGTAAAGCACTTTACATATATTATTGTGTTTGATTGTTAGAACAATCCTGTGAGGCTATTGTTATCCCTATTCTGCAGATGAGGAAACTGAGGTAGAAGAGGTTAAGTTGCTTACCTAGGGTGGCAAAACTAATAAGTGTCTGAGGCAAGATTTGAACTCAGATCTTCCTGATTACAAGTTTCATGTTCTTAACCACTGAGCCACCTTGCTGCCTTTAACAGATGATGGCATAGGAAGATAGCTAGATAGAGAGATCATTTACTAAGTGCCCGCTGTGCACAACGCTAGGCGCTGGTGATACAAATAAAAGGAAATTAGATCATCTCTCTACCTAAAGGAGTTTATATTCTAACAAAAGATAATACATGGAGGAGAGATGGGCCCCTACAAGTGAGCTACAAGAGAGTACCTGATCATAAAGTAGACACGTCTGGGAGTGCAATGAGCACCACTGGGACCACTCATGAAAGGGTGGCCTGGAGAGCTGACAAACTGTCTGGGAGGCAAGGCAGAAACTTGAGAGCTAAGCATAAAAGGTATCCTCTGCTCATTGTCTGAGAAGTGACATGGATAGCAATGGCCGTGGGAGCTCAAAGAAGGATAACACTGTGGGTTATGGCAATCAGAGGAGGCCTCATGGAGGAGCTGAGTGGCCGAGGAAGAAGAGAATGTTGGTCATTGGTTCAGGGAAGAAGCATGGGGCAATGGCTCTGATGTCAAAGGATCCATTCAAATCTTGCCTCCCATGCTTATCCCTACATGTGTGACCATAGGCAAGTCAATCAACCTCCCTACATCCATTTCCTCCTCTATAAATATGATGGAGTTGTGGTAAGTGACCTCTGAAGTCCACTTCAGAGTTATCTTTTTCGCTTTACATGTAAAGAGATCTTTAAGATTTACAAAGTGCTTTCATCACAACAGCTCGTGAGGTCAGCAGTACCAGGAGGATTATCTTCATTTTAGTGATGACCAAACTGGAACTGAGAGAGATGCTAATGAGTGCTTTAGAATTCTTCTGGCAAATGGTGAAAACCATATTATCCCCATTGTAGAGAAGCTAAATGATTGCCTAGAGTCAGTATAGCATATGGGAAAGAAGGCTGGACTTGGGGGCATCTGGATTCACATCCTACCTTGGACACGTATTAGCTGTGTGATCATGGGCCAAGTTAATACACCTTGAAGTGCCCCTAGGAAACTTGTTCAGTTCAACAACTATTTATTATGTCCCAACTAGATGCCAGGCACTAGTGCTTGGTGCTTGGGCTATAACGACAAAAAATAAAAATTGCTGTCCTTAAAGAGCTTATAATCTTCTGTGTGTGTGTGTGTGTGTGTGTGTGTGTGTGAGTGTGTGTGTGTGTGTGTGAGAAAGAGAGAATTTGTGTGTGAGTGTGTGTGTGTGAGTGTGTGTGTGTGTGAGTGTGTGTGTATGTGTGTGTGTGAGTGTGTGTGTGTGAGAAAGAGAATTTGTGTGTGAGTGTGTGTGTGTGAGAAAGAGAATTTGTGTGAGTGTGTATGTGTATGACTGTGTGTGTGAGTGTGTGTGTGAGTGTGTGTGTGTGTGAGTGTGTGTGTGAGTGTGTGTGTGTGTATGTGTGTGTGTGAGAGTGTGTGTGTGTGAGTGTGTGTGTGAGAAAGAGAATTTGTGTGTGAGTGTGTGTGTGGGAGTGTGTGTGTGTATGTGTGTGTGTGAGAAAGAGAGAATTTGTGTGTGAGTGTGTGTGTGTGTGTGTGAGTGTGTGTGTGAGCATGTGTGTGAGTGTGTGTGTGTGTGTGTGTGTGTGTGAAAGAGAGAATTTGTGTGTGTGTGTGTGTATGTGTGTGTGTGAGAAAGAGAGAATTTGTGTGTGACTGAACCAACATATGCACAGGGAAAAAAATGAAATAATTTTGAGGTGAGAATGGGGAAGACCACTGAGATTAGAAGTTTCATATGCGTTGTTGATCTGCAGATCAGTGTTGGTGGAGGGGGCTTCCATTCTGGGGAGTTCCTAACCCAATGAAATTACATGACAAGACCTAAAACAAACAAATAAAGGGACACCTAAATGCATGGATGTATATATAGATGAATGAATGAAGAAAGACTAGCCTAAAGTAAGGTCTTGTGACTAGATAAACAGGAGAAGCGGGCTTTGAGCACAATTTTTCCAAACCTTCTCATCTCTCCTCAAGTTTACCATGGAACCTCCTTCCCACACCCTCTTTGCTGAGAACCTTATCTCATATTTCACCCCTCCCCTCCCAATTATGGCTGTTTAACATAAGATCCCTCTTTTCCTTTCCATTCAGACCTCTCCACTCTTTCCCCTTTCTTTCTGGTCTCAGATGAAGAGCCACCTTTGACCCTGTCCCTTTTCCTCTATTTCAGCAGACTGCTTCCTCTGACATCTTTTCAATTTTTTCGGTTTCTCTCTATTTTCTTACTCTTTCCCACAAGTATATCTCTTCATCTTAAAAAGCCCAAATATTTTATTTTTATCATTCTGCAAGCTATCATTTTCTATCTCTCTTCCTCTTTGTAGCTAAACTTCTTCAGAAAGCAATCTACATTAGATCCCTCCATTTTTTCTTCTCTCTCATCTAAACTCTCTGCAGTCTGGCTTCTGACCTTATCATACAATTAAACAGCTCTCCCCAAAATTATTTGTGATCTCTTAATTGCCAAATTTAATAACCTTCTTTCAGTTCTTTTCCTTCTTGACTTCTCTACAGCATTTGACCCTGTTGATCATTCACACCTTTTGGATCTTTCTTTTTCTTGAGGTGTTTGTCACACTACCCTTAGTTGGTACTCTTTCAGCTTCTTCTCTACCCGTTTTGCCGGTTTTTCATCTATGCCAATCCTACCAACATGGGCGTTCTCCAGTGCTTTGTCTTAGGCTTCTTTTCCCTTTTTATTTTCTTACCTTCTTATCAGCTCTCGTGGATTCAGTGATCCTATTTATGCAGATGATTCCCAGATCTATACATTCAGTCCTAGTCTCTTTTCCGCCTTTCATTCCCACATCACCAGCTGCCTTTTGGACATCTTAACCTGAAGTCCCTATGAGTATCTCCACGTCCAAAAGAGAGCTCATCTTTCCCTCCAAGTCCTCCCCTCTTCTGAACCTCCTTATTTTTGTCAATGGCATGACCATTATCCCCAGTCATCGAGGCTTGCAACCTCAACATTGTACTCGACCTCCATTCTAATTCAGCATAGACACCCAATCTAATGACAAGTCTTATTATTTCTACCTTCATAACATTTCTTATATATGTTGCCTTTTCTCCATTCATATATACCCATTCATTTGCCATTTTATTTTGCATTTGCCCACTAAAAATAAACCACAGAGTTAAAAAAAATCTTCTAAAAGAATGTCAGCAAATTTAAATCCCAAATCTATGTATCTATCAGTCACTGGCAAATGATTACAGTAACATCTCATTTAGTTACCATTGAGAGGAAATGGCCTACATGTAAGCAAGTTGCCATACAATTTTAACTTAAGCTCTACAATTTTTTAAAGCTAGTCATTTTTTTTGTGGAAGCCTTTAAAAGTATGGCACATGCTTATCTGTCATCTCTGATGAAGTATATTATACATAGTTTATCCTGCACTGAAATACTGAGCAAGTTCAGTAAGATTTTTGGACTAGGTGGCCTCTGAGATCATTCTTCCAAATCTAAGATTTTGTGATTCATTGCTCTTCATCTATTTATTTATACTCCTGATGGGGGTGGGAGGTGGGTGACAAAGACCATCCCCTCAGCTATCATGACTAAGTCAAGTCCTCTTGCCTTATGGCCACCTCTTACTTGTCCTTGTCTTTCCCGGGGACCCTGAGGAGATCGGGAAGAGAGAAAAAGAATGAAGGAGGCAAAGGAGTATTTATTAATCACCTACTTTGTGCTAAGTGATTTACAAAGATCTCATTTGATCCTCTCACAAACTCTGGGAGGTAGGTGCTATTATTCCCATTTTATCGCTGAGGAAATTGAAGCAGAGGGTAAATGACTTGCCCAGGGTCACACAGTTACTAAGAGTCTGAGGCTGGGTTTAAACTCAGGACTTCTTGACCCCAAACACAGGATTTTATCTATTGCACCATGTATTTGAAAGGGACCTATATTCTTAGAGCATAGAGAATTCCCTGGCCAGAGGGAAGATGCTATAGGGTCAGGGTTGTCATGGGATCTGAGTAGGGCTCCTAGTCCTGGATGCTTCTCTGCTTCTTGATTGAAATGTCATTGTTCCATTTAATTCTCAGGAACAAAGCTGTAACTAGCAGAGTATGAGGGCCTTTTGTAGCAGGGCATCAACAGGGTTGGGAATGGGGTATCACTAGCTCTCAGGTGGTATATGCTTTCTCTTCAGAGGGCAGGCTTCCGTACTTTCTTGACATCTCTGCTTCTCACTTCAAGGTTCTCCAGAGGCCTGGACATAACTGTCCAGGAAAGACTATCTGAGAGATGGACCACTCCCTCCCCATGTGACTGTGCCTATGGTGGGCCTGATGCATCTTTGTGTTGTCTCGTCTGGACCTTGGCTGATCCCACTGAGAATGTTTCTTGTGCTGCATTGACTGAATATCTTACTGTCTCTCCCATTAACCTGCCCCCAGTTCCTCTTTCAGCTGGTTAGGTATGGTTCTTCTCTTCATGGTAACTAACAAGGACTCATTCCACATGTCTTTGGATGCAGTAACTTTTCTGCTTCCCCTGGGCAATCGTCAAGGTACCTACTGAATGCCTACCATGTTCCTGGCCCTAATTTGTCCAGGTACCATGGGAGGGTACAAAAGAAGCATAAGACATCACCCTTATCCTCAAGCAGCCTACAATCTAGTTGGGGAGAGAAGATATAAGAAAGAATCCTAGTACAATACTACACCGTATGGAAACTGGGGCCCAAAGGGATGAATGACTTCATTTGCCTAGGGTCACGTAAATTGGGAGGGGCAGAGTTAAGACTAAATCTTGGACTCCCTGATTCCTTGATTCTCTCTAAGTTATTTTTGTACAATCTTGAGCAAAACAATTAGAAAGATAGTATGAGGTAGTGGTAGGTCACTGTATCTTCTTGGACAGGTCTCTTTATCTCTCAATGTCTCAGTTTCCCTCTCTGTATAATAAGGGAGTTGTACCAGATGGCTTTGAGCAGCCCTCTCAGCTCTAAATCTTTGATCTTAAACCTAGACAACATCTAAAGACTCTTTCCCTCTCTCACATTCCATGGCTTTATAAGCTCTATGTATTTCTGACTCTAAGTATAGGAGGCGGAATTCAGAGAAAGGACGGAGATCAGCATGCACTAATACCAGTGTTTAGACACAGGACTGCATAGAATGGCAATTAGACAATTTACAGGATAGGGGATTGAAATATGCTGCATTATTCTGACTACACATTGGTGTATTGTGGAAAGTGACTGGATAAGCTCCTCAGATAAGTCAAGTAAGCCTGCATATATTTGTCGACAGGCCACTACAAACTATGAAGATGGAGGGAAGAAATGCCCAATAATTGTTGGAAGTGGTTTAAGAACCTGAGATCCTGGAACAATTCAATATTTTTAATTGCAGATGTGAAGTACAGATTAGTATCTGACAGCTCACTTGTAAATGTATTAGATGGACAGAAGTAGAGTGACTGTCCTTCAAGATGAGTTTTTTGTCATCTTTTCTTGCGAAAAGAGGTTTATCCCATCCCTTCAAAATCTGTAGGGCATCCTTTTTTTTTTTTGGGTCTCAAAACTATATTTGGTTTGCTTTGAAGATGAATAAAACTGAGATGCTATTATGTGCCGTTCCTACTTTGCAGCATCCAGAAATTCCTTTGCTATTAATATGCCAGAGAAACAGATTTCTTTGATTTTTTTTTTCAGTTTAGAAGATCAAAAGCTGTCAGAAATTGTTTCAAAAGAAAAATAAATCTTTGGGAAGTTGGATTTGAAATTCTGAGTGGCCGCATCTTGCATCCACCATACGCAGAGTGGTATAAGGCGAGAGGTCCTTGAAATGACAGTCATCACAAAATTACAGAAAAAGAAATGACTGATGCTGTTGCTTAACATCTTGCTCCTTGCCTGAACAGTTGTACTTCAGCCTTAGGTATTTACTTTCTTGAAGACAATTTGAGAAAACTTGACATAAATGCCATTAAAGGGCCATCATTCCAACATTGACCAGGAAAACTCATTTTTCAAAGATCCTCGTCAAAGTAAGGGAAAGTAAATCTCTTGGAAAACTGAAGTCTTTTTCTTAGAGAAGGACCCATAGATTATAAAAACTATTGACAAGAGAACATAGTTTTCTTCTTATGTCTGATTTTAAAATATTATCTCATTATCAATATTTCATCATTAAATTAAAAGATAGAATAGATGATTTTCTTTTTTGTTCTGCTCTCTGAGAGATCCTAGATTGAGAAGTCGGGGGGACCTTAGATGTCATTTGATACAACCATCCCCATTTGACAGATGAGGAACCTAAGGTCCAGAGAATGAAATGACTTGCCCAGTCACACATGGAGTAGGAGTTCAAACCCGTATCTTCTGGTTTCAAATCTAGCCCTCATTCTATAGCCTGAAAGATAGGAAAAGATCTCTCACCCAAGAGATGAATTTGCTCACCTGGGTTTTTAACATTTTTTTTTATGTTTTTAAAATTTGCTTTTTGGAGGGGGAGGGAAGGTAGGGCAATTGGGGTTAAGTGACTTGCCCAAGGTCACATAGCTAGTTTTTGTGTTAAGTGTCTGAGGCCAAATTTGAACTCAGGTCCTCCTGATTCCCAGGCTGGTGCTCTATTCACTGTGCCACCTACCTGCCCTCCCCTGGGTTTTTGAAATGGAATTCAATCGAACAATTGGAGAAACATTTAGTGCTCATTATATGCCAGGCAGCAAATACAATACTTTGGGAGTTTCCTGTCTTTTTGATGTATCAGAGAACTTGTAAGTCCGATGGGGCTATCAGTTTGAGGGGATTCAAGAAACCTGATTCTATGTGTGTGTGCTTGAAGATGATGAATTACCACATAAAAATAACAAAAACAAAAAATGAAATTGTTGAACGGAAGACAAGGAAGACTTCTTAGCATCAGTCTGGTACCCAACCCAGGCCTGGGCTGCAGGAAGCACCCCTTGTAGCTTGAGATGAAGATGTCAGAAATGTATTTTGAGTCTTCCCATGTTAAAGAGCTTTCCCATGATTCTACTGGTCCAGTTTGGCTGCCTTACAGACTATCCCTAAGGCCATTTGGGTCAAACAGAAATTGATCTTAAAATAAGGCAACTTCTAATTGTTTTATTCTCAAATAAATAACTAAAACAATTTCTTTTTTTTGAGGGGGAGGGACCATAGTTCATACTTTTAGTACCAAATTAAAATACTGGCTGCTTTATGAAGTAATTGCTATTTAAACTGCCAATAATGTTTAACATGACTTTGCTCACAATTTCCCATCCTCATACTGTATAATTTATAACACTAAGCCCTTTCAATACTCCAAAATGCCAGATAAACTTTTCTCATTTGCTCTTAATTTGGTCACGCAGGATAATACCAACATCTGAAGGCTCTTTAAACTCCTTTTTAAAATGCATTCCTGTGAGCGCCACCAATGCCACCTCTGTTCCTTGTCATCTTCCATAATTATTTCCAATCCAAAGCGGTCCTTAATGCACTTATTAATCTGGCATTCTCCTCAGTGTGAAGCACATTCAGCTCTATTAATTTTTAAAAACCCTTTTTTTTATGGGGGACTGCAGATGCTTGGCTATTACTGAAAAGCTATTAGAAGTTAACACCTTTCTCTCCCCGGAGACTGGCATCATCCTATGCCTCCAAATGCCACCCTGTTTTACATTATCAGCTGCTAAGACTAAGTATTAGAGACTTAAAAAAAAGTCAGGCCTGGTAATGCTATTATTAGCTAATGGCAGAATGCTTGCCTAGTATACGGATCCAGAGAGGAATTTGAGGCTATCCTGCTTAGGGTGTGGTGATCTTTTTTTATTTGGTCTCCTCAAGGTCTGGGTCCTTCCTCCCCTCCTGCAAGGAGTGCCTAGGAGTGCCTTCCCAGGTGAGTGAGTCAGGTTGGTCTGGCCTCTTTAGGAGAGATTATTTGCTTCTCCCTCTCTGGTTCCTTCCACTCTACAAGGATGCCTCTGGGACACTTCAGCCACCATAAAATCGAAGGAAAAGATGTAGTTGGTGCTGTTGTTTAGTAAACACAAAAAGGCAGGTTTCCTGTTTTCTTGGAGATGACATCAGGGCAAAGGAAGACAGATGGCTATTGGCTGTCCCCAGGCCCCAGCAATTCCCTACAGACTTGGGGGTGGGGATGGGAGTTGGAAAAGAGAAGACTAATAAAATGATTTTCATTGTGATGGTTCATTTCAAAACATCAGATTTTATAGCCCCCAGCTCTTTTTCCAGGTCAACTACTGTAATGGAGAAAGGACAGAGTTCAGCCTTGGGAGGGGGAAGATGAGCTTTCACAAATGTCAGTGACCAAGCAATTGATACAGGCCATTGCTTGGAACTCCCCCTGGAGAGTAACATGGTAGAAACTGGAAAGAAGTATTTCCTGGGGAAATTTTTCTCTGTCTTCTAGCCTGTTCCCAAATAGACACCTTTGAATACAAACCAGTATGACTTTTCCATTAGTGATTTAGATAATGCTTATCATATAAAATCTTGTGCTTTTTTTCTTTTCCAGAATGGAGACAGGAATTCATGTCAAGGTAAGCAAATCAAAATACCAAGAAATGAGGGGAAGTGAACAATGTTGGAGCTGAAGTAGCAATGTGGTTTAAATGGTCCTTACAAGTTGTTGTCATGATATGAAAATGTATAAATCTGGTATACATAGACTAACTTAGCATGATGGGGGGGGGAAGAAAAAGAGTATCCATAGTCTTCCTGATCTGTGAATTTTCCACAATTTGGAATTTACACCATAATCCCTGCTGGAAGGCATTTTTCTCAGCTTAAATATATATATATATTTATAAATATATTTATATATATTTTATATTGTATTATATTATATAAATATAAATATATTTATAAATTTATTTATTTATTTTCTTGTTTACATCATTTATTTCCACAAGATTTTGAGTTACAAATTTTCTCCCCATCTTTCCCCTACCCAACACCTCAAAACAGCCATCCCACTGTATAACCTCTCCCCCAATCTGCTCTCTC
>CM053582.1:503477798-503511907 GCA_028627135.1 Pseudochirops cupreus
CCCCCTGAACTAGGTAAATGGTATTTGATTGATTAAAGTAAGATTGTTAACCCACTTTGAGTTGCTTTCCTTTAGAAAAGCAGATCTAAGAACCTGTGCTAGTAGCCGCCCTAGGTATGCTAGGGTGCTTGCTGTTACAGTAGTCCACCCAGCCAGAGACACACAGAAATTATACTGACACGACTATAAAGCACTCAGCAAAAATAAAGACAGGCCTAAAAAATTGGAGAGGTGTTAATTACTGATCGTTGGGCCATGCCAATGTAGTCCAAATGACAGTACCATCTAAATGAATTTACTTATTCAGTTGTGGTTAATGTTGCTGCTGTTTGTCCTTACTTTTTGAAGAGGATCAGTGACAGCATTGGTGATGTCTTGACTCGTCCGTGAAATGGATTTAAGTGAGACAGAGCTGCACAAAGTCATCAGCCTCACTCCCTCTTACAGAGTCATTGAAATCCAGTGACAGAACAAAGGTCAAGAAGACTGGTGATGGCCCAGGATGTAGTAGATGATCTTGGCATCTTCAATACCCGCTTAAGCCACCTTCACGGCCACCAGATCAAGTTGTTCTCATCTATCCATTCCACTGGGAAAAATCTTCACAAACTCGGAATAGACATCCCCCTAACTGACAGGTTTGAGGCCCATCAGGTACCCTCAACCTGGTTTAGCTTGTCTGCCAAGATGGTTTTATCAGGCTGTGGCCACTTTGTGTGCTACAACTTCTGGAGGACATGGGTGAGAGTAGACAGAAAGGTGGACACCGAAGGTAGATAAGCAGCCCCAAAAAGGGCTCAGTAGGGCTGTCACACCAGAAGGGCTAGTCCTCCCTTTATAGCTCATATACCCCACACTTATTTAGTACCATAGCAATACTAGTGGGTTACATTATAGGGCTAGAAGAAATAATATGAGAACTAACCAGGAGGAACAAAAAAATCAATAATCTCAAGGGAAAAAATGAAAAGAGTGGGAAGGAAAGGAGGTTTAGCAGTATAATAGTTATACCATACCATACTATACTATACTATAAAGTATAGCATATCCTCTATAGTATATATGTATCTATACATATAGATAGACAGGTAGATAGGTAGATAGATAGATAGATAAATAGATAGATAGATAGTATATCATCTACTGGGACTGCATACGAAATTTTTAAAAATTAATTAGTGAGACAGATTGGGAACACAAGATCCAGAAACAAAGAAATAATAATAGTAGTATGGTGCTTGATAAATCCAAGGACTTCAACTACTAAGGTAAAGACTCATCAACAAAAATTACTATTTAAACTGAAAAGCAATTGGGCCAAAATTAAATATAGACAAAGATCTCACACCATATACCACAATAAGGTCAAAAGGATCCATAACCTAGGTATAAAAAGTGACGTAAAAAAATTAGAGAAACAGGAGATTTTTTTTTTTGCTTTTTTGAAGGGGGGGGGAAGGCAGGGCAATTGGAGTTAAGTGACTTGCCCAAGGTCACATGGCTAGTAAGTGTTAAGTCTCTGAGGCTAGGATTCAAACTCAGGTCTTCCTGACTCCAGGGCCGGTGCTCTATTCACTGCGCCACCTGGCCACCCTAAAACAGGAGATTCTTTCACAACTTCAGATAGAGAAAGAGTTCTTGACCAAACAAGGAACAGAAAATCCCGGGAGATAATAGATAAACAGTTTTGATTATATAAAATTAAATAGCTTTTACATGAACAATTTTGACGTAGCAAAAATGAGAAATATTTACGTCAAATTTCTCTAATAAAGTAATGATACCCAAAATACATAGGGAGCTGATTCATATACATATATATATGTATATATATATATATATATATATATATATGAACAAGATGCTAACTAATTAAATGATATAAACAAATAATTATTTAAAAAACAAGCTAAAGACAACCATGTATTAAAAATTGTTTCAAATAACAAATAATAAAAGAAACAGAAATTAAACAGATTCAGATTACACCTCGTGGCAATCAGACTGGCACAGAACGCTTTGTTTTGTGAAGTTTGGGTTCAGTCAAAGGGCCCCACTTGAGGACCTAGAGGGCCACAGGTTCCACACACCTGCCTTAACCTCTGTTTGCCTGAGTTTCCTTTACTGTAAACTGAGGATAATAATAGCAACTACCTCAGAGGGTTGTTCTGAGAATCAAATAATACAATATTTGTAAAGTAC
Source organism: Pseudochirops cupreus (assembly GCA_028627135.1). Classification (NCBI taxonomy): domain Eukaryota; kingdom Metazoa; phylum Chordata; class Mammalia; order Diprotodontia; family Pseudocheiridae; genus Pseudochirops; species Pseudochirops cupreus. Next base: position 503,480,001 of record CM053582.1, read on the forward strand.
CTGGCTATATCACAGGTGCTATATAAATGTTAGCTATTTAGTATTATTGTTACTATTATTAATATGTGGACTTATTTTACTTAACTGTAAAAACTTATTACAAGGAATTTTTTATTTTGACAGGAATCAGAAAGTAAGAAACAGTGAAAGAAAGAAGGAAAGAAAAAAGAAAGGGAGGGAAGGAGGAAAGAAGGAAGGAGGGAAAGAAGGAAGGAAGGAAGGGAGGGGGGAAGGAGGGAAGGAAGGAAGGAAGGAGGGAAGGAAGGAAAGTCAATGGAACATTATTTAAAAAGTACAGAAGAAAACAGAAGGAGGAAACTTGTGGAAGTGAATGTTGAAAAATAAAAATAAATTAATTCATTTTAAAAAGAAGAGATTCAGAAGGAAATACAGAGAAGCAGGACATCTTTGGGACTAATATGTTGAATTCAACACATACCTTTTTTGAAAAAAAAGCTGTATATAATTAAGATCTGTGATATCATACACAATCTTCTTTCTCATTTCTTTGTATATGAAAGTGTTTGTGTTTGCTCACGTTTATTACGTACAGAAAAACAATAAAAAAATTTAAGACAGAGTGCAGCAAAGAAGTGGCAGCACCATTATAGGTAAACAGAATCATTTTCCTAAAATAAAGCAGTATCTAGGATGTTCTAACTCTACTGAACCATGTCTCCATTGGGGAGGTTTTCTTTTGATGTATGTGTCTGATCATAAGAGGTGCGAATTACATGTTTCTTACTACTGTAGATTAGTTCAAGGAAAGGATGAACTGACACCATGTATGTAATTTTCCTGTGGCTTTGCAACACTCTTGTACAATACTGCCTGTTGCTCTCCAATTAAAAAAAACAACAGAGACCCACTGGTGTTCCATCAACCTCTCATTCACTCCCCTAAGACAGGGCTACATCAGCTACTAGCCCCAGGGTACAAACTTTCCCTGGGAGTTAAGGCTTAATATTTTTGTCCCTGGCTTAGTGTCAATGTTTTCCACAAAGTTACCGGGGGCTATTTGGGAAGGATTTTGCCACTGGAGCCTCTGAGTGCTAATGAGTGTGACTCCAGAAGAGAATTTTCCATTAGTAAGTAAGAAAAAAAAATCACCTTGAAATCTAATAAGTAATATCAGGTCTATATCTCCTCTAATCATGGTCTACATCTCATCACATAGTACTGCCCAACACTAGGCATGAAACCTGAAGTCCTAATTTGACTATTTCATTCATTTAATTAATATTTAAGCAAGAGCCTATGCTTGGTACTGGGGAAGAGGAGCAAGAGAAGAAATAGAAGGGTTTCCAGTTTAGAAGGAGAAATTTAAAATAAAACATACAAATAATTACAAATGGTAATGAGAGAAATACGTGATTCATAAGAAGGAAGGGCAGGATAGGAGGCAGAGATTTGGCATTAGAATCAGAAAGACTTCCACTCAAATCTTGTCTTTGACATTACCTGTGTGCCCTTGGTCAAGTCATTTCTCATTGCCCAGGCAAATGTCTAAGACCATAAATTTCAGAGTACGTGCTGGTGACCTACCTTAGGGCAGACTTTCCTGATTGGGATTTCCGTATACCAATGACAACAAATAATAATAATAGTACTAACTCACATGCATTTTAAATTTGACAACTTGGAGAATACTTTTCTCACTCTAGTCCAGTAACATAAATAATATAGACAGCATTAACTCTAGTTTACAGATGTGAAAATTTACACTCAGAGAGGACAAGAAATTTTCTAAAGATTACGCAGCTGCAAAACGGAACTGCAACTCAGAAATTCTGCTACACTGGCCCCAGGTTGGAGAACGCGCAGCCTGGAGGCCACACCCTCTAGATCCTCAAGTGAGGCCCTTTGATGGAATCAGGGTCACCCTTGAGGACCTAGAGTCACCACACATGACCTCAAGGCTGTAGTCTACCCACCCCCGCACTAGGCTATCTAGATTTCTATGCAAAGGAATAAGAGGATACAGAGAATGGAAGGAAAATCTGGGGCTGCTTCATGGAGGTGGCATTTGAGCTCAGCCTCTGGAGGATAGAAAAGTTTTCAATTGAATGGGAGGGCCCTACAGGCAGAGGGAACAATGGAAACAAGGCCAGGATTAATTAACTTCCCTTCCTCACCTCGCAGCTCCTGTTTCCCTCCATTTACCCCATCCCATTGACTAAAGATTGCCCTGGCTGGTTCCCAGTCCATGAATTCTCCCGGAAGCTCCCCCAAAGCGAAGGTTGGAGTCGTCCCCTCTCTTCTGTTCTAAATCAAATGTGCTGCTTGTATGCCCCACTTCACACATTGTAAAAGATACCAGTGTGAAGACGGCTCTGTGTCCACACATTCAGAATGCCTTGTGACCCGCTGTCTGCCTGCTGATAGATTCAATGCCCATTATTGTAATGGATTTGCTGTTAGGAAGAAGAAAGGGTTATCTGCCTACTAAATTCAGTGACCCCAAAGGGTTGTTATCAATCACGTAATTCCCCTGAATATTGAATTTTAGTAAAACAGATTTGTTTAGTTATTTCTAAAAATGCTCTGATGAGTGCCCTGGGATACTGGGGAACAGCTGAGATGGAAGCAATACATAGACTTAGGTACAACTTCTTTTTTCAGTCCAACTAGCATAAGCACCCGAGGATTGCCTCGCTTTTAGGGCATGTGGGATATTTTTTTTAAAGCTGTCCTGCTAATGAAATGCATAGAAAAATAAAAACATGGCATGCAAATTAGACACCTTTGGGGATTTAGAAAAAAAAACTTGTTTGAAGGGCTAATTAAGGAGCTATTAAAAATAATTAATAATCATCTGCTTTTCCCAAATAGTTTTCAGTTCAGAAGTGTAATCGAGGCCATTTTTATTTCAGTTTTTAAAATATGGAAGCTTCAAGTAGCAGTTTCTTAGCTTTCTGAGGAATATTTTCTAAACTTTTAATCATTTTTATGTTGAATTGAAATAATGCCCTTCCGTCCTTTCACTTCATTTTATTTTATTTTTACTCTCTCTGGTTTGTGCCTTGCAGTGGATCATTCAGTGAATACACCATAGCAGGATCGGTTCTAAGGTCTAACTGGAAGAAAATTGTTGCGAGTTACAGGAAATTAAAAAATTCCTGCAATACCAACCCACTACTCAAAGTCAATCTGTGGTATCCCAGAATCCACTCCACTCTGAAGTCAAGCCAGAATGATTTTTGAAGAGTAATTTCCAGCCTTATAAAGGGTCACATCATGTATTAAAGCCATATTTGCTTCTGTGTTTTGTAAATTTCGAACTCATTACTAAACCTTTGTCTCTTATACTCTGTGTCTGGCTCTTAACTCTCCCTCATCAATCTGAGTCTTAAAAATCTAATGAAAAATGCTGAAACACATTTTGCATGTGGAAATGTGATAAAACATAAATTGTTACAATCTTGAGGAACTGCTTTTCAAAGATGGCCATAAGGACCATGTCACTGTTCTTTATAGCTCGCTTGCCATTAGACATGGGCAAGTAGTATAGGGGATAAAAAGAAATGAACAGGAAGCTTCTGGTCTCCTTTAAGCTACAGAGCTTACTGTCCTAAGGATAAAAGCATAGGCAGCTTCCACTCTGTCCTAGAAAGTTCATGCCTTAGTTCCCTCAGCTAGATTTTAAGGTTTCCTACAAAGGATGTGTTAAATTCCAAACTGGAGAATTATCCACATTGATAACATAGTAGAATAGAATTAAGATTCCTAAATTCTAGTCTAAGCTTTACCACTGACTAGAGATATGTGACCTCAGGTTTTTATTTCCTGCCCTCTGTGAAAATGAAAGGTTGTATAATGACCTTTTAAGTTTTTTAGTTCAGTAGAGGCATTTGATCTCACAAATGAATACTTTGTTGACCCTTTTGTGACAACCAAACTGAGCTTTGGACTGCTGGGATCATTGATGTATCTCAAAACTTAATGACACTAGTCACCAAGAATTGACAAGTGCAGCAGAGACTCCCGCATAGTGTTATGACTCCATGACACTGAGATTCCTTTATATTAATATTAGTTTGAACAATTTTCTCATTAAGAGAACCAACATATGCATTGAATCCCATTTTGCTGTGCCTGGGGAACCTTGAGAATGCTCACTGGCCTTGATAACAGACAAACACTGCTCTGTTCACTGATGTGGAAAAGGGGAGTCCAGGGGCAGAGCCCATTTCAGAATCCTATCCGATGACCCCAGAACTCTGCTCATGAAATTCTGGACTAATAGAATTAAACTGTTCTTTAAGTATAGGCTAACAACATGCAATGAAATTAAGATGATCATTTTGAACAAGAAATAGTCTGAGGAACACATGAGAGTTTCAAGCAAGATAACAATACACAGGGCTTTTGCAGGTCTTAAAGTGATAAATGTCAAATATTACTATTTAAACAAATCATCAGGTCACTGTAAGTGAAATCTTACAGGATAACCACCTAATTAAACTAATTGGTCTCCCTGCTTCTAGTCTTGCCCTTCTCTGATCTGTCCACCAAACAGCTGCCAAAATAATTTCCCCAAGGAATTGTTCTGATTGATTCCCCATCACTGTCCTTCTCAAAACCATTCACTGGCTCCCTATTACTTCTACGACAGGAATTTATAACCTTTTTCATGTCATGATCCCCTTTGTCAATGTGGGAAAGGTCTATGTTCTTAAATTCATAAAACAGACAGGATTACAAAGGAAACTGAATTAAAGTTATAAAAAAAAATCAGAGTCCCCAGTTTCCTATACTAGGATAAAATGCTAACTCCTTAGTTTGGTACTTAAGACCCTTCACAATCCAGTTCCAACCTTTCCAGTTTTTTGTTGTTGTTCAGTCATTTCAGTCATGTCTGACTCTTTGTGATCCCATTTGGGGTTTTCTTGGCAGAGATACTGGAATGGTTTTCCATTACTTCTCTAGCTCATTTTACAGATGAGGAAACTGAGGCAAACAGGGGGAAGTGACTTGCCCAGGGTCACACAGCTAATATGTATTAGAGGTCAGATTTGAACTCAGGAAGATGAGATTTCCTAACTCCAGACCCAGCACTCTACCTAATGTGCCACCTTAGCTGCCCTTTCCAACTTTATTTCACATTATTCCCCATCATGCTCCACCCCCCTTACTCTATTTGTAGACAAAACTACTGTACTAGTTATAGCACAAACTCCCTCCTCATCTTATCTTCCTCCAACTCTTAACCTAGGTGCCAAATTCTCCAAGAAGCCTTCTCCAGTCTCTTCAGTCATTAGCACCACCACCTCAATTCACTTTGTTTACTGACCTGTGTTCACATTGTGTCCTTTTAAGACAATATCAATTCTTTGAGGGCAGGGATGATTTCATCAGTGTCTTTGCAATCCCAGCACTGAGTAGACAGTAAGTTCTATAGACTCATTATTGCTGGCATTTGCTATTGACTAGTGAGTAAAGTGGGCCAAAAGTTTACAACCAACTTTCAGAAACCAGTAGAGCAGCTGGATTGGCTGTGGGTGGCAGAAAATAAGCAAGTAAGTAAGTAAAATAAGTAAGATCTTGCCCCCACTTATCTGAAAAATATCTTAGGATGTGTCAGGATGGATTTTATAAGCCACTCACCATGATTGCTATATTGGTGATGGCACTTTGGTTTCCTTTCCATGACCAGCACTGGCTAAAATTACAAAGGATGAAAAACTCCCCAATTTTAGACTTCCCTCAGCTTTCCATTAAGGAGCTGTGATTGGTTGGTGGCCAAGGCAGGATTCGAACCAGTTTTCCCTGATATTAAGCCAACTCTATTCACTCTCTTATACTAACTATTTCTACTATAACATCTCTGAATTTTTACCTATAGCCCTTAATGGGGTGCCAGAAATCATGGAGACACATAAAAATGTAGAGGGCAGAAATTACTTCCTTTTCCTCATTCCAGCAATGTAACTGATCAGCTGAATTTGGGATTGACATGAAACCAGTCAGTGAAAAATTTAGTTGGTGGCACTCTGATGCTTGGGTGGTTTGATGCTCTGGTCTCTGTTACTATATTGTGAGCTCCTCAAAGAGAAGCATGTCTTGTTCTTCTTTGTATCCCCTCAGTACCTACCATGGTGGCACAGCAGATAGAGTGCTGGACCTGGAGTCAAGAAAACTTATCTTACTGAGTTCAAATCTGGCCTCAGATGCTTATTCACTATGTGACTCTGGGTAAGTCACTTACTCCTGTTTGCCTCAGTTTTCTTATCTGTAATGAACTAGACAGGGAAATGGCAAACGCTTCCAGTATCTTTGCCAAGAAAACCCCAAATGGGGTCACAAAGCATGAGACACAACTGAAAAATGACTGACAGTATCTACCATTGTACCCTATACACATTAGGTGCCCAATAAATATTAATTAGCTTGAATTAATAGCTACAAAGTTGAAGAGTACACCCAATATGAAATGTAGCTAAAAAGGCTAAACACATTTTAATTCATTTTTCATAACAAGAGAACTTGGAGAGCCTGTGAATGTATTTATCATCGCTTCCAGAAGAAGCAAATAAAGACCAAAAAAAGTAAGGTGATTTTTTTAAGGTCACAATGTAAATTGGTAGCAGTCTGAGTGCCAATTCTCACTTTATAGGAGAGGAAACTTGAGTTTCAATTCAATTCGATAAACATTTAGGTAGAAGAGATGAAATTACTTGCCCAGGACCACACATAGCATCGAGGGGAGATACTAGTAGACTCGCATTCCAGGGCTATTTCTACTGTATTACAATGGCATATCTTTGAAATACTCCTTCAGTAGCTTTTTTTTTTAATATGGCAAAAAAATATCTACATACAACTAAAAGTAAGCATCATGTGCAATGAGATTACACTGGAAACTTTCCCCGTAAAGACAGGAGTAAATGAAGGAAAACGCTTTCTTCATACTATTATTTGATAGAGTTCTAGAAACGCTAGCAATAGCAATGAAATAAGAAAATAAATTAAAGGTATAAAGAGAGACAAATAGAAGAAATCTGTTTTTGTTGCTGACATGACGTTTTACTTGGAAAAATCCTAGGGAATCAGCAAACAAACTGATAGAACCATTATCTTCAGCAAAATTGTAGGCCACAAAATAAACCCAAAAAATCAGTGATATTTCGGTATAATTACAACAAAATCAAAGAGGCAAAAACAGATGATAAATCACATTCAAAATAGCTAAAATATGTATAAAATATTTGGGATACTTCAATGATACTTCAATTACAGAATAGTTCTAAAAGAATTAAAGAACATAATTCTTCTATGCAGGGAGTGGGGAGAAAGGGGAGAAAGTTTAGAGCTTATGGAAGTCAATGCAAAATATCAAAAACAAATAAATTGGAAAAAAGAAAAAGAAAAAAGAAAGAACAACTTAAATAAAGAATTATTCAGTATTTAAAGCTGATCTATGTCAATATAATTAAAACAACAAAAAAAATAAAATTAATTTACAAATTTCATTCTATTCTAAACAACTACCAAAAGCATATTTACAGAGCTGGTAAAATAATAATGAAATTCATTTGGGAGAAGTAAATTATCTAGAATATCCAGGGAAATAATGAAAGAAGTAAGAATAAAGGGGGAATAGTCTAAACCTCAGTCTATCCTATAAACCAACAATTATCAAAACCAATTCATTCTAGTCTAAAAGGAGAAAAGTAGATCACTATAACCAAGGAGAATCATAAATAATAGAACTCAATAATATAATGTCTCATAAAAGCAAAAACGTAAATTACCTGAGAAAGAATTCCCTTAATTGATAAGAACTGTTATGAAAACTAGAAAGCAATCTGGCAGAAATTTGACTTGGACAAATTTCTTACATCTTATTTCATAATAAATTCAAAATAATTACATGACCTAAATATTAAAGATCATGACATTAAAAAAATAGAAAAGCAAGCAGTTCATGTACCTTTCATAGCTGTGGGTAAGAGATGAATTATTAACTCAACACGAAATAGAGGAAATTATAGAGGATACAATAGATACTCTTGATTACATGATTATCTATTTAGGAAGGGGCCTCAGACCCTAGGAAGATTCTTACAAGTGTCTTCTGTGCACAATTTTAAAAAATATATATGCATCTAGGATGAGAAAGGAAGTGGTCAATTAGGAAAAAAAAAATCCTTGTTTCAAAAGTCCCTGTTAAGAGTTTATACTATCCACATCCAATGAAAGAACTGTGGAGTCTGAATGCAGATCGAAGCATACTATTTGCTTTCTCTCTTTTTTGTTTTGTTTCTACTTCCTTGTGGTTCATTCCGTTGGTAATAATTCTTATTCACAAAATGACTAGTGTGAAAATATGTTTGATATGAATGTATACATAGAGCCTATCTCAGATTGCAAGCCATCCTTGGGGAGCAGGTAGGAAGGGAAGGGGAAAAAAATTAAAACTCAAAATCTTGTGGAACTGAATGTTGTAAGCTAAAAATAAATAAATAAATATTTTTTAAAACTGTGAAAAAAAGTTTGGTATCCAAGATATACAGACAACTAATATAAGACCAAAAGCCATCCCCCAAAAGATAAGCAGTTAAGGGATATGAACAAAGTTATCCAAAGAACAATTGCAAATTTTTAACAATCACATAAAAGAATACTACTAGATACATGTAAGAAAAACCCTGAAATTTCAACTTAATACCCAGCAAAATGTCTAAAATAACAAAGTGCAGAAATAAGTCAGTGTTGGAAAGAGTACAGAAAGAGAGGCCCATTAATGCAATGTTGGAGCTATGAATTAGTACAACCACTCTAGAAGGCAATTTGGAGCTATGTAAATAAAGGGGCTAAAATGTGCATATCCTTTGTTCTAGAGATTTCACTATTAGGCCTGTGCCCCAAGGAGGTCCTTGACAAAAACAAAGACTCTATATAAACCACAATATTTATAGCAACACTTTTTGAACCAGCAAAGAATTGGAAGCAAAGTAGATGCCCACTAATTGACAAATAGCTATAAAACTGTGGTATATGAATGTAATGAAGTATAGCCATGCCATATGAAATGATGAATGTGGTGTAACAGAGAAGGATGGAAAGACTTATATAAAGTGATGCAAAGTCAAGTAAGCAGAGCTAGGAAAACAATATACACTATGACTATGGACAAAGCAACAACCACAAACCAATTAAGACTGAATATTGGGAAATTCTAGAGAAAAGTACGGCCCCAAAAAAGAGACATGAGAAGACATTACTCCCAGCTTCTTTGTAGAGGTGGAAGGTCCACAGATGTGGAACATTGTGGATAATGGATTTTTAAAAATTCATTGATCAGTTTTGCTTAATTTTTCTCATCTTTGTTTTCTTTTTCCTTTCAAAAAAAATTATTTGTTCCAAGGGATGGCTGTCTGAAAGAGAACAGGGAAAAGATACAGTGGGGAATCTAGGTGATGTAAAAGAAAATGTATCAATGAAAATCTATTTTTAAAAAGAAATGCTCCCTCAGGTTATTAGTTTCATTTTTGCTCACGAAAGATATATTGAAACAGTAATGACTTTGGCATTTGAAAACAGACTTTTGCAATGCATTCTCTTTCTGCCTAGAAATACTATCCCAGACATTTGTAGAAAACATAATTGTGTTAAAAATCTCATATGATTTGTCAAATGTTCGGAGTATGATAAAACCTCAAACATGTTTCTTAAGCACTTCTCCTACCACTTAATTTTTTTAAAACATGAGTAACTTAAAGAAAATTTAATCCATATGCTTTTCGTTCATTTACACTGAAATCATCAAAATACTGTAGAATGAACTAAAAGCTACTTCGGCGGTGCTTGTCCTTTTCAAGAAATGTTCCTTGAACCCTTCTTCTCACATCAGAAGCACACATCTTTCCGAAGATAAATTTATTTAAAACCCATAGCTCTGGCATCACTGATTGCAGAGCTTGATGAGGTTCTTTCTTCCATGTGGAGAACCATGTCACCAGGTTCTCACTGCTCGCCTTCCATTCACAATTCCCTAGCTTCACTGGCTTCAGGCAGAACACCAAACCTCTGATGGCTTTCCATGGGAGGTTTGGGGAGAGTGAGTCTAATGCCAGAATTAGCTGTGTCTTCACTCTCTCTCCCATGTGGTTTCCCTGGAATGGTGTCAGAAAGTAACAGAGTAAAATTGGAAAAATGGCAGTAATGGGGATTAAGGTCACATGTGGACCACAACTGCAAAATGATGAACTTATAATTCTTGGATGTCCCAAGCAAGAGACTCAAGGATGAAGCCTGGCCTCTACTCAGCTGGGAGGAAATGTACCCAGAGTAATATCATTAAAACTCAGAGAGTGCTTAATAATTGGAATATGTAGACACATATTCCTTCTTTTAATATACCTTATAATATTCTTCTTTTAAAGATAGGAAAAATAAGGCTCAACTTGATGAATTGTTGATACACATGATATACACTCAAAGAAGTGTATCTCATAAATGTCAGAGAAGGAACACAGGTCTAGATCTTTTGTCACCAAATACAGGGTTCTTAATATCCTAATTCTGATTTGGGGAACAATTATAAGCAACTTTTTATTGCCCTTGTGTATAGAGAGGGCCTGATTGCACAGATAACCCAAAGGGACAACTAATGAAATATTTATTTCTTTTGGACTTGGGGATAAATTCCATCTAGGACTGACTTTACGAATAGTCAAAGTAGGCCACCACCTTTGAGAGATGACTTCATGACACATAGCTGAGATTTAAGAGGTGATCCAGACCACTTTTCAAGACAACCAAATGCCCTCTCCTACAAGAAGTCTTTCCTGATTACCCTGGTTGTTAATGTCCTCATCAAAAAAAAAAAAAATTACTTTGTATTTGGTTATCTATGTGCATGTAGTTTATCGATAGTAGAATGTAAGTTACTTGAGGACAGGAACTGTCCAGATTTTATCTTTGTATCCCTAGGGCGTGGCATTTAATAGATTCTTGTTGATTGACCGTCTTGATGCTACCATCTTCCAGCACAGGACCTGGCATGTAGTGGGTGTATATAAGTGCTTGACTTGTACTATTGACCCCATTCACAAAAGGGGAAAATAGCAAAGCTAGGACATAAATGCTTATGCTCTATGTCCAGAATCAGCAGTCTCTCTCTAGAAATTCTTTCTCATTGAGCAAAGCCTTTCGTTTCTCCTTTAGAGAGTAAGTCTAAGCTGCACAACTTCCCAGGGGAGGCAACTCTGTGACATTCACACTGAGATAGAAAGGATTGATATCATATCCTTCCCTGATAGCAAGATTTCGGGGAGTGAGGAGAGGAAAGAGATTGAAGATAACGTGACGGTGATGTTTGTCTAAAATGAAAATGGTTCTTTAGGAAAAGGGGTTGATGTACAGGAATAAGTGATTGTGTTCCCTGAGCATGTCCAAGATGCCTGTATTGGGCAGGTAAGAATTAAACACCAGGACACCTGGACTGCTCATTGCATGGGAATAGGATTGATGACCAAACTGAAACCCTGCCTTCTACAGGAAGCTTTCCCCAACCCTTCTTAATTCCCATGCCTTCCCTCTTAATTATTTCCTATTTACCCTGCATATAGTTTGCTTTGCATATATTTAACTATTGTGCCTCCCCCCCTCCCCCACTAGATTGTGAGCTCCTTGAGGGCAGGAACCATCTTTTGCCTCTTTTTGTATCCCCACAGTGCCTGGTACACAGTAGATACTTAATAAATGTTGATGGATTGATTGTTAATTTATCTAAAGCTAGTAAGATAAGGGGCAAGGCTGGATTAGTGTATAATGGGGAGAATTAACAAACTGGATGACCAAGCAAAGCATCACTGGAATATAGAATGACTTGCTTAAGATCTTCCTGCTCATCAGTAGCTGTGCCATTACTCAAGCCCAGGACTCATGACTACAGACAATGGAGGTGCTTTTGTGCTGAGAGCATAGACCAAATCAAGACCAAGTTCAGACTGACAGCTAAGTGACAGTTTGAACGGCCCTCTACATCTCTTCTAATCTGATTTGCTTGTGTAGGTCATGTTCCCTTTTGTTTTTATATAGGAAATGCTATCAGATCTTAGGACCCACAGATCATCAAAGGCAAACTGATAACAGCCCAATCTCTTTTGCCAAAGACTGGCTCTGATTATATCACATTTGCAAGCAGATTTTCCTCCCTAATTATGTTTTCATTAGACTAACAAGAGTAGGTTTATCTGAGCACATACAAACTGACAAAGGAGAGAGAACAATCCCAGAAACTAAATCCAAAAGGTAAGAGTAGTTACCCTAGGGTTAAAAAATGTATTGTCAGGCATAAAAATCTATAAGAAATCCATCAAATCAAGTCAAGTGCATCCGTTAAGCATCTATTAAGTCCTAGTATGTGCCAGGCACTGCGCAAAACACTGAGGATACACAGAAAAGCAAAAGATGATTCCTGCCTCTAAGGAACTTACGATCTAATGGGAGAGACAGTATGGAAACAACAATGCTCAGGCGAGCTATATGCAGGATAAATAGGATGTTGTCGTTTGTCCTTTGTTGTCGAAGGCGATCGTGACATCAGGAAGATGATGTCATGACTTGCAAGTAAACCAGATTTAAGTGAGGCAGAGCTGTGCAAGGTCGCCAGCCTCACTTTCTCCTGTGGAGCCATCTGTGGCCAGCGGCAAGACATATATCAGAACAACTGGAGATGGCCCCCAGGATAAATCTTAGAGGGAAGGTCCTAGAATTAGAGAAGATCAAGAAAGTGAGACTTTGGCTAGAAGGGAAGACAAGAGCTGGAAATAAGGAGGAAGAGAATTCCAGGCACTGGTGACGGCCTATGAAAATGCACAGAGTCCTATGGGAAGAACAGCAAGGATTCCAGTATTCAAGAATTAACTATACCTCATGAATGCTTACATGAACTGCCAGAGAGAAGAGTCTCATGACTCTTTAATTCTGTCCTTCTGTCCCTATGTGACTCTTTTCGATGCCTTTCTAATCTCCCAACAGGGCCAGCTCAGCAATGAGAGAGAACAGGCTGTAGAAAGGGCACTGAATGCAGAGTTAGAGGACCTGAGTTAAAATTCTATTTCTACTCCTTCTCTCTGTGAGACATCACTTAACCTTTCAGTAAAATGAGGTTAGACTCTTCACATAGATAGGAATAGACTCTTCATACTAGATTATGGAAATTAGCCCTAGAAGAAGCCTTAGAAATCAAGCCCAGTCTTTTCATCTGAAATATTAGGAAACTGAAGCTCAGAGAAGTTGACTATCTCAGGGTCACCCAATTAATAAACAGCAGATCTGAGACCCGTACTAAGGTCCTTTGGCTCCAAGGTCATTGATGGTACTCTTTTTAATGCTTTTCAGACATGATTGTATCTCTCCTTTCCACCTCTTAACTTGGCACCTCTCAATTTAAATGTCTTAAAGAAGCAATTAGGCAGTCAGGAAAACTTGACTCTAAATCCAGCCTGTGTGATCCTGGACAAGTCACTTAAACTCTGCTTGCTTCAGTTTCCTCCACTGCAAAATGAAGATAATTTTAACACCTTCCTTCCAGGGCTGTTGTAAAGATCAAACAAGAAATTTGTAAAGAGGGGCCTAGTTCGGTGCCTGGAAAGTCATCGGATCATAGATTTGGGGCTGAAATGGTCCTTAGAGATCATTAAGTCCACCCCTCTCATTTTACAGATGAAGACAGTGAGGAGCAGAGGTTAAATGACCTACCCAGGGTCACACAGCTAGTAAGAATCTGAAGTGGATTCAAATCCAGGTTTTCCTGACTCTAAATCCTGCTCTCTATCCATTATGCCACAGTACCTCTGAAAGACTCCTAATTAAGAAGGAGAGGAGGCCAAGAAAAAATAACATCTCCCCAGTGCCACATGCCAAACAACCTCATACAGAACAGGAAGAAAGAAGGCAAAGCCAAGGAAGCTTATTTGCATGATATTCTGTGTCTCCAAGGCCATGCAATAATTGGCACCCAAGTAGCAAACTTCTTTGTTTTATTCTTCCATTCCAAGTTAAACTCTTCAAGATCCCTGGTGGAGCTTGGGCTGGTCTGAAAATACCAGATTTATAATCCTGGTCTGGGTCTGTAGGAGAAATCAATCTCCTCCACCCCCTCCCCCCAGCAAAGCCCTCCAGAAGGAGGAAGCTTACATCGCAAGGGGGCACCCAACAGTCAGAGGACAAGCTCTCCAATGTGTTCCCTAAATAGGCTGATGACTGTCTATTATGTCACGCGACCAAGTCAGTGCCCTTTCTCCTGACCACTAATCTTCGGCAATAAAAGTTCAGAACATTACCACGCTCACCTCTCTCCACACTCAATCCTCCAACGGCACCTTTGTCCTCCATGCCCTAGGACGGAGAAGGACCAAATCCAAGAAAACTTCAGCATGTGATCTACAAATGTGCTCATTTTGATCTCCCCCTATACACACCCTTTAAACTATTGCAAAGGAGATGATGGGAACAGCTTACTCATGGGAGCCATTCCAGCATAATGCATCACATGTGGTGAGAGAGACACAGCTTGTATGTACATTTGCAGAGCAGCCCAGTGTGGAGGCAACATTTCTCTTCATGAGCTTTGGCTGAAACAGGAGAATAAAAGGGAAGTGAGAGGCAGGGGAAATCCTCTCCAGCAAATGACTTTTTTGGGTTGTTTTTATTACATTAGAACATACAGTGATCGTTCTTTGGTTTCTCCATTGCTCATGGGCCCTCTTTCTCTAAAATACTGAGATGTTCATCAAAAAAAAAAATTTACAAATTTCCTTCTCTTCCCTTATTTCAAATCCAGTAAAGAGGAATTGTGATTTTTATGTCAGCTGCCTAACATAATGCAAGGTGGTAGGTGCTTAAATTAAAAAGCAAAACTCTCAACCACCAAAACTAACAAAAGTTAGATTACCAAAAGCACCATTTCCCACCTGCTGACAGCATAGTCATTACCTGAGAACCAAAAAATTTGTATCTGAACATGTGAGTACAGAGTTCTAAGTTCAGATCAGAAGTTATGTACAAAGATGACCATGTCTAAAAGATATGAAACAACTCTGACAATTTGGATTTAACATTAAAAACTGACCATCTCAGACTATCCCAGGGACACATGAATTTGTAGATGTCTTCTCTTCACACAGAGAAGATGGACTGCCAGGTGTCTCACACTAAGAGGTTTGCTGGAGTAAGTTCCTGGAGTGCCAATTATTAAATTTTCAGAGTTAGCACTTCCTTCTCAGAAACTGACAAAGCTATGAATCAGGACTTGATTTATTTATTTTGTTGAATGTTTAGTCTTAAGTATGTAATAGAGAAAATGTGAATAATTCAGTTTCAACTTAAAAGTCTATTATTTCAGAAAGCTGGTTATTAAACATTTACCAGCACACAACTGCATAGCTCTGCAAAAACTACCATGTTTCTTTTGTACCACACACATTCAGTCCTCTAAGAACAATCCTTTCATATATTGAAGGCATTTCAGGCTGGTGTTTACTAAAGAGTAGATCTAGGTAGTGCAGTGGATAGAACTCTGGGCCAGGAGCCAGGAAGACTCATTTTCCTGAGTTTCCAATCTGATCTCAAACACTTACCAGGTGTATGACTCTGGGCAAGTCACTTAGCCCTATTTGCCTCAGTTTTCTCATCTATAAAATGAGATGGAGAAGGAAATAGCAAACTATATCTTTGCCAGGAAAACTCCACGTGGAGTCATGAAGAGTAAGACATGACTGAACAACAGCAAAGATCTATGTCTCTGCCATTGTTGTCCCTATACCTCCATCTCTCTCTCTCTCAACTAAAGTTCAGTGTGGTTGAAATAAGTCTCTTATTCCCATAACTGGGAAAGTGTTATTAGGTAAATTGAGGAAAGTCTCTTGAGAGGTTATAAAAGCACCACTATTTCTTATTTGAAACTTTTTCTTTCAGGGCATGGTGAAGAAAAAAAGAAAGAAAGAAAGAAAGAAGGAAGGAAGGAAAGAAAGAAAGAAAGAAAGAAAGAAAGAAAGAAAGAAAGAAAAGAAAGAAAGAAAAGGAAAGAAGGAAGGAAAGAAGGCAGGAAGGAAGGAAGGAAGGAAGGAAAATGTAAAATGAAGGAGTTGGACTAAATCAGCAGTTCTCAACCTATGGGTCACAATCCCTTTGGGGGTCGAACGACCCTTTCACAGGGGTCACAGGGGTCGCCAAAGACCATTGGAAAACACATATTTCCAATGGTCTTAGGAACCGAGACACCGCTCCTCTATCTGTCTCCAGGCGAGTCTGCCCACATGCAGATATGCCCACATACGAGTATTAAAGGGTTGCAGCTTTAGGAAGGTTGAGAACCACTGGACTAAATGATCTCTGAGGTCACTTCCAGTTTCAGATTTCTCATCCTATATGGACACATATGACCTGAGAGAATATTCAAGATGGAATAAAAATGAGAGATTAAGGCATCTGCTAGCTCTCAATGAAGAGCAGAATACTATAATGTCTCTAAAAGAAGGTCACACCCACACACCTAGCTAATATCCTTGTTAAAATGTGAATATTTCACTGTCTTGCTGCTTGAGGTCATAGATGATGCTGATAGACTCCTTGCCTTTACTAAAAGGAAAGACAAATAGACAGACACCTTGGCAAGTTCCCTCCTTGAAGATTATTTGAAAAAAAATCAAGGGGTTTAATTCAATTCAAGCTAAAAAGGCCAGTGAAGGCACAGATAAAACAAAACACCACTTTGCAGAACAGAGAGATGATACGCCCCCTCTTCCCAGGGACCACACCTGGAATCTTGCAATCAGTTTGGGCCAGCTCAGGACCAGAGAGTCAGAGACAAATTGGAGGGAGTTCAGAGGAGAGTAGCAGAAAGGATTAAGGAAATGGAGAAGTTGATTTATAAAGAAAGATAAAAGGAGCTAAATACATAAGGCCTGGCTATGAGATTATTCTGATAACAGTCTCCAAATGTTGGAAAGGTACAGATATTAAGGAGAGAGGGAATCATCTCATACAGTAAAGAGGTGATAACTTGAAGAAATGGGACAAAATCTAGGTTGATCAAAAGGAAGACTTCCTGGTATCAAGTGGAAATTAGGGGCCAAAGCAAAAAAGGAGATCTCATTGCAGCAAAGAAATGGACTGAGTACCATAATCACTCGCTTGCTCATTCAGTTCACTTTTTGATTCATTCATTCACTCATTTATTCATGTAGATATACATTCTAAGTTTACTTTTTGAGCATCTACCATACGGAAAGCATTGTTAGGCATTATCAATCAATCCACAAGTTCATTGCCTACCATGTGCCAGAGATGGTTTTAGGAACTGGGGATACAAGTAGACAGAATGAAATAATCCCTACTCACAAGGTGTTTATATTCTAATGGGGGAGATCACAAGTACCTGTGAAAGTATATATGACATAAGTATAAAGTGAATAAATATAAAAATACACACACATATTTACATATGCATAGAGCAGTTAAATAGAAGATATCATGGGTAGAAGGACAATAGCAGTTGAGGAGATGAGGAAAGGCTTCAAGGAAAAGATGGTACATGGGCTGCATCTTAAAGGAAGAGAGGAATTCTAGTAAGAGGAACACAAGAAGGGAGTGCATTCCAGGAATGAGGTACTGCAGCACAAAGGTGCAGAGATGGGAAACAAGCACAGTGTGTGACACCGAAAGCTTTCCTTGTTTTGCTTTTGTTTTTATATTATTTTTTAATTTTTGGAATAAAGCAAGCATTTCTATCACATGATATAGTTAAAAAGATGACTGCCCATGAAACTGCATATCTATAATGTACAACTTGCTATTTCTTTTAAATATAGAACAAAGTTATTGTGCAAATTTCTTTTTTTTCTTCCTTCGCTCATCCCTGCCCTAGAGATAGCCACCATTAGACCCAAACACATGTGTGTGTACACACACACACACACACACACACACACGTAAAATTATTCTTTACATAGTTTTATTTATCATTTCTTTCTCTGGATGCAGGTAGCATCTTTCTTCATATTTTTTATAATTAATTTGGGTATTTGTAATAATAGATAATAGTACATATAAATTTATAATAATTATTATATATATATATAAATTTCTAATAATAATAGTACTTGTGTAGTAAAAGGCAATACTGCCTTTGTGAGCCCCAGTGTCCACTGCTCTTCCACCAGACCCCCCTACCTTCTAAGAAGAGACAACCAAAGGAGACTTTTCAAAACCATGACTGGTCCCCAGAGAAGGAGGGACCATCTGGAGAAGCAGCGTGAGCTATGATCCCAAAATCATACATGAGTCAAATGTTCTTGGGAAGGCATGGCCCTTGAACTGAAATTATCTTTGATGACAGTAGCTGGGCAGCTAGATGGTGCAGTGAATAGAAAACCATCTTAGAGTCAAGAAGACACATCTCTATGAGTTCAAATCCAATCTCAGATACTTACTAGCTCCGTGACTCTAGGCAAGCCACTTCACCCTGCTTGCCTCAGTTTCCTCCTCTGTGAAATGAGCTGGAGAGGGAAATGGAAAACCACTCTAGTATCTTTGTCAAGAAAACACCAAATGGGATCGCAAAGAGTCAAAAATGACTGAAAAACAACTGAACTACAGAAGATAACGAAGACAAGATGAGCAAGCTAGCCTTCAGACAAGACTTTCTAGGAACTTCAAGGTCCCAATTTCAGCAGAAGGCTAGAGAAGAAAACACCATCTCTAAGTATGAGGAGGGACCACAGGTCACAGACATCAGCTTTTGAGGGTTTCATCTTACAAGTGTCTAAGCCTGGGCACTTAGTGATTCTTGCAACTTGAGCTTATAATTTAAAGAAAATAGTCATCACCCTAGTGAATTTCTTGGGCAAAGAGGCTCATATGCCTACCATCCTGGGCAAGTGGGGCCCCGTGGACTCACAAACATACTTGTGGCTACAGCACTGCTGTTTGGGGAATCTGACTCCTAGTAAAATAAGATTGAATATAAACATCAAACGAGACCCATTGAGCCATTGGTTTCACTATTATCTAGCTGTTCACAGTAATCCATTAAATTGCTTCTGGAGACTATTCAAAGTTCTAAACTACCTTTCTATTAAACTAATGAAAATCACTAGTCTGAGTTATAGGAGATGCAATTATAAAATTGAAACTGGCATCTCTTGTTATCATCTTGCATTTCAGAGTAGTAAAAAATAAAAATAAACTTGTGCATGCCTCCTAAATAAGATACATCTTTTAAGAGTTTGTGACTAGCTGTGTTGGATTACATATAAACACTGGAGAAGTCTTGGGACTTCCTAAATCCAAGGCAATCCTTTACAATATCAAGTTAGCATTCTCCACAGAGTTGTTGGTAAATGCATATTTAACCTTCTACCTCTTCCCTCACCTGACCAGTCCTCCCTCCTCCTCTCTCCCATACATAAACACACACACACATAACCACATACATACATATACACACAGACATATATACACACAGCCACATACATACATATACATACAGACATATACACACACAGAGCCACACACACATACATACACAGAGAGAGAAGCAACATTGCATTATAAACAAATAATATGCTTCGAAAATCACTATATAATACTATTTTGATTATGGTCACTAATTGTTAAAATATAAGCTCTCTGCAAGTAGAGACTGTGCCATTCTCAGTATTTGCATCTGTAGCTCCTAACTCAGACCCTGGTATATAAGAGGCAATAAATGTGTTGGTTGAGTGATTTTGAAAAAAAAGAAAATCATATGTAAAATTGTGGTATATCTGTGTGTATACATACACACACATATACAGACAGACAGAAAGACAGAAAGAAAGAAAGACAAAGAAAGAAAGAAAGAAAGAAAGAAAGAAAGAAAGAAAGAAAAAAAGAAAGATAGATAGATATCCAGAGACAAACCTGAAAGATTAGAGGACAGTACTGTTAGGAGCAAACCCTTTCCCCAGGCATGTAAGGGATAGAATCTAAGAGTTAGACAAGGACCTCAGATACTGTCTAATCTAGTACCATTTTAATTTTACAAACAGAATTAGTTACAAAATTAGTATAAGATTTGTACGAAATTAATTTTACACATAAAGCCCAGGTTTTTGTTTTGTCATGTCTGACCCTCTGTGATCCCATTTGGGGTTTTTTGGGCAAAGATACTAGATTCCTTCTCCAGCTCATTTTACAGAGAAGAAACTGAAGCAAACAGGGTTAAGTGATTTGCTCAGGGTCACAGAGCTAATAAGTATCTGAGGCTGGATTTGAGCTCAGGAAGATGAGTTTTTTTGATTCCAAGCCCAACACCCTATCCACTTCACCATCCACTGCATCTGCTCTTAAAGCCCAAGTAGGTGTAATAATTTCTTGTAGGTCATTCCACTGATCATTGGCAAAGATACTAACCAAAATCTCCTGACTCCAAGCCTATGAGAGATAGAGAGGTATGATATCCAGGACTGAGGGTGATAGCACTACTGCTCTCTGCCTTGGCCAGGCCACCTTTGGAGTGTTGTGTTCAGTTCTCTGGGCTCTAAGTTCAAGGAAGGAAATTCATAAGCTAGAGAACAGGCCAGGTAGACAACTTGAACTCATTCCATATGAAGACTGGGACAAGGAATTGAAAATGTTTAATTTGGAGAAGAGGAGACTTGGGGTGGGGACATGAAAAATGTCTTTAAATCTTGAAGAACTCTCTTGTGGGAAAAGGATTATATATTTTTTCAGCTTTGTACCCACGCACAGAACTGGGAGCAGTAGTAGAGAGGCAAATTTTGGTCTGATGTATGGAAAAACTTTCTAACAGAGCAGTCCCAGAATGGAAGTGGCAGCCTTGGGAAACAGTGGGTCGCTCCTCACTGGTACACGTTGGATGAGCTAACTGTCAAAACAGTCCAAGCATGTGCGTCTTCCTCTTTACCACACAGCTGATTGTCACCTTAAGCAATGCTTCTTTAAGAACAGGGGTCTCCTCATTACCATTCCCCCAGTGAACTCTGAAAATTACAAATTACGTTTGGCACCCCTAAAAATAATTCATCTGTACATTTTGCTAATCTCTAGCAATGCCAGACCTAAAGACTACAACTTCCTTCAGTTCTATGACGTGCACTGAGAAGTTGGTACCAGAGGTGTTGGGGTCAAATCCTGCCATTGCCATTTACTTTCAATTTCATTTTGGGGGCAAATGCCACTTACAGCTTCAGCTTTCTTACCTGTCTAATGAGGGAAATGGAATATTATCTCTAAATGCCTTCCAGTTTTAATTCTATGATTCCATCATTTCTCCAAGAAAATGTCGATTATATCCACAGACTTCAGACAAGTCATCTGTCGCCCTTTGGAATCATAGACAACCAGAACTTTAGAGTGAAAAAAGCCCTTTGGGATCATCTGGCCCCTCATTTTACAGATAGAGAAATGGAGATTCAGAAAGAGAGAAATGACTTGTCCAAGCTTACAGGGCAAGTTGGTGGTAAAATTTAGATTAGAGCCCAGGGCTCCTGGCCTATGGCCCAGTGGTCTTTCTATACAACCACAGCGTGTTCCAACCCAGATCATCAGCCAACCCCAGTTGACTGATTTCTCCTTTGCCAAGAGTAGATACACTTGCCCAGAGCCCCGTGTGATGGCTGCACATGCCGTGCTTCCTGATATCCTTCATGTCCTCTATGTATCTTTCTGGATGGAAGAGAATAGTTGCTCATGACTAGTGGTGGGTAGAAGCACCAGTTGTTTCTGCCTAAGGTTACAGAGTGTTCCTGGCATCCCATTACAATCCGAACAACGTGGGTAGCAGATAAACTATAGTGACGAAAGAATCATACAATAGCTGAAATTTATATAGCACTTTAAGGTTTGCAAAGTACTATAAATACTTATTTCATATGACCCTTGCAACCACCCTGTAAAGCAAGTTCTACAGGGACCATTATCTTACAAGTTGGGCGACTGAGGCTCTGAAGGGATTGCATGGTATACACAAGGTGAAACCGGACTCTAGACCCAGGCTGGTGCTATCACTTTGAACTTCCCTCCCCCTACCCCCGTCATTGGCAGCAAGGTCACTGTGGATATCCCTCCTTTTGTCTTATTTGTTTGTTTTTGCTTCATTTTATTTAGCCCTTCTCTGGACTATAGACCATAAGAGCTACAGGACTTCATAGGAAGAGACATCATTGGTATAGTTCAGAAGTTCATCAAGGAGGTAACATTTTTGGTCAGTCATTGTAGATATGGATTTCCTTATCATGGAATTATAGGCTATTAGCATTGGAAGGGACCTTGGAAATCACTGAATTCAGTCTTTTTTTTTTCATTAAGAAAACTGAGATTCAGAAATCACTAAGCCAGCTGGTGACAAAGTAGACTAGCACCTGAGTCCCAGCTCCTATTTCCATGTTCTTTCCACTTTCTGATGTCATTTCTTAGTCCATGGAGCTGAATTAAGACCCCCTCTGCTCTGACCCTGTACTAGGTTCCACCTTAGGGCCTACCCTATAATAACAATTTCTATGCATTATTGCCCTGACTCAGACATCTCCCCTTAAAATCTTCAAAATCTATTTGTGTCTCCCCTAAGAGCCCTCTAGGTCCTGATAGCATTCGATTTCCAAAGTGCTAAAACAAAGCAGGTCTATTTTAAAATTGTAGAAACCAGAGGAGGAAATCTGCAAGCTTCCTTAGTAAAATAGTAGTTATATAGTGGCTCAATCTATTAAGCTTCATTTGTCTTCCCCTCCCGGCAGATTCAATCTAAGTTCCCATGAACTAACTGTACTCTACTTAGAAAGGACCCTGTGACATGAGTGATACAAATCCAAGTCTCTACTTCCCATCATCTCCTTCCTTAGCCTCTGATGGGTCTTCAGCCACATTATTCTATAGAGTCAGAGAATTTTGGTGCATCATTGGGATGCATTTTAAAGATGACAAGTTAAGACCAGTTTAAAAATTCAGAATGACTTTCTTCTACATTGATGTGAGAGATTGCCAATTCCTTTCTTGACTCTTGTGTGAATTCATGAGGTTCCCTAAACGTTCTTCCCATTTGTTTTAGGACATTCATCAAGACCACAGCCTTGGGTCATTGAGATTACTACAGAAATCATCTGTGCTAATAACTGGCCTCAGGATGAAAAGTTCATTCCTAAGGTGTTGCCTCCTGTCTAAAGTGAAATATTATAAAGAAGAAACAGTGATTGAAGAAGGAAGAAAATAGAGTTGACAAAGAATACTCATATTATCCAATGGCTATTCCAGATCCCCATCCAACTGAATGGCCCACCCAGGTTAGCATATTTGGGCAGAGCCTCAAGCTTTGGCCCTTTGGAGACTTCACTCCTACCTCTATCAAAGTGTACCTATCTGACTTGCATGGCCTTAAATCTAACAAACTAATTCTAGTTAAGGTATTGGTCAATACTGATGGCTTAATGGGAAGTTTTTCTTGTGTGTTTGTTTTCAGTAGAGAACTCTCAAAGTGGAAATTTCCTCCACCCATGCAAATTTACCATTTATAGTCTTCGAGATTTGTCTGAGGCACTCACAGGTTAAAGGGCTTTGTCCCACAGCCACACTGCTACTGCGTGTCAGAGGTATGTCTGGAACTCAATTCTTCCATACTTCAAGATCAGCCCTTTATATAACCATTGCTGCCATGTTGCCTCTGGTGAAATTTTCTGTTTGCATGATAACAGAAGTTTCCAATGTTTCTTTGCCCTATTCCTTAAGCTTAAAAGTTAGGCAAGAATTCCAGACACTGAGGGGAAGTGGGAGTGTCAGATAAGGGGATCAAAGATAAATGATAATCAACAGTATGGACTGAGTTATGGGAACTTCTGGATGTGGGAAGTTTCAGGAAGGGCAAGATAATGGAATTGTACTATAGCTAATGGGATCAAATGCTAGTCTACTGGCCCAGGTAGGAGAACAAAACCTTGACTATCCAGGTTTCCTTGTTTTCTTCTTATAAGAGATAGCGTTTCCTAGTGAAAGGAGCACTGGACTTAGGAGGAGAAGACCTTGGGTTTCGAGGCCAGGCTAACTGACTACATGACCCTAGATAAGTCGTATGTCCTCCTGGACCTATGTTTCCTCATCTGCAAGCTGAGACTAGTAATTCTTATACTACAGTAAGAAGGGTAATGCACATAAAACACTTTGGAGCCATGAAAACCTCTATAAATATAAATTATTATTATTAGGACCAAAGATCACAAATCTTTGTTTTTCCTAAGCCTCCCCAAACCAATAGGGAGTTATACGTATAGACTTTTTTTAAACCTCTCTATATGATTTTTTTAAAGAATAATTTTATTTTGTACTTAACCTTACAACAAAAAAGTACTCTAAGACAAATAGGCATTAATGTCAACTTATCAGTAATTCACTCTATAATTCAATCCAATTCCATTGAATAAACATTTATTAAATGCCCACTCACTACAAGGCAACTGTGCTGGGGGTTACAGAGGCAAATAACAAAACAGTCCCAGCCCTTGAGGCCTTTTGATTCTCCTAGGGAGTGAAGAGTGGGTCGGGGGGATACCACATGGATGCAGAGATGGAAATATAAAGTATACACAGTGCAATGTAACTTCCAAAAGTGTGGGAATGCTCACAACTAGAGAGAATCAAGAAAGGTCTCATATGAGAGGCAGCATGTTTTGAAGAAGGTAAGTCTTCTATGAGGCAGGGATAGAGGAGGAAAATATTCTAGACTTGAAGGCCCACCTGTACAAAGTCTTGGAGTCTGGACGTGGAGTGCTGTGTTCAGGGCCCAGTTAGCTAGGAGAATAGTTTGGCTACAATGGATAACATCTGGAAGGATGAATATGAAATAGAACCAAAAGTGTAACTTCTTCTAGTTCTGATAACTGAATATATGCTGTTGTTACTGTTCAATAGTGTTTGACTTTCCATGACTCCATTGGGTATTTTCTTGGCAGATACTGGAGGGGTTTGATATTTTCTTGCCCAGTTCATTTTACAGATAAGAAACTGAGGCAAACAAGGTTAAGTGACTTTCCCAGGGTCAATCAGCTAGCAAGTGTCTGAGGCAGGATTTGAACTCAGGTCCTCTTGAATCCAAGGCCAGTGCTCTATCCACTGTGCCTCTTAGCTACCCCAAACATATGTGTGTGAATGTGTGTATGTGTGTGTAGATACATTCATACATATATACACACATACATACATACACATATATGAGTATGTATATGTATAGATATATGTACATATACACATGTATATGACTACATTCATATATGAACGTATATATAGAAATAAATGTTTGTGTGTATAGCATATGTTAATGTATATATACACATGTGAGTATGTGTATATACACATATATGTTTATATTTCTATAAATGCTTTTTTTTTTTGCAAAGTGGTTATGTATACAGTCATCCTAGCTGAGGCAGGTAGATATTTTGAAAGAGCTTCTTTCAAAAATAATCAGAAGGGCAGTTAATTTCTCCTGGATTCCTCCACATTTCTTGCCTGATAGTGGGTAATGTTCTAATAAGGTATTCTTTGCAAGGTTGTACCAACACCAGATAAAATGCTTTAATTGGCTTTCAAAAGCCTAGCTGATGACATCATTCGCAAGAACTTCAAATTGATACTGTCATAAGCAGGAGATCAGTATCACTGCTCTTAGGAAAGGTAGTCTGCAGTCATCCTGCTATTTAGAGAAGGAAAATGTATAACTACACATAGTCCTTGGCCTCATGATTCTGTGATAGTAACAGCCTATAAACATACATCAGCATTTTGGGTTTAATGCCTAGAGTCTGAGCAGAGCAGTCAACTCTCTGACTTTAGGTCTAAATTGATAAACACAGACTGCCTTAGTTCTTGAAATTTCCTAATAGTCATTTTGAATGGGGAAGAGAATGTCAAGGTTTGAAATTGGCAAAGCAGGCCAGAAATAACCCATGACTGATCCCAGAATGTAGGGACAAAATGTCAGTAATCAAAGCTAAATTCCAAATGAGCTTTTATTTGCAGCATAGTAGAAAGAACTAACCATAGCTCATAGATTTGGGATTAGAAAAATCTGAATTCAAATCCCACCCAGTCACACCAACAAGCTGTAGAACCATGGACAAGCCATCTGGTTTCTCTGAGCCTCAGTTTTCTAATCTGTAAAATGGGGATAATAATACTTTCATTTCCTATCCACTGCACTGAGAGAAGGTGTTTACTAATCACCATGGTCAGCTGGGTGAAGCAGAGCTGTCAAACACATCCCAAGGTGAAACACTTTGCCAGCAGATTAAAATATAATTGGGAAATATTTCACAAAATAAATAAAAATACAATAAAACAGCTAATATTACATTCTGAAGCTAAGTCAACAAGTGGTCAACCAGAATACTTAGGAACGGATTTGTGGCTTCCATTTCTCTTTGAGCTTGGCACCAGTGGGCTAGAGAATGAGTCGTCATCATCTTGTAATGGAAGGAGGACTTTATTTAGTGTCCAAAAAGAAAAGAAAGATATGAGTTCAAATCCCAGTTCTCCCACTTACTAACTGTATGAAAAGCAGGCAAGCTGCTTGTTCTCTCTGTGCTTCAGTTATTTCTCCTGTGACATGTCAATGCACTGCAAACAAGACTCTCCCCACTCCAGTCCAACCTTGATTCAACCATCAAATTGAGCTTCCCAATTGTCCCTCCCCCTGCAATAAACTTCAGTGGCTCCCTATTACCACCAGGATCAAATATAAATTCCTTTCTTTGGCCTTTAAAGCCCTTCTGAACCTGGCCTCTTCTTACCACTCTGGTCCGATTATACCTTACTCACCCCCATACACTCTGCAATCCAGTAACACTGGCCTCCTGGGTGTTTCTCAATCAGGATGCTCCATTTCCCAACTTCACTTGTTTTCACTAGCTGCCTCTCGCCTGAAATTCCCTCCCTCTTCATCTCTGCCTCCTGCCTCTTTCTCTGGCTTCCTTCAGGTTCCAGCTGAAGATCCACGTTCTTTGAGAAACCCTTCTTGTTCTTCCTTGATCTTAGTGTGGCTCTAGAGAGAGAAGGCTCGATGACAAAGCCACCCTTGAACTTCCTGTTTCTTTTTCTTTTTTTACATTTATAAACATTTGGAATTTTATTTATTTATTTATCTAGCCATCTATCAATCTATCTGTTTGTTTGTGTTTTGGAGGGGAGAAGGCAGGGCAATTAGGGTTAAGTGACTTGCCCAGGGTCACATGGCTAGTGTGTCAAGTGTCTGAGGTAGGATTTGAACTCAGGTCCTTCTGACTCCAGGGCTGGTGCTCTATTCACTGTGCTACCTAGCAGCCCCTGGAATTTTATTTAAAAAACAAAAACAAAAACATCACAACCATTAACATTGTTATGGTTAGTTCTCCTCCTGGGTCTCCACACAATGATATTTGAGCATGCTCACAACAGTGGTTTCTCATTGGTTTATTAGTCTTCCTTAAACAACCATCTTAAAAGAAGGAAAAGAAACTCAGGGCACTACCATTTAACTTGTTTTGATGTTTCTCCACAAATGGTGAAAAATACAGACAAGAAATAATCATAATGTTGTGGCCAACATTATAAATGTGAGTTATAAATTTAAAACATTTTCTGGTTTAAAAAATAAATCTGGTAGTAAATGCAGCTTTGTGGGGGTTTCTGGGTCTAGTAGGGCCAGTCTCTACTGCTCCTGACCACCTTTATTCAATTTTTCAGGTCCTCCATGCCGGCCTCTTCTGCCTCCCATCTGCTCCATGAGAGGCCCGGGGCGGAGGGGGGGGGGGGGCGGACCCTCCAGGTCCTCCTCTTCTTCCACCACCAAAGCCTCCTCCTTCCATTCCTCAGCCTCTGCGGAAACTGCCTCTGTCTCCAGCTCAGCCTCCTCTGAACATGCCACCAGGCCCTCTGTAGTCCATGAGGCCACCTCTGCCACCCCTCATTTCACCAGGGCCACCTCTGCCGCAATCACCACCTGGAGGAGGAAAGGGTGATGGAAGAAAACCTTCTGGTTTAGGGACCTTACGTTGATTACACTGTTCTCGAGGCAAAATTTTGGTTTCCACAGCCTGGATTGGGACACTGCCAATCTCCTGCTGTGTGATGGACATTTCCTCCTCCTGAAGGGTTTCCTCAGGAATCCCTGGGTCCTCTTGGTGGAAAATCTCCCCTGTCTCCTCCTCTGTCTCCCATTCGACCCATGAGACATCCTGGCCCCCTGGCCCTCCAGGACCTCATCGAAGAGGAGGAGGCATCCCTCTGCCTTCAGAGATGGCATACTGCCTCTCATTCTGTTCATTGGAGGTCTCTTCTGAGCAAGAGACACTTTGAATTTGCTCCCTTGGAAATCTTTCTCATCGAACCATTCTACTGCAGCCTTTGCAGTAAGTGAGTCGTCGTAGGATACTGTGGCATCTCCTTTGGTTTTCCCCATTTCCTTGTCTAAGTAAACGTTTATCATCGGCTGCCCAGTCCTTTTGTTCATCTTAACAACCCCACATTGTTTGAAAAAGTCTGCCAGCTCGTCAACAGTCACATTTTCATTTGGTCTCTGTACATAAATTGCACTGTTTTCTGAGTCTTCATCTGGATCTACAGGTGGGCCTAAGTCAAGGTCTAGTCCTTCTTTCATAGGTCCACCAGGCTTCTTGAAGCCACATGGCTCTCCAGCACTGCCCAGTCTACCACGTCCTCCTCCTCCTCCCTGCCCACCTCTGCTCATGCCTCCATGATCAAATCCCCCTCTTACCCTGCCCCCGTTATCAGGACCACTCATGCTCTAGTTTTCTCAGGGTCCAGAAAAACCTCCAGACTTCTGCTCTTTACATACCCATGCTACTGGGATGGTCCTGTGTGAACGCACTTTGCTGCCTGTACCTGCTTCTCTGCTGGCTGTATTGGCTTGGAGCCTGGCTGTAGGATCCAGTTTTGGGGGGTGGGATAACTAGTGGGGGCTGCTGCCCATAGTTGCTCTGTTGACCATAGCTAATCTGCTGACCATAGCTACTATGCTTCCCATAGGTATTCTGCTGAGTAACTGCTCTGATCATAATTCATTGGCTGGGTAGAGGAATAGCTGATTGGAGGATAGGATGGCAATGCAGTGACTGTCTGCATGGGGTAGCTGCCAGGCACCTGTGGGTAACTGTAGTTGCTTTGTCCATATCCTAGGCTGGGCTAGCTGTAGTCTGCTGTACTAGATTGAGGCTGACTAGTCTCGGTAGGGTTGCTACCATCCTGGGGTCTCGCAGGTGCAGCAGTTGATACCTGCTGCCCGTAGGTGGGATAAGCAGTCTGGGTGCCATATGCAGACTGTGCTACGTAAGATGCCTGGGTGGTCGTAACTGTAGCAGTGATGGTATCATAAGCCCCCCTCCCATATCCTTGGGTAGGCTGACTAAGCCTGAGGTGCAGTTGGTGTAGTATAACCTGTTGGAGGCTGTCTGTAAGAGGTTGCATATGCAGTCTGCCCATATGTTGCAGTTGTCTGAGCCTGTGTGTAGCTGACATCAGTAGGTCGCCCACAGGTTCCATAACTTTGTTACTCATGTGCCTGGGTGGTCTGTGCATACCCTTGAACTGGATGGGCTGCATAAGCACTGTAGCCCTGCTGGGCGGCAGCTTGACTCTAGGTTCTGTAGTCCATGGATGCCATTTTCTCTCCCTCCTCCTCCTCCGACTTTGTGTTTCTTAATGAAAATTCCCAGATCTTCATAGGAGATTGAATGAAGCCAGAAGCCGATAGTTTGCATGTAATTCACTAATTTTCTGTATGTCAAAGTTCATTTTTAATTTGACCTCAACCTAAGTAATTTTTTTAGACACTACCTAGTAAATCAGTCAGAATAGGAAACAAACAAATAAATCTAAAACATTTCTCTCTCTCCTTTTTTTTTTTAATCTGGACCTGTGATTTCACCAGTTTAGGGTGCAGCTGTGGAACAAATCCATATATAAGGATCCCTGCTGGCCACATATCTACTTAGTTTTTAAATGTAATGTATTTTTACTTATTTTGTTAAATATCTCCCACTTACATTTTAATTTGGTCAGGCCCCACTGAGGAGGGTTGCCAGGTTCCATATTTGATACTTCTGGTGGAGGGAACTCAAAATTTGGGATGAGGATGTTCCCTCCATCTAGGCAGACCTGCATCTGCTCTGCAACTAGACAGGGACACTGAGAGTTGTGACTTTGTCAAGGTCTCTCAGCCAGTATGCATCAGAGGCAGGATTCAAACCCAGGTCATTTTCATTCTAAGACCTCCCTTCTATCTACTACTTTGTGCTGACTCTACAGTGATAACTTGGTGGGAGCTGCTTAATGTCCAGCATTAAGCATGATTGGAGATGTAAATAAAAAAAGAAGTGACCAGGCCATGTAGGTTGTTCAGGGAAGAACCATGAACTCCATTTATTGATGCCTAGAACAAAGTTTTTAAAGATCCAAATGACAAAGATTCAAGTTTCCTTATCTCGATCATATTCTGGAATATTATTACAAATAGAATAGTCTGCCATACCCGGCAAGTAGCTTGGATAAGACAAGGCTTATTATCAAGGACCCTGGAAGTCATGGGAAAGGTCAGTTGTCTTTTTATCAAAATGTATCTTACAGGACAAAGGATGCTCCCTGAGAGCAGGCCACAATCTCAAAGACATTTGCATCGAAACCTGTCTCAAAGACATCTGCATAGAAGTCGGATCCCTGAGAATCAAGTATTTTGACTTACAATAGTCTTTAGCATAATATGATAAGGAACATGTCCTTTTTGGTGCCTGAAATTTGGGGGTAAAGGTTTTGACGTCAGGATCTCAGACAGAAGTCTTTTTAAGTGCATCTTGGAGGTTCTTTTGGGGGAGCCAGCCTTTGCAAGCTGCATCACCTTGAGAGGAATTAGGGTACATAATTAAGGTCTCTCCTCTGAGTCCTGGATCAGGCCTAATTGGCTCGCTATAATAACTGAATAATAATCATAACTAACATTTGCAAAGAACCTTACATGCTTTATTTCATTTATTTCTTATGACAAATTATTAAACAAACATGAATATTACTCCTCTCATTCTCTAGATCAAGAAGTTGAAAGTCAAAGAGTGACTTGTCTCATGCTTAATGTCAAATGTAGGATTTGACCCCAGGTCTTTTGGCCCAACATTACTCCCCTAAACCACGCTGTCTTTCAAACTTAAAAAAAGAAAAACCTAAAATATTTTCATATTCTAAACTAAACCATTATCTAATTGGGTTTGGGTTCTTTGATCCTGACCAAGTACTAAAACTTAGACCTAAAGAGATATGTCTAAAAAAATTCAAATAGTGTTTTTCCAATTCAAGTTCATTGCCAGGATGAGCCAGGAGTTTTAATTCCAGTTGTATTACCGGTAACAAGTTGGGCAAAAATAACATACCGGATATAGTCATTAAATAACCTCACTGAAAATTGATTGAAATCTCTTCAGGAACCGAAACCAGCCTGGCCTGAAGCCGCGGCTGTGCCCCAGGGGCGGCTGGACGGGAAGAGCTGAGAAGCTTCAGGTGAGCAGATTAGCGGCAGCTGTGAATGGGATTTGTGAAAGGGGGAGATAAGCAGTCTGGCCAGAAGGCCTCCAGAGAGGAAAAGTGAAAGGCAGAGGTTTTGCACCCGCCTCGGCTTTGCAGCTTCCCGCCGCGGCCTGCAGACAGCAGGGGGACTGAGCAACTGGTCTGGCCAGGGCTCTCGCGTTGAGTGGCTTAGATCCAGATAGCCGTCTTGGGCCTCGGTCTTGGAGTCTTTATTATCTGGTCAGCCGGAAGTATATAGGAAGAGTTCCCAGCCTCTTTCTAGGAGCTACGGCAGCCGGGAGGACCCCAGCGATTTGGGACAGAGCTTTCCCTTCTGGAAGCAGAGCCCCACAGAGACTTTA
>CM053582.1:503512407-503607952 GCA_028627135.1 Pseudochirops cupreus
AAGGAAGGAAGGAAGGAAGGAAGGGAGGGAGGAAGGAAGGAAGAAAGGAAGGAGAAGAAGAAAGGAAGGAAGGAGAAGAAGAGAGGGAGGAAGGAAGGAAGGAAAGAAGAAAGGAGAAGAAGAGAGGGAGGAAGGAAAGAAGAAAGAAGGAAAAGGAGGGAGGAAGGAAGGAAAAGAAACATTCTCCATTCTCAAAGAATACAGATTCTAAATGAGGAAACATGTTGTTTATTCATATGCACGAATATGCAGACTAAGTATAAAAAGAAAAAAAAACAAACAAATAAAAGTAGTTAGGTAAGAAGGGTATTAACCACTGGGGGACCAAGAAAGGCTTCACAGAAAGGTTGTACATGTGATTCTATGAGGCAGAGGTGAAAAAGGAAGTACATGATAGTCCTGGGGGGCCTCTAGTGTAAAGACAACAAGACAATCTCCATCTCCACATCTTCTCTGGACAGTGGAAGGGCTGGCTCTTTAGTTAATCCAAAAACCACCCCTTCATTTGAAGAGTAAAGACAAATCCCCAGGGGATCAAAGAAGGAAACACTGGTATGGTACACACACACACACACACACACACACACACACACACACACACACACACGCACACACACACATACACACATACGCAATGTTTATATACATATATATGCACTCATATGTTTATATAATTTATATATATTAATAATTACCAAATCTGCCACCTATCCGTCCTGATCTTGACAGTGCCAAGACAAAGGAGAGATGTCTAATCCTTAGACAAGAAGGGAGTTAATAACAACTATTTACATTTCTATATTACTTTAAAGAGGTACCATTATAATTTATGCCCATTTAGGAGATGATCATAGGAATACAGGGGGTGGCTAGGTGGTATAGTGGTTACAGCACTGGACCTTGGAGTCAGGAAGGCCTGAATTCCAATCTGATCTCTAGCTGTGTGATCCTGGGCTAGTCACTTATTCCTGTTTGTCTCAATTTCCTCATATGTAGAATGAGCCAGAAAAGGAAATGGCCAACCCCTCCAGTGTCTTTGCCAAGAAAACCCCAAATGGGGTCATGAAGAATCAGACATGCCTGACAAACGACTGAACAACAACATGGGATCATAGCTTTAGGGCTTGAGGGGGCCTTAGAGATCATCTCATCCAACCCCTTCATTTCGCTGAGGAAACTGAGGCCTAGAGAGTCTGAACAACTCTCCAGGTGGCCCAGGTGGTGAGAGGCAGAGAAGAAATCTCGGTCCTGCAGGATTCCGCTCCAGGCCCTCTGGACTCCAAGTGCACAGCTGGGAAATCCTCTCCACATTCCTTCCCATCTGGCAGGTTATGACTGTGCAGGCCATTTTCCTGGGACACCACCATGAAGCCTCCCTGATTCTCCTCTCCCAGCCCCCTTTTTGGCTCTTCTACTGTTTTCCTGGCTTTACACTGAGGCACCTGTCCCACCAGGCCGTAGCCCCTCCAGGTCACTGGGCAAACCCCCCCTCAGCCTGCAAAGATGTTCTGAAGCTGCCTGTCACTGTGTACACGGCAAGTAGCCCTGGGGTGTCACTGGCATGCTTCCTCTTCTCCTCCTAGCCCGTTTCCAGCTACACTGTTTTTCTGTTAGATTAAGGCAAAGATTACCTTGCTTAATGCATTCTCCTT
This sequence comes from Pseudochirops cupreus, assembly GCA_028627135.1. NCBI lineage: Eukaryota > Metazoa > Chordata > Mammalia > Diprotodontia > Pseudocheiridae > Pseudochirops > Pseudochirops cupreus. The sequence goes on from CM053582.1 coordinate 503,514,060, forward strand.
GACGTGCTTCTCTCTCTGCTCCCAAACACACAGCCCAGGACACAGCTCCCAGGAGAGGCTGTTTCTGGGCACGGCTAATAAGGAGGAGGCTCAGAATTAAACCAAGGCCACACACTGGTCCTGTTCTTTTAGAGGTGACCCATCCCACAGGTGAGAGCTTTTGTTCTGTTGTCATTTCCGGGAACACTTTGACCCCTTTAAGAGCTAAACTGTCAATCATGATGCCTTAGTCTGGGTTTCAAGGGAGCAGAGGGCTGCTTACTTCCTGTCCTGAAGTGCTGCCCCATTTCTGTGTTGTAGTAAACAGTGGCCAAAGCCCGCCTCAGACAGATGCATTTCTGGGCCAATCAACTAAATCCAGGTTAATAATAATCACTCCAGCCACCTCCATCCCATTGGGAAACTTTGAGTGTAAGTCAATTAATGCTAGTAAAGTGCTTTTTGTCTCTGAATTTGAGGTTCTCCTTCCTAGGGAATTATTCTTATTATATCAACTCTCCCCAAAGAAGTTAATGAAAAGATAGCATGTCACATGGTTGGTTCTACCCTCTGGATTAACTGGAACAGCCTCCCAGCTGGTCCTGTCCAGTTCAAAGAACTATTAGCTCTGATTTTCCGAGGGCAAGTGTGCAAGCCAAGGGGTGCAGAGGAAAGTGTCCTGGACTGTGAGGCAGGAGACCAAGCTCTGCAGCAAAATTACTATATGACCTTGGGTGAATACCTCCCCTTCTTTGGGGCCCCAATTTCCTCCCCTGTATAGTAAAGGGGTTGGATTTGATCTTCTCCAAAGTTCCCTTCAAGTTTTTTAATATTCTATGAGAAGCAGATTGCTGTTTGGTTCATAAGGGGGATTCTTCAAAGTTCTTTCAGGGAAAGAATGAAGGGGAGGAGAATCAGGGAGTGTGAGGGCTTAGCACGAGGAAGAGCCCCTCCCCTGACTCCCACCTGACATACAATCACTATCAGACGGTGCTCCTCCCACCCCTTGCCCACAACTGGGAAGCAGATGAGGGTCCCCCCTCCCATATTGCTGTTCTGCACACACAGGTGGTACCACCTGCCACCAGGGCCTTGATTCTCCATCATTCTACAATCGATTTTGGCCCTGTAACAATTTGCTTAGGAAGGGAATGGAGTGCCTTGAGTGAAAGGAGGAAGAAAGGAGGGGGAGTTCGGAGGGAAAGAATGGCCTTTGAAGTTTGTAACCATCTTATTTAAAACATCCTCAGTCATCCCCTATTCGGCTGATGTCAGGAGGGCCTATTACCAGACCGAGATCAAATGGAACAGAAAGAATCCCTTGTTGCTCACCAGGCTACAGTCATATATCAAGCCCTTCATGCAGACTCAATTCCTAACTTTCCCCCAAACAGATTGATATTTTCCTCTTCTACTTTCTGGGAAGGAGACACATCTGATTTTGTTTCAAGTGGAGTTTATGAGGCAGTTCCTAGATGAAACTAGCACCCATTGTCTTGGAAATCGGAGTGCCAGACAATTCTATTCCTTCTCTCCTGGCTAACTTGGTGACCCGTATTTTGCTTTCAGTACCATACAAGGAAAAATGCAAACCACAGAAGGCATTCTAAGATTTGATCTTAGATAAATCCACTTGCAGGGTTTGGGTCCTCTGCTGCTTTCTCACCCCCAATTCCTCTCTCTTTCTTATTTCTTCTATGGTGTTAGAGAACCAGTCTCACATTGAAAAAGACTTGTGTTTGAGTCCTGCCTGACTTGTATTGACTGTGTGAACCAGGGTAAGTCACTTAACTTTGTGCTCCAGGCAATTCTTTAAGACTATAAATTTCAGAGAATGTACCTCCTGCATTGGGAGAGGGAGTTTCCTCTCCTGGAAGTGCCTTTTACTAATGAAATTACATGTCCAGTACCTGTTTTGCCTTTATTTTTTGGATAATTTAAGGATGCATGGTTCTTAGTCTCAGTGCAACAGGATGAGAACATCTCAAGAAATGGACTCTTTCTTCATCAACCAGTCAAGGCAGGAGACCTGCATTTTTGTTTTGGTCTTCCCATTGTTATTAAGAAGTTAGGTGGCACGGCTAGGTGGAGCAGTGAATAGAGTACTAGCCCCGGAGTCAGGAGGACCTGAGTTCAAATATGACCTCAGACACTAGCCATGTGACCTTGGGCAAGTCACTTATATTACTTCTCTGAGACCCAGGCTCCTTATTCATAAAGTGGGCTGTCAATGCAGATTGGCATCGGTCAAATTGTCTCCTTCCCTCCTCTTCATCTTCTCACAGGGTTATTGAGAAGAGAGCAGTTTGTAAACCTTAGAGAGAATATAAGCTTCTTGAGGGCAAGGGCTGTGCCTTCCTTATCTTTGTCTCTCCAGAGCCCGCCACTGCCTGGCATGCAGCAGGCCCTTGAAAAATGACTGTGGAATTAACTGCTATAGAGGGTATCCCAAAAGTCTTGTAGAATTTTGAGCTTTTAAAGCTTTAAAATTCACTAAGACTTTTGGAACATCCTGTATAGATGTGATTTGTTCTTGTAGCTGTTGTTACTCCCATGATGTAGTCTCTGATCCTCAGAAATGGGAGTGGTCATGGTAGGGACAGATGAGTAGGCAGTGTGGTGCAGTGGAAAGAGCAGTGGACCTGGAGACAGAAGACTCAAATTCTACCTATCCTCAAGTTAAAATTCTGCCTCTAAACCTTAACCTCTCTAAGACCCGGTTTCTTCCTCTATAAACTGGGAATGATAACACCTGTGGTTTCTACTTCATTGGGGGTGTTGTGAAGCTTACATGAAATAATGGCTATAAAGGACTTAATTTCTGTATGATCTTAGCCAAGGTCCCTTAATTTGTGTGTATGTAGGCCTCACTTTTCTTATCTGTAATGTGAGGCAGTTGGATTAGATGCCCTCAAAGGCCCTTTTTATCACCAAATCTCTGATCTATGAGTCTATAAATTTTGGTTAAAGGATCAAATCAAGAAAAGATTCACTAGGGCAGTGGTTCTCAACCTGTGGGTCGCGACCCCTTTGGGGTCGAACGATCCTTTCACAGGGGTCACAGGGATCGCCTAAGACCATTGGAAAACACATATTTCCGATGGTCTTAGGAACCAAGACACTGCTCCTCTATCCATCTCCAGGCATGTCTGCCCACATGCAGATACGCCCACATACGAGTATTAAAGGGTCCCAGCATTAGGAAGGTTGAGAACCACTGCATTAGGGCTTTGTCAGTAAGTGCAGGCTGTGTCTTACCTCTGGGTACAGCTAGGTATATCCCCAGATTTCCTATATTCAAAGAATTTTTTCACTTTCTCCTTTTTCTCCTTCTCCTCTTCCTCCTCCTCCTCTTCCTCCTCATCTACCTCCTTCTTCTCCTTCCTATCATCTTTTCTCCTTCTCTTTCTCCTTTTTCCTTCTTCCTCCTCCTTCTTTCTTAACACTTTCTCATCAGTGAATATTTCATTATGTCCCAAAGAGACTGGAGACAATTTCTGTCCATGGGATGCCCACTTCCCATGTGAATGTGGGATACTTGTGATTAGATTTGTACCCATTGGAATCTTTTCTGTCCTTTCACATATTGCTTTGTTCTTGGGGAGATGCATGGCCTTAATCACCAGGTAAGACTTCTCTATTTGAAATGGTAAAATTATTATCCTGTTTGTTCCACCCCCTCCCCGCGCTCCCCCCCCCCCGCCACTTTTTTCCTCAAGAGCAATCCCTGATTACTGTTGTTTATTGGCACTGGTTGCAATTGTGCCATTCTGATACTAAACTCCAAATATTTTGGACACTTGGGTGATGGGTAAGCACAATTTTTAACTCAGTCAAAAAGGACAGTGATCAGGCCCTTCTGCCTTCAAGATCTGTACCATAGCAAGGCATTCTCTTCTCCTTAACATGGAAATAACAGCACATATACTTATATGTCTTTTATTTAATATCCGTTTAGCAATACCTGCAAAGATATACATTCCATAGCAAGTTAGCCCTGCTGAGAATGAGATATAACAATTTCTGATTCCTTGGTGTAAACTTGTCCAGGTTTCTTAGGGGCACATCTCCTAGTTCTTTGTAGTGACATGTTGACATGAAGCATCTATGGACAGAGACAGGAGAGTCTGACCATCTCATCTAAGCTTTTATACTTCATTCTGGTGTGATATCTCTGCTCTTGGCTTTTTTATTTCCAGTTTGGGATTCTGGGCATTTTAATTGGGGAGGTATGGAGGTGTGGTAGTATCTAGTTTCCATCTCTTTTGATCTTCACTTTATGGGGATTTTTTGCCTTTCTTGATTGGTCACATCCTTGATTATAGAATGGTTCCTTGGCATATAGCCTAGGCCTTCATGACCCTGGCAAAACTTTTTATCTTCTTATATAGGGCAAGGTCCTTTCAGAAATATTGCCAAGCAAGTGAAATATCTACAGATGTTTTTCACCCAATTATATACACATATTTCTTTTGCTGGGAGATAAGGAAAGGAAGGAATCTTCATATGGGGGTTTTGCCTTTGTAGGTATACCAGATACAGCAAATATTTCTTGAATTCCAGGGTAGTGTAGAATATTTAACAATGCAAGTGTTTATGGAAAAGAAGAGGGAGGAGAAGGAGAAGAAGAAGAAGAAGAAGAAGAAGAAGAAGAAGAAGAAGAAGAAGAAGAAGACGAAGAAGAAGAAGAAGAAGAAGAAGAAGAAGAAGAAGAAGAAGAAGAAGAAGAAGAAGAAGGAGGAGGAGGAGGAGGAGGAGGAGGAGGAGGAGGAGGAGGAGGAGGAGGAGAAGAAGAAGAAGAAGAAGATGACAATGATGATGACAGAGGAGGAGGACAAAGAGGAGAAAGAAGACAAGAAAGACAAAATGAAGAGGAAAAGGAGGAAGGGGAAGGAAAATGAGTTAGAAGAAGAAGAAAAAAGAGGATGAAAGTTATGAGGTGCTACAGAAGTAACAGTAGCTTATATTTTTATCATCTTTATGGTTCTAGAATGTTTTATATGCATGATCTCATTTGATCCTCACAATAACCCTGTGAGATGTGCAGGGTAAATATTCTTTCAGTTTTACAGATCAGTAAGCCAAATGCAGAGAAGCTACCTTGCTTACCCAAGGGTCACACAACTAGTAGGTGATAGAGTCAGGCCTCTGATTCAGAGCCAAGTTCTATTTCTTCTACCCACTAGTCCATGTTGTCTCTCGAATTCAAGATTAAAAAAACAAAACAAAATGTAATTCCTGAGGAATTCATCAAGTTGGGTCAGGTAAGCTGGAATATTGATATAAAATGCAAAATATTCTCCTAGCCCAGAAGAGTAACAACATCCTTCTTGCCGGGTTGTGTTAGCTGTAACAGAAAAAAAAAATACCATGCTATGTTACAGAAGATCAGGACAATGCCACATGCCAAAGTTTGGTCCTTTTAAAAGTTTTCTATTGAATAAGTGCCAGATAACACACGTAAAAGAAGATGAGTGTTCAAATGAGAGAATAACATATGAATGTATGGAAATACTTTTTGCAAGTTTTAGATAAAATTCAAAGTCTACCTCCATATTAATTCAATTAAGTTCAATTGAACAAACATTTATTTATTCAATGCCTACTGTATGCAAAGTTCTTTGCTAGACATAAAGATAAATTCACCCACTTCCTTGCCTTCAAGAAGTTTATAATCTAGGAGGAGTAACAAAGTAATTATAACACATACGGAATTATGATACAAATTAGAATATGTTTAAATCCTTAGGGGAGTTGATACAGAAACAGAAGACATTAAAGAAGAGAGATAGTTAATTTGATTCAGTAAGCATTTATTAGGCACCTAGATAATGCAGTAGATGGAATACTGGGCCAGGAATCAGAAAGACCTTAATTCAAATTTGACTTCCCACACTCAGTTGTGTGACTCTGGACAAGTTGTCTAATCACTATCTGCCTCAGTTTCCCTATCTGTAAACTGAGATTAATAATATTACCTACCTCCCCAGGTTGTTGTGAAGATAAAATGAGGTAATATTTAGAATGTGCTTTGCAAATCTTAAAGTGCTACATAAATGCTTCCAGGTACCATGTTGAGTTCACTGGAGGAATAGAGACAAAATGAGACTGCCTCTGCCTTTAAGAAATTTGAATGTATTCTACTGGGGGAACAACATGTGTATACATAAGTAAGTAAAAAGTAATTTCTGAATTGAAGGCAAAGGCCATACATGAAGGGCAATTTTGTCAATGATAGAACATGTACTCCAGAGGGCATACTGAATGAATAGGAAGAGCTGCCTAGGAACACTGGATGAATGGGGTTGCACGGATGGGTATGAGGAACAGTGGACAGGGAAGGGAACTTCAGTTGAGCTACTCACAACTCAAACGCACAGGGATCCTGAGTTGAGCCATACATAGGCCCAAAGATTGTCATACCTTTTGCGGTAGCAAAGGTAATATTGGTTCATTTGTTTATTAAGGCCTAAGAACTGAGAAAGAGGTAGAGAAGGGGAAGATTACTGCTCAAGCCATGGGAAGGTAAAGTGCTGAGACCAGGCAGATAAGAGGGATGACGTACTTACCTTCAGCCAGGTCAACTCGGCTCTTCATCAGGACCTTCACTAAAGTTGAATAGACTGTTGCCCCAAGGTGAGGGATGCATAAAGATGTTTCTTCTCTTAGACTGGTGGCAGGTAAAGAGTTTGATGGGTGGCAAAGCAGATGTCTAGTCCTAAGTCCAGATGGATAATCAAGATATTTTAACAGAAGACTTCATGGAGAAGGTGGCATGTGAGCTGGGCTTCAAAGGAAGAGGAAGATTAACAAGCAGAGATGAGCCAGAAAGTCCATCATCAGCATGGGAGATGGTGTTTGCAAAAGCATGAAGGTAAAGGGGAGCAAGACTAGGTGAGGAGACAACAGTTTGTTTGGAAGATAAAGGACGTGAAGGGGAGCAGTAGAATAAGGCTAGAAAAGTAGGCTAGAGCCCAATCATGGAGTCCTTTTAGATAGATATTGGGGAGCTATGTAAGGCTTTTGATCAGGGGAGTGATGTGATCAGACCTGTACACTAGAAAGATTACTTGGGTAGTAGTATGAAGGATTGGCCAGTGAGGGGAAAGAATGGAAGGAGGAAGGTTTATTTTGGGCATTTTGTGAATAGTATACATGAGAAGTAATGAAGGCTTGAAGTAGGATATTTGGCCATGGAAGTATAAAGGCAGGGACACATGCCAGAGAGGTCTAGAGGTGGGTAGAATTGACAGGAATTAGAAACTGATTGGATGTGGGAGTGAAGGAGAGGGAAGATGAAGCCAAAGTTTTAAACCTGAATGACTCGAACAGTGCCTTCACCAGAGGTACAACTAGCCTGTGGCCTCTGAAGCTTTGATCCAAGAGACCAGCAGTGATAGGATTCTTTTTCCATAGTGTTGGTGCCTCAGGCAGCATGTAGACTGGTGGGAAAATGTGAGGTGTGGAGGACTCTTGCAAGGAGACCAGGAGCCATAATCCCTTCCCCATAACAGTACCAAGGGCCTATTTCCTCCAATGCCATGAAGGCTTGAAGGAACCAGATTAGGGTAGACTGCATCCTTGGGATTAAGCCACAATGAATTTCTAGAATCATGGGCAGTGGTGATGTGTGTTGTCCTTGGGATGTCTTCGGGTCTTTGTCTCCTTTGCAATTCCTATTCCCAAAGCTTAACTGAATTTCCCCAGGTACTACCAGCAAAAATAAGGAAACTAGAAGGAGGAATATGGAGGATTTAAGTGGCCTATTGAGTTTGATGCACTGATGCAACAGGAAATCCAGTCATCCAAGAGGCGACACTCAGTAGGCTGCTGGAAACTACAGCATGTAACAACCCAAGATAGTGTATTAGAGAAAGTGTGGCCTGGGATTTCCTAATTACTTATCCTGCTAATAAAAGATAAGCTGAGAGAATAGGAAGATATGCCTAACCTCCAAAGCAATTTCATTGGGCCTCCAATGAAATCTTTCCCCAAAGGCTCTGCTTCTGATGAAGATTTTTGGATTGATCTTTGAAGCCCCTACCTCCCCAAGAATATTCCGGTCTTTGGCATCTCATCTTTGAACTCTTCTAATCAGAGACCATGTACCTATCTAGGATTGGGGTGTCAGGGGAGGAAGAGGAGAGAAGAAAAATCTGGGGGTTATAGGAAACAGCCAACTCCATAATTTTGCCCAGGTTTACAGCCATTGCTACTATACATAACCCATTACTGTTTTCATAAGCTTCTCCATATTCATCATATTCGAGTTTCTTACAGGATAGTTTTAACTCCCATTCAAAGGCCAAGCCCAAGTGGGTGTGAATTAGTCAGTCAGTCAGCTATTCTCAATGTATTGCCAACAGATTAAGGAGTACCTGGGGGCAAGGGAACATCTTCCATGCCAGAAGAAAGCTATAGGTCTTATCTATACTTGAAAATTCCCTACTTAGTGTAGGGAGACATAGACATTTTGACATTGTGGAGCTGAAAAGGGCCTTGGAAGTCATCTAGCCTGACCTCCTGATTTTCTGAATGAGGAAAGTGAGAGTCAGAGAAGGGAGGTGATTCACCCAGGAACACAAAGATAGTAAGTGGTAGAACCAGCATTTGAACATAGGCCTTTTGGCTTGAAAGCCAGAGTTTTTCTCATTGTACCACCTCATCGGTACCAAAATAATGTTCCCATCCTTTAGTTGTTAACCAACTAGTTAACCAAGAATTAACCCTGACCAGGCTTCTTCTGTGAACACTCATTATACAAGAGGCTTTTAACTTTTTTATATGTCATGGACCCCCTTTGGCAGTCTGGTGAGGCCTATGGACCCCTTCTCTGTTTTTAAATGCATAAAATAAAATATATAGAATTACAAAGAAAAGCAATTATATTGAAAAATAGCTATCAATTTAAAAAAATTAAGTTCACAGGCCTAAAGCTAAAAACCATTGCTCTACACAAACTCGGATATAAATGTCCTGTTAGCCAAGGAGATGATACTAAAAGAAATCCAATTTCTCTACCATACTTCCATACAATTCTGAACTTTTCTCACCTCTTATACACCCATAGGGTAGGACATTGTTTGCTTCTCACCCAGAAGTCACCTCAAAGTTGGCATAGTGGGAAAAAATCCGGTCTAGGAGCCAGGTGTCTTTCTTAATCCAGGTATGCCTACTAACTCATCATGGGACTTTAAGCATCTAACTCCTAGGGGCCTCATTTTCTTAATCTAATAAAGTGAGGGAGTAGATGATTTTTATGCCCCTTCCTTGGTTTAACATCCTACAATTTAGTGATAAGGTAGTTGTTGAAGGAAAGTGGGAAGAAACCAAAATTGTCATTTAGGCAAACATTTTTAGTAACACCCCATCTTGCTTACAAAAGAAATAAAACATTGGAAGCCCTGAAAGGTTGATTTCAATGCTTTGTATCTCTCCTCTTTGAGGATTTGCTCCCATGCTCTTTAGCACAGACTCCCACTGATATCTCAAGGCATTTCCTTTCCTCTATTAAAGGACAGTGGATATTTTCTCATGTTACACAGTATTTAGTTGGCATCTGGGGTCAGCAGATGTAACCCGTGATTTCTGGTGTGGTGGTTGATCTCTCAGGAAGAGCCAATGTGGTAACATACCGTCTCTTGAACCATGACTACTCTGCTGAGAGAAGATTTGAGCCCCATGGAGAATAGGGCCAAATTTTTTCCCTGATCAAATCGTACTAATCTTGTGCCCAAAGTAATAATAGTCATCAGTGATAGAGCTGTGTGAAACTAGCAATTTTCACTTCACAGGAATTTGTCTGGGAAAATAACAGTTTTTCACCTCTGGAAACTGCCATTTGGTTTCATGAAAAATTCAAGGTGAAAAGAAATGGGGGAGAAAAAATTTCAATTTTTCATTAGCTAGTTTTTGGCAGAAGTGACTTGCTTTTTCAAATCCTTCTCCCCATTTCCATTCCTGCCTCCTAAATGATGGTTTATCTGATCAATCTGCAATCAGTTCTTAAGCACCCATTAGGCTCCAGATACTATTCATTATAGGCACTAGCCATACACAGACAAAATTGAAATAGTCCATGCTTTCAAGGTGTCAGACTTTTCTTTGCCATGAGAAGACTGAAAGAAATAAGGAATTTGATTAGAAAAGACAGAAAGGGAATGGAATAGATAAAAAGAGACTCTTTTAAAAATCCCAATTGGTCTCATGTGTCAAAAAACTGGTGATGATTCCCCCTAAATTATTCAATGAGAGAGCCATGGGTCTAGTGGAGCAAAGGGGTCAAGGTTCCTAGGCCATCCCTAGGGAACAGAGGGCTTCAGGGTATTCACACCATATGTCTCCTGATGTCCCTTCATTCTCAATGCATGCATCTAGGTGAACTCCAGTTTAAATGAACATCCAAAGGGAAACAAAGTCGCTAAAAGGCTACCTATGATCCAAAGAAAATGTGTGGAAGGAAGTGAGAAAGAGCAAAGTCTCATATTATTTTCCCCAGATAATGAGGGGATGGGAGGAATTCATGAGGTGTGTATGTATATATGTGCACCTCAGGGGTTTTTTTTTAGATCATTTTGCTTTGTAGCAAGAGCTGGTAGGCAATTCCTTCTTTCTTTCTGCTCTCTTGAGGCCCTGTCTACCCTCAGTTATCTGAGTTATCTCAGCTATCTCAGAGTACAGGCACCACCCTCAGGGAAGCTTAACCCAAAGGGTGGATCTTGCCTCTATTACCAAGACCTCAGACAAATCAATCTCTCTGAGCCTTATTTTCTTCATCTGTAAAATGGGATAAGAGTGCCCGCATTACTTCTTAGATGAGATAATAGATGCAAAGAATTCTGAAAACTTGCAAACAAATGCATAAAATATGTCATTAAATCCTCAGAATTTTGGTCCCATTTTGGAAAGACTGCTGGGCTCAGTGTCAGGAAGACTGTGTTGGTTCAAACCCAATTTCTGATACTTATTAGCTGTGTGAACCTGGTTAAGTCTCTTAATCTCTATGTGTTTCAGACAACTTCCCGAGTCATAGATGTCATTCAGTCAACAAGTATTTAAGTCCTGATCTTTGCTGGGTATTATGCTAAGCACCAGGGATATACAAAAATACTTATGTATTTGTGGAAGCCAGGACCTGGAAACTAAGGGGGAATTCATCAATTGGGAAGTGGATGAATAAAGTATGGTTTGTGAAGGTGACAGAATTCCATGTGCCATAAGAAATGATGAAGGGAATGGTTTCAAAGAAACCTGAGAAGTCTTATATAAACAGATGCAGAGTCAAGTGAGTAGTATTGTGAGAAAAACATCTATTATAACGACAACATTGTAAAAACGTGAAAGACTTGAGACCAACGCAGTAGCCAATGGTAATCACAAGAGTGATGGTACTGAATGTCACCTATCTCCTGACAAGAGAAATAATGGATTAAATACACAGAACAACACTCACATTTTTGGATGTGTCCAATGTGGGAATTTGATTTACCTTATTATGAATGTTTGTTATGAAGATTTTTCTTTTCTTTTTTTTTTGTCTTCAGAGGAGGCAGAAGGAAGGAGGGAGAGGAAATTAACATGTATTAGTTGAAAAACAATTAAAATAAAGAAGACTTGAGGCTAGTGCTAAAACACAACCCTCTCCCCCCAGTATCATCTTTCAAAAACCCTACCTGGGGCTCATCTTAGGCAGAGACAGAAGAGTCACATGCCTGGGTGCTGTGATTTGGTGGGTATAAAGAGGTACTTCTGTCTCCATAATCTAATATTACAAATGTGGCCTTGCCTGGGTTGTCTATCGTTGTGTCCTCTTGATTTAGGAGAATGGAAGCTGCCTGAGAACATACATGCTGGTTGGTGGAGCTGGTAATCAAAAGAGACTGGAGGAAGAGATAGGAAAGGAAGAGAAGGAGGGAGGCATGGCAGAAGTAGCATAAGCCTCTGAATTCCACTTTCTGCCCTGTATCTATTAGCTTATAAGATAGATGCCTTGGGTCTCCACAGATGTCCAATATTGGAGAGAGGACTCAGAGTCACTTATCAGAAAGACCATCCCTCCTACCTTAAGCCCAATCCTAGCTCAAACACTTTGTGACCTATGACCATGTTGGGTCCCTTCCCTTCTCTGAGCTTCAGGACTATATGACCTGTAGGGCCCCTTCCAGCTCTAAGTCTCCAGTCCTCAGAAAATAAGAGGAGGATAACTTACTAGAATTGGAATTTCCACTGGAAATAGGCTCTGCCCCTACATTACAAATCTCTCTCTCCTTCCCAAGGGAGTAGTCAGTCAACCAGTTGGAGATTGTGAACTCCCACTGACACTCCCATTGACAATGCCAATCTTCAACCTCACCTGAGCCCCCAGAACTCCAGTGAAGGGAAATAAGCAGAGCTTAACACTTGGAATGAAATCAATGACTCACTAAACACTTAGGAAACCACATTCTTCTTATGTTTACATGTAGTGGCTGCCAATGTCTGTGAGAGCTGCCACCAACCAGACAACTTTGGTGATGGCAGCTGATATTAGATGATCTAAGCTGCATCTGCTGTAAATTAAAACGGAAGATTTCTTCAGTGCCACTGAGTATACCATTCAAGCAGAAAATGCGACAGGATATAAAAGGCACGAAAAGCTCAGAGGCATTAGAGTACTATTATAAGCTTGTCAAAGCTGATCACAGAATTGCTGTGTTTTCTTTCACCTGATACAGGTAGTAACTATCTAAAAATTATAGTTACAGGCCTTGGCCCCTTTCTTTTCATGGGAAGAACAACAATAAAACCTTCCAACAGGAAATGAAATCCTCTCTTAACGTTAGTGATTCCTGGACCTTCGTGTGTCAAACAATGACTATGTTTGCAGGAAATCTAATGACATTGCCCCCCTCAAGTGCATGCTGATATTACACGACCAGACATTTAGAATGCAGCTTGCTTTTCTCTTCCCTCCATCTGCCCATCTTTCGTCCCCTTCCCCCTGCCCCATGGGCAGTTCTAAAGAATTTAGATTCGCAAAAGAGAGGTAATGTGGATCAGCAGAGAGAACCGTGATTTGTGTCCCTGAAGAAAAGAGTTCTAATCGTGACTCTACCACACTTCCCTGTGCGATCTTAGCTGAGTTACTATCCCCTCTGGACTCCATTTTAGCAAACATTTATTAATAACAATAATAATAATAAAACTTGTATAGTGTTTACCATGTGCCAAGCCCTGTGCTAAGTTCTTTACAATGATAATCTTATTTGATCCTCACAACAACTCTGGGAGATAGGTACTATTTTTTATCCCCATTTTAAAGTGAGGAAACTGAGGCACATGGAGGTTAAGTGACTTGCCCAAGGTCACACAGGTAGTCAATGACAGAAACACCCTCTGTCATCCTCCACCCTCAAAGAACAAAATTTGTAAGTGTAGTGCAAAGAAAACTAAGTAAGGGAGGAAAGTGAGGGTGCGAAAGAGATTCAGAATTTTCATGGAGTAGATGGCTCCAAGGAAGCCTGGAAGGATTCTGAGAGGGAAAATGTAGGGGGAATGCACCCAAGACATGGTAGATAACTTGTGTGAATACAGAAGACGGCATGATGAGTGCCAGAGTCCACAGTGTCTTGCAGGGGCTGAAATGTAAACTCTCTGCAGACCAGAAGCTTGAAACAAAGGCTGTCAAGGTAGGCAGAAGACAGATTATAGGAGGCTTCAAATGCCAGGCAGGGCAAGAAGTTTGTATTTTCTCTGTGCGTGTATGAACATGTGTGTGTGTGCATGCATGTGCATGTATGTGTATGTGCAGTGCATGTGTGTGCGTGTGCATGTATATACGTATGCGTGTATGTGTGTGCATGTGTACACAGGAGTGAAACGGTCAAAGCTCATTTCCTCATTTGCAAAATGAGAAAGTTGAGAAGATCTCTTCTAGGTCCAACAGTCTGATTTAGTGAATTTCATATTATTGGCCCTATTATTGAATTATGCTCTCCTGTCCCCTTGACTCTTGAACATGAGAATAGGCTGTATTACACACATAGATTTGTGGACAAATCACATCCAGTATAAGTATAGCTGACAAGGAAATTGTTTCCTAACTGTCTATACCCTGTTTGGACATAGGACTCTTGAAACTCCGGCTTTGCTCACTGCCCTGAAAACATGTGGTAAAGAGACATTAACAACTGTTATTAACTGTTGATGTTATAGACACATTAATTTATACTTAAGTGTTTATACTACCTTATTAAACTTATCTACAATATAAACAGTTAGTAACGACTTCTAAGGAGTCAGAGGCACTCTGGTGTCCTAGAAAGAGTGTGGGTTGGAGAGTGGAGAATAGAATTTTCATCTTTGCTCTGACAATATCTGACCGAGGGACCTTTGGCAAGTAATTTTTCCTTTCTGGGCAGCAGGTTTTTTCTTACGTATAATGATGAGGTTCAGTTGAAAGTTCCCTTCCAGCTCTTCCTAATTTCAAGTCGAGAGCTTCCACTGTGCCATCTAGCTGCCCCACTCTCCCTCCATCTCATATATGGGAACTCCTTACTGCCTTATAGACTTAACTCAGGTACCACTTTCTATCCAAATCCTTTCCTGATTCCCCCTCCTGACTGTTAATGCCTTCCTCCCAAATTACCTTGCATTACCTGTCTGTCTTCTGTCTACACCTATCTTTCTATCTATCTATCTATCATCATCACCATCATCATCATCATCATCTACCTATGTCTTGTCTCTATTGTTAGAAGGTTCATTGGGAGCAGGGACTATTGGCTTTTTGTTTTTATAGTGTCTTGTAAATATGATATGATTCATGTATAAATTGTTCCTCCAGGGTAAGGGCTCAATCTCAGCAATAACAAAACATGTGTGCGCATGAGCACACACACACATGCATGCGCACGTGCGCGCGCACACACACACACACACAGACACATACACACACACACACACTTCATTGCTTCTTAGTGAGACAGTCTTCCAGATGGTCTTTGGTGGGCTGACATTTTAATACAGGAGCCCAGAGCTCAGGACTTAAAGGAGCATGACTTTATTGGAGTGGGGTTGGGGTACACTATTTACCAACATAAATCAGAGATGTAGATTTGGGATGGATCCCATCCCCCTCCACAAATACACTTTATCTTTGAGGAAAAATGAGGCCCACTGAGTTTAAGTGAATTTCCCAAGGTCACATAGGCAACTAGGGGCAGTCACAGCACCTGACGCTAGGTCCTCTGACACCAGAACCAGTGTTCTTTCCACTGTACCATTAATAGTAATAAAAATAGCTCATATTTACGTAGCCCTTTGAGTTTTGTCAGGTGCCTTATAAACATTATCTCAAATAAGTGTTATTATTATACCCATTTTACAGATGGGGAAACTGAGGCTGAAAGAATAGATGTTTGACCAGAGTCACACATCCAACAGGTGCCTGAGGTAGAACCTGGATCCAGATCTTCCTGGCTCTGACCAGAAATATAGCCATTAAGCCACGTATAACTATATACCACAGGATGGACAGAAGAGTATTCATAGGAAGGGTGTTATAAAATGTACGTGCATGTGCGTGCTCATTCTGTTTAGATGACTGGCATAGCATCCCTGAAAAAAGACTGTGTTTACCACCTCACCTCTCATTCTTGCCATGACCAGACAAGTAGTACAGCGGATAAGGACAACCTGGAATCAGGAAGACCCGAGTTCAAATGTGACCTCAGACACTTAACACTTACCAGCTGTGTGACCTTGGGCAAGTCACTTAACCCCAATTGCCCCACCTTTCTCGCCTCCAAATAGAAAAGCAAAACAAAAGGAAAAAACCCCAAACTAAGAGTGAGCAAACACTCCCTGCTTTTTCTAGTTCTACAGGTGTTTTCCCCTTTAGTCTCAGGAGCACGTGATCTATCGAGCGATGGCAAGATTTATGAAAGCCAACTTACTATGGTCCAGGTGCCACGGCTGAAAAACAAGAATCAGCCTCTGTTCTGGGTGGGTTGACATTCTGTCTGGAGGGAGATGTCCGTATGTACGTGGCTTGTTCACGGTATCCTGTCCTTCAGCAGTTCTCAACTTCCGCTCTCTTTCAGATGAAACTTTTTCACAATTGTTTTTAAATGATTTTTTTTTCAGTTTGTGGCTGTTGTTGTTTAGTTGTGACCGACTCTAGGTGACCTCACGGACTTCATCCAGGGCTTTTCTTGGCAGAGATACTGGAGTGTCTTGCTGTTTGCTCTCTAGTGTATCCCCGTTTTACAGATGAAGAACTGATACAAATAGGGGTTAGGTGACTTGCCCAGGGTCACACAGCTAGTAAGTTTCTGAGACCGGATTTGTACTCAGCACTTCCTGACTCCAGGCCCAGGGCACCATCCACTGTACCCGCCCCCCCCACCACCTTTTTTCAGTTAACAAGCATTTCTTTTCTCTCCTGTCTACCTCTTTCCTTATTTTCTTCCTTTCCCAATAGAGAAACAAAACAAAACAAAACCCTTGTAACAAATACATAGTCAAGGGAAACAAATTTTTACATTGACCTCAATTGGGCCTTGAGTTCATCACTTCTCTGTCAAGAGTGGGTAACATACTTCATCTTTGGTACTATAGACTTGTGGTTGGTCATTGCAGTGATCAGCTAGTCAGTCAACAAGTATTTATTAAACCCCTAACAATGCCAGGCACTGTGCTGAGTTCTGGGGACAAAAGAAGGATGAAAGACAGACAGTTCAGTCTAGTCACAGACAACAGGAGGCTCAGGACCTTTTTTTGTGGAGGGGGGAAGGCAAGGCAATTGGGGTTAAGTGACTTGCCCAAGGTCACACAGCTAGTAAGTGTGAAGTGTCTGAGGCCGAATTTGAACTCAGGTCCTCCTGACTCCAGGGCTGGTGCTTTATTCACTGAGCCACCCAGCAGCCCCATCAGGGCCCTTTTGAGAAATCAGATTAAAGTTAAGTGATGCAATGCTACTTCATCAGCACCTTTGCCACTTGCAGAACGCTCTGAAAGAAAAAAGGGCCAACACGGGTGGGGAAAATGGTTTTACCCCTGACTTGAAAAACTATTATAAGGATAATCATAATAACTACAGTTTCTAGAGTCCCTTCTATGTGCTGTGCTATAGGTGCTTCTACCTCAATGGATCTTTACAACAACCCTGGGAACTAGGTACTGTTATTATCCCCATTTAACTGAGGTGGAAACAGAAGCAAACAGACGTTAAATGACTTGCCCAAGGCCACACATCCAGTAAGTGTCTGAGGTTGGATTTGAACTCAGATTTTCTTGACTTAAGGCCCAACATTCTATCGACTGAACCACCTAGCTGTTCTGCTGGGCAGCAGAGGGCTTCTTGCACTTAACACTCATTCTGTTGTTGTTTGGCTCCAGCCCTACACTGGGGAAAGCCTAAGTCTTACTGTAAATCTCAAACTTGTGAGTCTGTTTCACGTTTGGTTTGGGGCTAGAGTGTTTATTTTGGCTTAAAGACTGATTTAGGAAGGGCTTGTTATCTCTCTCTCTCCCTTTCTCTCTCTCCCTCCCTCTTCTTCCCACTCTCTCTCTCCCTCTCTCTCTCTCCCTCTCTCTCTCTCTCTTTTTCTCTCTCTCTCCCTTCTCTTCCCTCTCCCTTTTTCTCTCCCCACCCTTTCTTCTCTCTCTCTAAGGTTTCACAGAAGAAGGCTGCAGCAAAACAGTCACTGATTTTTAGATTCTCTCCCTAGTAATAAAGTTATGAAGCTGTGAGCTGGAAAGTCATTGGAATCCTTGGCCCTCTTCTGGGACATTCTCTAGATACACTGTAACTTTCATTTTTTTACTAGGCAGGCAAGTCAACCCCACCAAGGCAGCAAGGCACCCCGAGGGAGAGACTATGGCAGCACACTTCAGGCAAGTCACCACTTGCTGCCATCACCTCAGCTGCCCTATATATCTCTTTAGCTCCTAATGGAGATAGCCCAGGATCTTGAACCTAAGAGCTTTGAGAGCAGTGTGCCTTCCCCTGATCCCCAACTCACCTTCCAGCCCACTCTCCACAGCTGTTCCTGAGAAGAGCAGTCAGTGTAGAGAAGGGGCCCACTTTCCTCAACACCACCAACACAAATGATTGACCCATTGTCACTGACAATAAACCCGAGAGTCCCCCAAGTGGAGGCACCCTTCAGACCAATGGGGCTGTTTCTAGCCCAGACGCCTGCAGCTGTTATCCCAGGAAATGACTCTTGGAGATGTGGCCTGGAAGCTGCTCCTACAGGTGCCATAGCCTCTGTCTCCTTTGGTACCACAGCTACCAATAACCCTAAAAAGAAAATTCTTATCAACAAAAACTTTTGTACTTTAAAATTGTTCCACATATGAAGCTTATATAATCCTATGTGCAGAAATGACCTTAAGATGTATTGCTGTCTGCTCTGTTGCAACCTAAGGACCATGGGACCTTTCCATCTGACTTGCAACTGAAAACTCTTAAGTGTTGTCTCCCTCCCTCATTAGACTGTCAGCTCCTTGAGGGCAGGGACCATATGGCTTCTCAGTTTTTATCTCCACCACTTTATGTATGTATAGTAAATTCTTAATGCTTTTTCATTCATTCCTTTTTCTGAAGCCAGATCTCTTTCCACAATGCCATGTTATCTCTTATTCTGAGACAGGTAGTACAAGCAGTATTTTATTTCCTATTTCTTATGTTCAGGAACTCTTAATTCTAGTCAAACTGACCCCCAGTACACCCATGACATTCCATCACCACCTCCCCAACTTTACACACCTGGAATGTCCTTCCCTCTTCACCTCTGCCATATAGAATCCCTAGCTGCAGCCACTTCCTACTGGAAACCTTTCTGATTCCTCTCAGTTGTGGGTGCTCTTTCCCTCTTAAAAATGATCTTGTATTACTTTGCACTCTCTCCCTCTTAAAAAATCATCTTGTATTACACTGTGTATCCTTTGTATTTAGTTACCTCTGTATATTTAAAATAAAAGCTCCTTGAGGGCAGGGGCTTTATTTTTTCTTTTGCTGTGTCTTTCCATCCCTAGGGCATAACACAAATCCTTGAGTATAGTTTTGCTTAATAAATGTTTAATTAAATCTCCACTTTCCCTCTATAAGGGTGTGCCTCAGGTCCCCCAAGTGGAGGTACCCTCCAGACCAGTGACCTATGTGCATATGAAAGGCCGTACAGGAATGTATTTAGGCAGGTAACAATAACCTTGTGCCATTGGCTTAATTTTGTGTCTTTTCCTTGCCAACACTTATCTATATAAAAGAATGGAAGCCTGTAATATAGCATTTACCATGTGTCTGGCATTCCGCTAAACATTTTACAAGTATTATTTCATTACTCTGCAAGGTAGATGATATGATCTTGCTTATTTTATAGGTGAGGAAAACAGAGGTTAAGTGACTTGCCCAGAGTCATAAAACTTAGTAAGTGTCTGAGACTAAAAAATATGTAGGAACGAAAACCCAGGAAACCTCAAAACTGTAAGGTTGCTTGGGGGAAGATAATCACTACATTCAGAGATTTAGGGGCAGGCATAATGGATAGAATGCTGGAACTCGACTTAGGAAGACTCATCTTCCTGAGTTCAAGCCTGGCTCCAGATACTTACTAGCTGTGTGGCCCTGGGCATGTTATTTTACCCTGTTTGCCTCAGTTTCCTCATCTGTAAAATGAGCTGGAGAAGGAAATGGCAAACCACTCCAGTATCTTTGCCAAGAAACCCAGATAGGGTCATGAAGAGCTGGAAATGATTGAAAAATGACTGAACAACAAAATACAGAGAATAAAATTGGAGAATATATGGAACATTCACCATAAATATAAATGGAGTTGCCTGTGGACAGAAAATTAAGGCTAGTGAAAAGATAGATGCACCTCAGGGCATTGGCTGCTTATGTCTGTACTTTGTTCTAAGAACTCAGCAAATGGGATTGAGAATCTCCTAATGGGGAGTTGATGGGCCTGTTAGTCAGGATTTGGATTGAACAAGTCAATTTACTTTTTAAGGGAAAAGGAGCAAAAAAAATGTGGGGGGAGGGAAGATTGTTTTTGTTGTTATTTTTCTATTCTAAGGTAAGGGTTTCTGCCTTTTCTGAAAGAGCCATAGAAGAAAAAGAGAATGGGGCTTGAAGCTTAAAATGAAGAGCAGTCCCTGCCCTTCCCTTTTGGAGGAGATAGCCACGTATTTCAGTGGAGCCAGAAGCTACAGGCAGTGAACAGCATCAAACCAAACTGTCCAGCAGAGCAGCCTTCAGAGGAAGCTCTGTGTCTTGCTCAGTATCACTTATCTGAAATGTATTTTGTGGAGACTAGGAAACCTTCAGGGAACAAGATTTGTGGGAGCAGTACACTAACAACTCTGAAGACCTCAGAGCCCTGAAGCCTCAGAGCTGTGAGCTTCCCATGTATATGCCCCGGTCTCATGTTTGTATGCCACTCCATGCACATTATTCCCTAGGGATGCTCCCTCTTCCCATTGATATTTTATGTATTTTTGGGATGGTGTGCCTCAGGTTTTTGTGGGAAATGTTTTATAGTTACTTTTGTTATTATATTATTTCATTAAATGCCTTTGCTTTGAACAAATTGTGTCCTCTGACTAACCATTAAGGGTAAACCCACTTGTGGGGGCTCATGAGCTATGATTTTGGGGAATATGGAATCACAAAAAGCCTTGAACATCAGGTAGCCATTTTCTAAGAGATGCCCTCATGAGCTGGGGGGTGGGTGGGATGGAGTGTTAGGGTGAGAGGGGAAGCTGAGGTGCCACCAGGCACTACACATCAATTACATGAAATTTAATCAGTATGGGAAATCCCTTCACCAAAAGTCATTAATTTAGTAGATAAGCTTTAGGGAATTGCCTGAATCCCAGAAAGGTCAAGTTACTTGCCTATGGTCACACAATTTTTAAGTAACAGAGTCAACACTCTCTACTGCCTCATGTTTCCATTGTACAGATAAGAAAAGATGCCTCATAACTGGAAGGACCAGGACTCAAACCCTATTCTCATGTCTCCAAGTTGAATGTTCTTTTCTCCACATCATGTATGTTAACAGCACTTTGCTGAAGCTGAATCATAATTAGGACATTTTGCACCCAGAGCAAAAACTATTAGCAGTCTAAAGCACCTCTTCAGTTGAGAAGAGGGGACAGACACTGCAGGGCATCGGTACAAGTTCAACCCTAGGGAGGGCACCATGTATAAGGTAGAGGGAACAAAGTAGAGTGGGGGAGGAGCTCACCCTAGCCCCCCATCTGGTAATTTCCCATTTTAACTAATCTTGCTAACTAGATGCCAACCTCTGGCATTTTTTCCTGCTGCTAGATGACTTTAATCACTGTTCTCATCCTTTAAATTTGGCACCTTGGAAGGAGGCCCCAGTTGACCCACCCTAGTTTTATGGCTTTGCCTCATCTGCTAAGCAAATTAGCTGGCACGTATTTTATTTCTGTGCCTCTTCTGCCATTCATAAGTGGAACTGCCTATGACTCTAAGAAGGTAAAACCAATCCTACAGGGAGTATGTTGTCAAAGTCACTTTTTAGAGACGAGGGCTCTGGACTTGCTAGGGTCATCAAGCCCCACTTAGTGGGAAGTTCAGCAGATGACAGAGGCATTTAACACAAAAATGTTTGTTTTGCTCTAGTCAAGCACAGCTCCCTCTCCATGTTAGAGACCTGGCTTCCCTAATCCAATGTAGCTTCTGGCGAAAATCACACCAGGTTCTTTGGATGTCAGCATGTGCAGGCCATGCACTGATCCGTATTTAAACGATAAAGGTAACTGGAAAATTGCTGGGGCTTTCCCAGACGGAGCTCTAGACAGCTGAGGAATAAAGCCTCTTTGGATTTGAAAACTCAATTTGTGGGAAGCCTGAATGAGTGTTTGTGAGCAGAATGAGAGGCCTGTGAGTTCATGCACTTACCTGCACCCAAATGAAGGCTGGCAGGTGAATGCTGCTGCCGGATGGTGCCAATGCAAACATTCCTACAGACTTTCTTTTAGATCAGAGTATAACTGAAGCAAGGTCACCCTTTAGAACTGTCTAGTCTATCTGACTTCAGGAAAATCTCATTCATTAAATCATTACGTATTTATTAAACATCTACAAAGTGCCGGGGATATAAATACAAAAACTGTATAATAGTCCCTGTCCTCAGGGACCTTGCATTTCACGGAAGACTTGTTTAAATGAAATTTACTTACCTGTAAAAGCAATGTGAGCTTATCACTACTCAGCCCTCAAAGAGAAGGTCAGAGAAGAGGGCCTACAGAAAGAAGGGAAAGCTATGAAACCAAGCCATCAGAGTCTTTCTTAGGCAGAAACCCCATCTCAACAGAAGACTTGTTATTGTTCAGTTGGGTCCGACTCTCCGTGACCACCGTTGGGGTTTTCTTCACAAAGATACTGGAGTGGTTTGCCATTTCCTTCTCCAGTTCATTTTATAGATGAGGAAACTGAGGCAAATAGGGTTAAGTGACTTGCCCAGGGTCACACAGCAAGTCCGGTGCTCTATTCACTGCACCACCTAGCTGCCCAGAAGACTGGGTATCAGCAAATTCCTGGTTTCCTAATCTAAGAGGACCCCCAGCAGGGTTAAATAGTTCCCTTTTTTGGTGTGTGGAGCTCTTCCTGTAAAAGGAGGAGAAGAAATAGTAGGATTCTGATGCAGGGCTGGGCTTCTATAAGGTTGAGAAGGAAAGTTAGATGTATATGTTCTTAGAAGGAAACTTCAGGATGTGAGGACAGAAAGAGACAGTATCCCAGAGCCAGGGTCAGCAGCCCTCCAGAGCAATCAGGTCTTATGGGATTCCAGTCTTACTTAGAGAGCACTCTGTAATTTGTCTCTGTCAAGTGACAAGTGAGAGCCTTTGCAGGACTTTAAGCCAGGGTGCCACACCTGGGTAATCTGCTGTGGACATCTCTGGGTCTCCTCCGCCTCATCCTGAAAAGAAAGCAGTGCTTAGGAATAGCATTAGATACATTTCTTCACAGGGTCCCATAAGTCATTACAGCTGAAAAATAAAGCTTCTTTAGATTTGAAAACTCAATTTTCAAGGCCTCAAGGACCTTATCATCTAAAGTGCAAGAATTTCATTTTAAAAAAAGAAATGGTTATGATGTGCCCTTCAGAAAATGGCTGGGGTTATAAGGTTATAGATAAATAAAACCTTTATCAAGTTATGGGCCAGACACTGTGCTAATTGTTCATGATACAAATCCAGGGAAGCAAGATAGTACCGATCCTCAAGGATCTTACATTCTAATAAAGGAAGACTAAAATTTAAAGGGGAGCTAAAAAAGCAAGGAGGGGGTTCCTGCTCAAGTACGGGACTGAGGGAGGAAGAGAAGTTGAGTCAGGAGTGAAGTGAGCATGGCTCAGGTTTCCTCTTGGAGTGGCAGTCTGGGCTAGGGACTCTTTAATTGGGAGAGTAGGTCTCAGGGTAGAGGTATATTGCTAAGATGGGAAGGTTGCTGTTGAGGTCACGAGCTTCAGCTGGGAAGTAGAAGATAAGACATAATTGTCTCTTCCTGGGTGGGGTCGTCTGGTCAGTTTGGTTGGAGATTTGACACACCATATGCCAAGAAAAGGTCAAAATGGCTACGTGATTTAAACATGAAGAGTGATATCGTAAGCAACGTGGGGAACACGGAATGGGAAGAGGATGAAAGTGAGAAAGAAATTGAGTGAATAACAAGGACCCACAAGGGCAAGGCACTATTGGAGATACAAGCATGTATACAGAGTGCCCCTTCCTCCCAAGTTTATTACCTCTTAAGGGAGCTAAGGTGAGTACACAAATTTTTATGATACAAACTAGAATTGACATGATTAACTTATGAGAGCAATATGAAGTGCCATGAAGAATGATTTGGAGAAGAAGATAACACCTTTAGGTTTGGGGGAATTTGGGAAAGCCTCTTTGAGAAAGAAGAATTTGTGTTGGGCCTGGAAGTTTGGGTAGGATTTCCCTAGGTCAGTGGTTCTCAACCTTCCTAATGCTGCGACCCTTTAATACAATTCCTCACGTTGTGGTGACCCCCAACCATAAAATTATTTTCGTTGCTACTTCATAACTGTAATTTTGTAACTGTTATGAATCTATCTGATATGCAGGATGTATTTTCATTGTTACAAATTGAACATAACCCACAGGTTGAGAACCGCTGCCCTAGGTGGATGGAGGTAGTCTTCTTTCTAGCTGGGGTGAATCCTGCAAGCAAAGGCAAGGAGGTGGAATCCAGGGCACTATGAATAGTGAAATTTGGTTTAAGCAGACAGTTCATGAGGGGTGCCAAGAAAAAAAAGAGGAAAAAATGCCCGATCAAAATAAAACTCTAGAAAACCTATCAATCACCAGTCAGTGCATGCACAGAACCTCACAATACCTGTTTGATCATCCAGGAGAGGCAGGGAGGTTGTTAGTCTTAAAGCTGAATTTCTGGAAAGCTGATTTCTTCCTGTCACACACTTTAGCATGGTCCAAACCTTGATTTTGAGACTTTTTCATTGGGTTTAAAAACAAAAACTTTTCTTATCTGGAGGAGGCACAAAGATCCTTCTACCTGGAAATAACCAGGGTACTAAGAGTATTCTCCTTTCCCTGCTAAAAACATATTTGCCCATTTACACCCATCAATTTTCACATGTAGCTCTCATTAATGTTAATAGGCAGCACAAGATTAAGGACAGGCAGCAAGAGACAATGAAGTCAGAATCAAGTTCTTCCGGGCTTGAGTGCCATAAAAGCTACAGGCTTCAAGAGAAGTCCTGAGTGGCATTTTTCTGCCCTATTTTATTTTGAAGGGAATGTTCCCTTGGAACCTCCTGAATGAAGCTGCAGAAATGCCTCCTGATGGGGGAGGAGGAAGCTGTGGTCAGGAATGCAACAATGGACTGCAGTTCAAAGGGGAGTCGTGATGTCCCAAAGGTCAGTCATGCCCCACACTTGAACCCTGGCTCTGACCAGCATTCACCTTAAATCAAGAAGGCGTTTGAACAATGAATGGAGGCTCGTGATGTTTTAGTGCTTTCTTTTTCTTTCTCTCTGCTGACTCCCCTGTTATGGCTATAGCAGGAGAGTCAAAGGAGAAGGGGAGCCTTCCTGCCTCAAACCTCCTGGTCTCCTCTGGCCTGTCCTTACTAAGCACCTTTAAACTAATTTTCCTCCACTGTATTTACTTACTTCAAAGGGAAACTAAGGCAATTAATAAATCTCAGGCAGAGACTCCCAGTTTCTAGACATGAGAGAAAACCCATAAAAGTGCTAAAAGGTTCTTGAAATTACATGAAAAGGTCCATCTCCTGAGAGTCAGGTGATCTTCGTCTGAGTCCTGCTTGTGCTGAGACCCTAAGCATGTCATTTTTTCCCACTGACTCAGTTTCCCTAATTACAAAATGATGGAGCTTAAGGATCCTGCCAGTTCTAAAAGTCTATATATAGTCTCATGAAATATTTCACCAAAATCAACAGTTTTCTCTCAGGAGCATCAAGGTGTTCCAAATGTAGATCTAGGTCAATATGAAACCAGAATCTGTCCAGGGGTTCTACCAGGTACTGTAGAGGGCCATGAAAACCCTCAAAATATAGCCAGTCATGTTTCTAAACATTTTCTTCTGGAAAGAAGTGTTACTTCTGACCTGGTTTGGCAGCAGGCATTTTGCCTTGAAGCTGGAGGATTCACAGGACTAATTTTAAAATGAGCTAATGTCACTGCAGATGCTATCATTTCTCCCCAGGCTTAATCCTTTCTGGGCTTTACAATTTCCCCTTCATCCTTTTCTGCATTAGGTAAGTAACTGTTCAGGTCAATTGTGGCCTACATTAAAGAATGTTGCTGCTGCTGCCGCTGCTTTGTTGGGTGTGTCTTTCCATTCAATTCTGACCAGGGATATAACCACCCTGGGACATTTGACTGTGTTGCCCCATTTGGGGAGGCCTGGAGCCTCAGCTGGAAGTCTGTCTATTCCCTACCCCCATCCCCCAACCTAATCACTAATGAGATGATGAAGGAGAACAAAGCAACAGCCTGGGGATTCCATAGTGTCCCCTGTTGCTTGGGCATTCCCCAAGCAACAGAGTACACTTTGCATCCTCAGACTGTTGCCTGGGACCTTTCCTTGCATTGAGTCAGTAAAGGTGGGGGGGAGGGGCAGAGAGGAAGCAAGGCTCTGTGTCCCCAGGTGTTCCTGCGTCCCTGTCCCTGGCTGTTGCTCTACCACTGTAGCTTATTCTGGGTAGTTTAGCCTCATTTAGGAGAGTAATACTAGTGACTTGCCCTATTAAAGTCTTTTGTAGTTAGCAAACATCTTTCAATATTTATTTAATTTGATTTTCACTACAACCTTGTGAAGTAGACAGGGCAGGTATTATCATTCCCATTTAACAGGTGGGGAAACCGAGTTTTGGGGAAGTGGTAATTTAGCATGGTTTAACAGTTTATGAAAATATAGAGGTATAATTCCAGCATGGATGTGCTCATTAATTGATTTGGAAAAAATCTTAATTTTGTAGTTCAGGAGAAAAAAATGAAGGCTAATTTTAGAGTCAACAAGTTACGTGTTTTTTTAAAAATATATTTATTTATTTATTTATTTTGAGTTTTCAACATTCACTTCCATAAGATTTTGAGTTCCAAATTTTCTCCCTTTCCTTCCCTTCCCCCTAAGACGTCATGCAATCTGATATAGGCTCTACATATACATTCATGTTAAACAGTGAAAAAACGAGTCATTAAAAAAAATGATGAGACTAATTTTCACATTAGTCATGTTTTAAAGGAGAATTAGAACCAATGGCAGAAACCACAAGAAAGAAAAAGATAAATGAGAGAGACAGAGAGAGAGAGAGAGAGAGAGAGACAGAGAAAGAGAGACAGAGACAGAGAGAGAAAGAGAGAGACAGAGAGAGAAAGCAAATGGTATGCTTCGGTCTGCATTTAGACTCCATAGTTGTTTTGTTTTGTTTTCTGTATATGGATAACATTTTCCATCATGAGTCCTTTGGAGTTGTCTTAGATCCTTGCATTTCTAAGCAGAGATAAGTCTGTCAAAGTCAGTCATCACACAATGTTGCTATTACTGTGTACAATGTTCTCCTGGTTCTGCTCACTTCACCCAGCATCAGTTCAAGTAAGTGTTTCCAGGTTTTTCTGAAATGTACCTGCTCATCATTTCTTATAGAACAATAGTATTCCATTACATTCATATACTATAACTTGTTCAGTCATTCCCCAATTGATGGGTATCCCCTCAATTTCCAATCTTTGGCCGCTACAAAAAGAACTGCTTTAAATATTTTTGTACATATGGTTCTTTGCCTCATTTTTGTGATTTCTTTGGGATACAGGCTTAGAAGTGGTATTGCTGGGTCAAAGGATGTGCATAGTTTTATAGCTCTTTAGACATGATTCCAGATTGGATTGGATTGGATCAATGACAACTCCACCATCAATGCATTAATGTTCACATTTTCCCGCATTTTCTCCAACATTTATCATTTTCCTATTTTGTCATGTTAGCCAGTCTAATAGGTATGATGTGATACCTCTGAGTTGTTTTGATTTGTATTTCTCTAATCAATAGTTATTGAGAGCATTTTTTTTGTAGTTTATTTTAGCTTGCAGCTTAGAATTCATCTTGCTTTGAGGCTCCATTCAAACTAATGTGAACCTCACTATTCTACACCTAACAGGACTTATGATTAGAAATGTTTCTGAAAGCTAATAACTTTAGTCAAAAGGAATAGACTATAAGAAATTGTGGAGATAGCCCTGTATATTAAAGAAACAGATACATATTTGTGAGAAAAATATAGGAATTGAATTGGGAAAGGAAGATAGAGCTTAGTGGAAGTAGAAAAAGAGGGATATTGTCATGTGAGTACATTGCAGACTATTGAAACAGAAGGAGAAATTAGATGAGGAATTCACCATATTGGTCTGGAAGCATGATATGATACTGATGAGAATTTTGACTATCTACATATCTTCTGGAACTCTCGGTATCAGAAGTAGTGCAACTGACAAATTCTTGATTTGAACTAATAAAAATTTCTTTCTTTAAAGGGTAGAAGAAGTAAGATTGAACTCTAATTTCTAAGATCTTTTACAAATCTGACATTCTACAATGGAACTAAAACTCTTAAATGGCATAATTATTTTTTTAAGAATACTCAGTATAAAAAGAAAGGTCTCCAAACTAAGATTGCTGTTAGGAACATAGTTATGCATATCCTGACTTGGTATAAACATTGCCATTGGGACCTGAAGAAAAGAGGAGGGAGAAAGGTCAGCCATAATTCTTCCCACAGGGTGTGGTGGCATACCCAGCCTATACTTAATACATATCTATGCTTAGGATCATGGATTTAGAGCTGGTAGGGATCTTGGGGGGGGGGTCATCTAGTTCAAACCCCTCATTTTAGATTTGAGAGAACTGAAGCCTAAAGGGAGCGGTTTGCCTAAGGTCACATGTAATATCAGTACTTTTCATTGAATATCTTACTTGACATGAATGACAGAATATTGTGTAGTAGAAATTATGTTAGACTTGGCATCAAAAGAAACTGGAGTTCAAATTCCACCCAAATTGCTTATTAGCTATACAATTATAGGTAGAGCACTTGATCTCAATGAATCTCACTTTCCACTTCTGTGAAATGCAAAGTATTTTTGCATACCTTAAAATACTCTCTCTCTCTGTATATATATATATATATATATATATATATATATATATATATATATATATATACACACACACACACATACATATAAACTATTTTTATTATGTAGCTGGTAATAGCAGATCTGTTGAGTGTTCAAAATTTGGTCAGGATCCAGGATTACTACATTATTTTAAAAATTGTAGTTTATTTTAAGCCTAGTTTATCTTTGAAAATAAATTTATGTGGATTAAAGGAAATATGTTTCTTATTGGTTTTATTCCTTTAATGTCGTCTAAGTCATCTGTCTCTTTTTTTAAGTGCCAATGTCCAGGAGGAATATAACTAAAGAAAGTGCAATTGTTAAAGATAAAAAATTTAAAATGTGATTGTACTCAAAACCCAATTTGAGATTGTAATATAACCAAGAGAAAGGAATTTAAGACCAACATATATGCCATCATTGTACTATTTCCAGTACAGAGAGTTGGGAAGGGACTGTGGCCAGGAGTTCTCTAAGGGATGGTCTATTCTGTGTGGGACTGGGTGAAGCAATATGGTTCTGTGTGTGAAAGACCAGAAGTATGAAGAAGGATGCCAAAAACCAAGAAGCTGGTTTTCACTAGGTCACAAACGGGGGGAATTAGGTGGGGTGGAGGCAGACATAAAAGTAATATTTAAGGTTCAGAAAACAAAAATGTTAGCAATATGGTACCATTGGACAAAATGATACCCAAATGATCTAAGATCAGACAAGAGTCCAAGGACTTGAGTATTTCCTTGAATGACCAATGACCTTGAATTAATAAAAAGACCCATTTCCAAATTTTCCATGCTTGATAGAGTAACTATCCTTTTAGATCTAACATTTGAAGTTAACCTTGATCTCCTTCTATCCCCTTACCTTCACCCTTTTTTTTAAAAATAAAATTTTGTTGATATGTTTTACTTTTATGTAGCCTAAATTTTCCCCAGTACCCTTCCCTCTGTGCCAGCCTGGAGAGTTATCCCTCAGTATAATAAAGACTTTTTTTTTTAATAAAAAAAAGTAAAAGGAGAAGAGGAAAATCAGCAAAACCAATCAACACATTGAAAATCTAATAATATATTCAGTTTCCACACTTGTAGACCTCCTCACCTTTGCAAAGGAGTAAAGCAAGGTGTTTCTTACATACCTTTGTGGTAGTTTGTTCTTTGTAAGTTTGCAACTTTCATTTTTAATTGTTCTGTGGTTGCTTTTTTTTTCTATTTTCATTACTGTAATCATCATATATATATTTTACTCTGTTTATTTTACTTTGCATCAGTTCATATAAATCTTTCCACTCTTCTCTTTATCCTGTCTCTTGATCTTTGAATGAGCTTTGGGTTTGAACAGCTTCCCACCAACGTTAATATTCCTGTGTAGGAAAAGCCGAAGTTTGTGTGACAGAGGACAATTCTCTCTGTAAACTAGTCTGATTGCTCCCAAACATCAACACCTGTTTACGTGTATTTACTAGAATTCTTTTTTAATATTTGGTATTAGGAAACCAAAGTATGATTTATGAAAAGATCAAATAGGACTTCAATACAACAAGGGACTAGAATAAGATATTCGTTCAACATTTCAGTCTAGAAGATAGTTGTGTCACATGCACAATATGTGTTCTTGAAAAGTAGTGTTTAGTTGAATTTGATACATCAAATCTCAAAGTAAACTAGAGTAGTTCACTTGAGAACACATTGTAAATATTTTTTTTTGAAAAATGTTATTTTATTGGCTGTAATTTTCATTGTAAATATTTTTTTTTAAATGAACGCTCCTTGTGTAATAGCAACAATTACACCCTGATTTATCTCTCTTCAAAGTTCGGGATTTTGTTTTTCATTCTTTCATAGTTATTTCTCTTTAAATAAAACAGAGCACACCTGTACTTATTCCAGTTTGATCCAATAGTGCCATAATACTATTGACTGGTAACTGGTATAGAAGGCTTGTAATCTACAGGGGGAGCCAAGACTGATAAAAAAACAACCAAACCTAGCTTTCCTCCCAACCCAATTTTGACATTACCTTAGACATAAAAATATTTAGTAAATGTGGGCAAATTACTGCTCTAGGCACCAAAAGATAGATTCTAGTCCTAATTCTTGCCCAAACCAGCTATGTGAATAAATTCCCTTCCTTAGATTTCAGTTTCATCTTTAAAATCAGTATTGACAAGCCTTTATTAAATACCTACTATGTGTCAGGAACTATGCTAAGCACTACTGATACAAAAAAAGCAAAAAAACAAAAACCAAAAACCTGTGCTCTCAGGAAGCTTACAAAGCAGGGAAATTAGGAGGTAGACATAAGAAGTGAGCAAGTTTCAGTCATAGGAGACAGGAAAAATCGTAGAGTTGAGGATTAAGCCTATAAGCACAGCAAGGGGCATGGAGACCAGTGTCACTGGATCACTAAATGTGGGGCAGAGTAAGAAGACTGAAACAAGATGGAGATTCAAGGTTATGGAGAGCTTTAAAATTCAAACAGGATTTTATATTTGATGTTAGAGACAAGAGAGAGCTACTGGAGTTGCTGGCGGGGGGGGGGAGCAGGGAAGAGAAGGTGTGACATGGTCAAACTTTAGGAACATCAATTTGGCAGCTAGCTGGAGGAAGGATAAGATGATCTCTCAGATTCTATTCAATTTAATTCATTTCAAATATTTATTAAGTGCCTACTATGTGGCATACACTAGGTGATGGGGAAACTAAGACAAAAGCTAAAATAGTTCCTACCCTCAAGAAGCCTGTATCTAATTGGTGTTTTGCCAATCCTTTGACTCTATGAACATTTTCATTTATGTTTTAAAAATTTTCATGTTTTTCAATTCTTACTTTGCTACAACAAAGTACAAATCAAAGTACCATTTAGAAGAAAGTGATTTTGGGGCTTGGTATTTTCTACCCATATCTAACTTCAGAAGGTGTACTGACCACAAGGAATTTTAATAAATCTCGAATAAATGTGAGACCTTCTTGATATGAATCCAGATTGGATTCAGGTGAAGTTCAACTCTCACTGGGGTCATTCCATCATTCTGTATCTGTGAACTAACATGATTATCTTGGGAGGAGGAGAGAGAGAGAGAGAGAAAGAGAGAGAGAGAGAGAGAGAGAGAGAGAGAGAGAGAGAAGAAGGGAGGGAGGAAGAGAGAGAAAGAGAGAAAGCAAGAGCAGCGATGATTTAGGAGATCATTTGATAGTAAATTTTAAGAGTGAAGTATGAGCTAGATTTAGCAATTCTATCAGTGAGTTGTTCCCAAATTTGAGTAACCTGGTTGGTGTCTGCCTAAAAACAAAGGCTTGGCTGTATCTTTAGACTGAAGTTTTCCACAGGTTAGGTTAGCTATAAATTAACCAGTCTGCCAAAATATATAAATAAATGAATTGCTTTGTTCAGAAGTATCTCCAACAGGGATATGACTGTTCATTATGAATAGCAGTTGAAGGCTTCAGTGCTCAGTAGTTTATAAATACTAATGAGTGACATATTGAGAAAAATTGTACCTACCAAAGCAAAGTCTTCTTCCATGCAAATCAGGCCCCAATTCCCCACAGATAAGGATCTTTTTGATGGAACACATGCAGAATGTACAGCTCTTAATTCTGTCATTAGTATTCCAAGCAGATGATTGCCAAATAACAGGGAAAACTGTCTGAATTGCTGTGTCTGAAACCTAATATTGATTTGTTTAATAGTGTCAGGAAGTCAAAATTCACAAATCTCCTGTCGATTGTTTATGAGGCAGTTAGCAGAGAATTGGTTGCCCTTGCTTAATTAATAACTCATTACTGAAATTTGATTATATGCTTGAATGGTTTAAATGGGCTCTAATTCAGCATCTGCAAAGCAGCATGGTAACAAAGTAAAAGGGATCTAAAAGCTTGCTCTTGAATGCTGCTGCCATCAGGGTTTCCCAATCACCCTTTGTCAAGGAATCTGTTGACTTTCCTTCCAGGGCCACCTTTCTGGGTATTAATATGTTGGCTTAAAAGGTGTCCCAGTGCAGCACAGACAGAATTGTGGGTAAATCTGAAGTTTAGCATAGTCCAAATATCCTTGAACTTTGGCATGATCCATTTGTCAGATAATAAGGAAAACTCTAGAAATAAGGGGAATCTGAGGAAGGGGAAATTCTAGTAATCTAAGTGATGTTCAGAAATACTTCCTGAGGTCCCTCTATCCATTAAATGATGCAATGTGATGCTCTTTTTAGTGCTGCAGAAAGAACACTGAACTTAAAACCAGAACTCAATTTATTTAAATTTAATTCAATTAAATTAGGCAAATATTTATTAAATCATGCAAGGTACAATGCAAAGAACTGGGGATATTTTGGCGGGGGTGGGGAGAGGTAGGTTCTGGATTTGGGAGTTCATTGGATGCGATATGGGGAATTTAGTAGTGTGGAAACCCCTTTCACTCATGCAGATTTCAGCACATTTGTAACTTTCAGTTATGTGGAACATAAAGAGGTTAAGTGATTTGGCCGGGGTTACACAATTAGTATATGTCAGAGGGAGAATTTGAACTCAAATGCTTGACTGCAGTGTTAGCCCTCTAGTCAATACTAATTCAATGAGTATTTATTAAGCACCAATTATGCATCAGTCCCTGGGCAAAACAAGGGAGAGGGCCTCACCTGGCTGCTTGAGGGGAGAAGCATCCTGGGTTTACCACTGGAAAAAAGAGAAATAATAGTTCACATTCACATCAAACGTTAAGATTTGAAATATATATATATATATATATATATATATATATATATATATATGTATGTATGTATGTATATATATATGTATATACACATATACACACACATATTCATCTATATACACATACGTTAAGATTTGAAAAATTCTTTACAAACATTTTGGTAGATCAGTGAAAGAGGTGAGATGTGCAATACACAGCAGTAAATGACATAATAATCTAGTGTTTGATTAACTCAGAGATTCAACCTTTTGGGACAAGAACTATTTGACAAAAACTGCTGGGAAAACTAGAAAGCACTTTGACAGAATCTAGGTATAAAGCAACAGCTTACATCATATACCAAGATAAGGTCAAAATGGGTATGTGATTGACATATAAAGGGTGATGCCATAAACAAACTAGGAGAGCATGGAATAGTTAACCTGTCAGATATATGGATTAAAAAAAAAGAATTGATGACCAACAAGAGACAGAGAGCATTATAGGATATAAAATGGATCATTCTTATTACAAAATTGATTTGTAACTTGGTGTTCCCCATGAGTGAAGAACTTTGACTATTGTACTTTGTGTCCCTAGCCTCCTTAAGGATGATTGAATGAGTGACTAAATGAATGTACTTTGTTCAAAACTTTGTGACCACTGTGGTGAAAACTGTGTGACCATCTTAGTGATAAGTTGTTGTGAATGCTGTATTTTGATTTTCTGTGATAAGTTGTAACATTGTGAATGCTGTACCTTGATTTCTGTGAATGTTTCCCTCTGATTTGTTATTGAATAGAGTGCTCACTAAACTGTGTAATCAGAATCTTGAAAAGCTGTTCACAGCAGTAGCCCTCTGGAAAGCCGCTTGTGCTTGGTTTTACATGATGGCGTAGTGGGCAGGATTACAAAGTATAGTGCCTCTATTTGTTCCAGGATTCATGGCCATTTAGATTGAAATTGTAAGGCCAAGGATCTTGGAGGGGTGGAATGTAATGGTAATGAAATTTAAAGATCCCTTTGTATTGGAAAGCTAAGAGTTAATTAGTACCTAGTTCAAATTAAGCTTCTGTTAAATAAACAGAAGGTATGAACTCCTGTTGCTGATGTAACTGGAAGGCTAAAAAGGGAGGAGCAATACTGTATATAAGGAAAAGCCCCAGAGAAGGAAAGTCAGAACTCCTTGGGATAAGCTTCGTGGAGGCAGAAGAGGAAAGTCTCAGGCTGGAGAGAATGATTTTGATTTTGGGAACCTGGGTGAAGTGATTTTGATTCTGGGAATCATTCTGCTGGGGAGCTAGTAGCTTCTCCTGGAAGCTGCCAAAGACTGAGGAAGCATGACTATGATACTGGTACTTTGCATGTACCTGTTTGTGGCTTTGTTAAGCCTTGACTTTCTGGGAACAGAGACTGTGAAGGATTTAAGGTGTTCACTATGCTGTGTAATTAGAACCCTGAAAAGCTGTTCACAGCAGTAGTCATCTGGAAAGCTGCTCATGCTTGGCTTTACAGGGCATTATTTTATGGTTGTTTGGAGGTAACTATGTGAGAGTTATGGTGATTTACAGTTTAGTTCCTATTTAAAAACAAACAAAATATTATCTCATTTGAACCTCACCTCAATCCCACAATAGAAGGAATCATGCTCAAAGGAAGGATCATTTTACAAATAACATCAGGCTTAAAGGACCTTTAATTTAAAACATTTTTACTTTTGGTTCCAAATTATTTCCCTTCCTCCTGACTCCCTACCCATAGAGAAGGTAATTAATATGATACCTATTATACATATGCAAAACATATTTCCACATTAGCCATGTTGAAAAAAAAACAAGAAAAATATATGATTCAATCTGTACCAAGAGTTAGTCAGTTTTCTCTCTGCAGGTAAAGAGAATTTTTCATCTTGAGTCCTTTGCGATTGTCATGGATCATGATATTGATCAGAGTAACTAAGTCTTTCATAGTTGATTATTCTTACAATATTGTTATTATGGTGTACAATGTTCTTCTGGTTCTACTCACTTCACTTTCTATCAGTTCAAATAAGTCTTCCCAGGTTTTGTTTCTGACACTGTCTGCCTTCATCACAGTCAGATTCTGTGTATCTGAATGGAAAATTGGGGTAGGGAGTTTGGTCAGACCCAGAGTTTGGGGCATGACTATGGGTGGGTCTAGTCACTTGAACTACACATTTTGCAGAGAGGAGAGGAAAGGATTTTCTACATCGTAAAGCTGCTTCTTTGCAACTTCTAATAATTACCCCTCATTCTACTGTCTGGGGCTATTTTATGGACAAATTGGATCTTAAATTGATTGTATTTATTCTGCTTTTTGCTGCCTACATTGATGTTTTTAGTTTCCTGTATTACTTCCTGTTTTTGTTAATTACTTATGACTTTCTGTGCTTTTTCATTCCTTACCACAATGAACCCCTCTCTAAACTCAGACCCACTCCCAAATTCCCACTGATTCCATGCACACAAAAGTTAGCTCTCTGTCTAAATTACTTACAAGAATTTGTCTCCACTAAAATTTCCTTGGAATATTAGTAATATGATGGCTTCCTGAGTGTTTAAATATGTCCAGTGATTATTTGGTAGTTTTGAATAACCAGATGTGTGCCCTTGCTACTTTCCACAGACAATTGATTTGGTATCATAAAATATTACTGTTACTGTGCATAATGTTTTCCTGATTCTGTCCAATTCATTTTTCATCAGTTCACATCAGTCTTTCCAGGTTTTTCTGAAAGCAATCCTACTCATCATTTCTTATAGCATGGTAGTATTTCATCACAATCATATACTGCAACTTGTTCTGGCATTCCTCAGTTGTATACACCTCCTCAGTTTCCAACTCTTTGTCACTACAAAAAGAGCTACTATAAATTTTTGTACAGATAGGTCCTTTTCCTTTTTTAAAAAATCTCTTTGTTATACAGACCTAACAGTGGTATCACTGGGTCAAAGCATGTGCATAGTTTTATAGACTTTTGGTCATAGTTCCAAATTGTTCCCTAGAATGGTTAGATTAGTTCACAACTCCACCAACAGTTCACTAATGTCCCAATTTTTCCACATCTCTTCTAACATTTGTCAATTTCCTTTTTTTTTTTTGCTATATTAGCCAATCTGATAGGTATGAAGTCGTATCTCTGAGTTGTTTTAATTTTCATTTTTCTAATCAATAGTGATTTAGAGAATTTTTTTCTACTGACTATAAATAACTGATTTCTTTGTCTGAAAACTCCCTGTTCATGTACTCTGACCATTTATCATTTGGGGAATGACTTGAATTCTTAAAAATTTGACTCAGTTCTCTATATATTTGAAAAACGAGGCCTTTATCAGAGAAACTTGCTGAAAAACCTTCCCCCCCAGTTTTCTTCTTTCCTTCTAATCTTGACTGCATTGTTTTTGTTTATGAAAAAATATTTTAATTTAATGTAATCAAAATTATCTGTTTTATGTCCTGTAATGCTCTTTATCTCCTGGTTGGTCATAAATTCTTCCCTTATTCATAGATCTGACAGGTAAACTATTCTATACTTCCCTAATTCACTTATAATATCACCCTTTATGTCCAAATCATGTGCCCATTTTAACCTTATCTTGGTATATGGTGTAAGATGTTGGTTTATACCTAGTTTCTGCCAAAATGCTTTCTGGTTTTCCCAGGGGTTTTTGACAAATAGTGAGTGCTTATCTCAAAAGTTTGCATCTTCAGTTTTATCAAATACTAAGTTGCTGTGGTCTTTTACTAATGTGTCTTGTGTGCCTAATCTATTCCACTGATCCATCGCTTGTTTCTTAGCCAGTCTCAGATTGTTTGATTATTAATGCTTTGTAATACGATTTGAGATCTGGTGCTGCTAGCTTCTTTCCTGCACATTTTTTTTCATTGATTCTCTTGATATTCTTGACCTTTTGTTATTCCAGATGAATTTTGTAACAATTGTTCTCTACCTCTATAAAATAATTTTTTTGTAGTTTGATTTGTATGGTACTGAATAAGTATATTAATTTAGGTAGAAATGTCATTTTTATTATATTGGCTCATGAGCAATGAATATTTCTCCAGTTGTTTAGATTCAACTTTATTTGTGTGAAAAATATTTTGTAATTGTGTTCTTATAATTCCTGGGGATGTCTCTGCAGATAGACTCCCAAGTATTTTATATCATCTAATGTTACTCTAACTAAACTCTTGCTGCTGGACTTTTTGGGTAATATACAAAAATGCTGATGATTTATGTGGGTTTATGTTATAGCCTGCAACTTTGCTGAAATTGTTGCTTTCAACTAGTTTTTTAGTTGATTCTTTAAGATTCTCTAAGTAAATGTAGCATCTGCAAAGAGTGATAATTTTGCTTCCTCGTTGCCTGTTCTAATTCCTTAAATTTCTTTTTCTTATTGTTATAGCTAGCATTTCTAGCACAATAATGAATAATAGTGGGGATAATGGGTGTCCTTGCTTCATCCCAATCTTATTAGTACAGCTAATGCTTGCTGATGATTTTAGATAGATACTACTTATTTTAAGGAAAGCTCAATTTATTCCAATAATTTCTAGTGTTTTTAATAGGAATGAGTTGTATTTGGTCAAAAAGATTTTTCTACATCTATTGAGATAATCATGTGATTTTTTTTTTTGGTTATTAATATGGTCAATTATGCTGAGAGCATTGAACCAGTCCAACATTCCTGATATAATTCCCACCTGGTCATAGTGCATTATCTTTGTGATATATTGCTATAATTGCCTTGCTAGCATTTTATTTAAAATTTTGCAGCAATATTCATTAAAGAAATTGGTCTGTAGTTTTCTTTCTCGGTTTTTGCTCTGCCAGGTTTAGATATCAGCACCACCATAAAAGGAATTTGTTGTAAGAGGAATTTGTTAGAAAATATTCTTTGTCTATTTTTCCAAATACTTTATATAGCATTGAAATTAATTGTTCTTTGAATGTTTGGTTGAATTCATTTGTGAATCCATCTGGTCCTGGGGATTTTTTTCTTAGAGATCTCATTGATGGTTTGCTCAATTTCTTTTTCTAGATATTTAAGTTATTTATCAAGCTTTTAAGTATTCTCTTTCCTCTTCTGTTAATCTGGGCAATTTATATTTTTATAAATACTTATTCATTTCACTTGGATTATCATTTTTATTGGCATATAATTGGGCAAAATAGCTTTTAAAAATCTTTAAATTAATCTTCATTGGGAGTGATTTCAACCTTTTAATCTTTGATACTGGTAATTTGGTTTTCTTTTATGAAATTAATTTAACCAATAGTTTATCTATTTTATTGGTTTTTTCCCCCATATAACCAGCTTCTAGTTTTATCAGTTCAATGGTTTTCTTACTTTCAATTTCGTTAATCCCTCCTTTGATTTTCAGGATTTCCAATTTAGTGTTTAATTGGAGGGTTTAAATTTATTCTTTTTCTAGTGTTTTTAATGCCCAATTTGTTGCTATGCTCTTTCTTTATTTTATTGTTGCAAACATTTAGAAATTTAAGTTTTCCCCTAGCTTGTGCTTTGACTGTATCCCATAAATTTTGACATGTTGTCTCATTTTTGACATTCTCTTTAATGACATTATTTATTGTTTCTATTATTTGTTCTTTGTCTCACTCATTCTTTAGGATTAGATTATTTAGTTTCCAATTAATTTTTAATCTATCTTTCCATGGCCCTTCATTGAATGTAATTTTTTATTTCATTTTGATCTGAAAAGGATGCATCTAATATTTTCACTTTTCTGCATTTGATTGTGAGGTTTTTATGCCCTAATATATGGTCAGTTTTTGTATAGGTGCCATGTATTACTGAGAAAAAAGTATATTCCTTTCTTTTCCCACTCAATTTTCTCCAGAGGCTTATTATACCTAGCTTTCTTAAAAGTCTATTTATCACCTTAACATCTTCCTTGTTTAGTTTTTGTTTAGATTTATCTAGTTCTGAGAAGAAAAAGTTGAGGTCCCCCACTAGTATTAGTTTTACTATTTATTTTTTCCTGTAGCTCATTTACTTTTCCTTTAGGAATTTGAATGCTATACCGTTTGGTGCATATATGTTTTGTACTTACCTTACTTCATTGTCTAAGGTTTCTTTTCAGCAAAAAGTAGTTTCCCTGCCTTTTCAAGGTACTATTATGATGATAACATACTTATGAGGTGAGAAAGTACTAATGAGGTGAACAAAGTTCTCTAGGAGAGTTGTCTACAAGCATTATTATCAAGAATAGCAGCAAGAAAACTTAGCAAGAATAACAGAATAATTAACAAAAATAGCCTGAATATTCTACTTTTGTACAATACAAATACGGGGAGATGTGCTTTGACCTGAGTAGAGTAATCAAGGTATTTTTTTTTCTGTCACTGTCAACTAATTTTCATTTAATATCAAAATACAAATTGTTTTCTGCTTGGAACAGAAAATAAAGGTTGTGTAAGAACACCTCTCCATTCACCAAGTTATCCATGAGAATGAAATGTTTGCTGGGGGAAAATATTGAAGAAAGGCTTTCATGTAAAAACAAGAAGAAAAGGTGCAATGAAAACTGCCAGGAAGTTCAAGGTTGAGTAGGAGACTATAATACCAAAGAGAAGGGAAAGAAGAGCTAGTGAACAACTAGAGCTAAGTAAAAGGCTCTTCCTGAAGAGAAGGGAGTTCTACACAATGACAAAGAAGATACTGCTTGTCTTCTAATAGATCACCCAATAAGAGGCAGAGTCAAAGAGCAGTGGGTGTTGGTTCCTTTCTGAGGAATCTTGAGGTAATTATTTGTTGAGCAGGTAATAACAATAGAAAGGAGCTGTTTCTTATAGCATGTATTGAGGATATGATAGCCTCCTAAAATTTGTTAAAGAAGATGACTACTGCTCACATCTGGCAAGGTAAGTGGGCACAAATTATAGTGCCAGAAGGAATTTAGAAATGGTTTCAAAGAATGTAATGTCTTAAGAAAGAAATAGAAGTCTTTAGGAGAATAGGTAGTGTTTTAATCACCATTGACAATTGAAGTCAAGGCTTTGAATCAAGAAAGGCACATTTGTAAAGCAGACAGCTGTTTGAGAAGATGATGTTTGAGAATGGCATTTGAATTTGGGGACCATGGCTTAATGTAAAAGAAAAATGGGCTCCTGGCCAGGGATGGAGTCTACCTACCACATGCTGTTAGGAATTTGTCCTATCTAACATACATTGTTAACAATGTGTGTGTGTCTGCTAATGCACTGTTTTGTGGACTGATCCAACCATTCTGGAGAACAACTTTAAACTATGCCCCAAAAGCTAGATAAACTGTGCATGCCTTTGACCCAGCAATGGCAGTACTAGTTCCGTATCCCAAAGAGATTTAAAAAGGGGAGGACGGACATATTTGTACAAAAAATATTTTTGGAAGCTCTTTTGGTGGTGGCAAAGCGTTGGAAATTGAGGGGATATCGATCAATTGGGGAATGGCTGAACAAATTTCAACATGCATTTGTGATGGAAATACTATTATGCTAAAGGAAATGATGAGCAAAATGCTTTCAGAAAAACTTAGGAAGACTGATGTGAAATGATACAAAGTATATT
This sequence comes from Pseudochirops cupreus, assembly GCA_028627135.1. Taxonomy (NCBI): domain Eukaryota; kingdom Metazoa; phylum Chordata; class Mammalia; order Diprotodontia; family Pseudocheiridae; genus Pseudochirops; species Pseudochirops cupreus. The sequence goes on from CM053582.1 coordinate 503,555,019, forward strand.
GGACAGAACCAGAAGAACATTATAGACACAGTAACAGCAAGACTTTAACAATGATCAACTATAAAAGACTTAGCTTCTGTGATCAAGACAAGGATTCAAGATAATTCCAAAAGCGGTGACTAGGTGGCACAGTGAATAGAGCACTGTCCCTAGAGTCAGGAGGACCTGAGTTCAAATCTGATCTCAGATACTTAACACTTACTAGCCATGTGACCTTGGGCAAGTAACTTAACCCCAATTGTCCTGTCCTCCCCCCTCCAAAAAGAAAAAAGATAATTCCGAAGGACCTGTGAGGAACTCAAAAATTTGAAAGTAAATGTTAAAACTTTTAAAAATGTAATTGGAAAATATTTAATAAAATAAATAAAAATATATTAATAGAAAAGAATGTATGTGTTTGGAATCTTGCAAATTTAGTAAAAAGCATTTTAAAAGGCAAAGGAAAGGGAAAGGAGAAAGTTTCCTAGATATACCACCTCAAGAGAGATACCATAAAGAATATCTACATAGCTATAGAGATGTCCAGAAGTTTTCAAGAGATAAAAATTTTAAAAATCAATAATATCATATTTTACATAATTATAACTTCAAATATTAAACATACTAATATTGTGACCATTTCAGGAAATTCAATATTTTCACTAATCGGGACCTGGCTGTAGTTTTTCTGAGAAAGACTTGTGGATTTTTGTGAATTATAAAGTCAGTACAAGTCAACTGTTTGATATGCAACCAAAAATGTTAATGAGATCTTGGGCTGCTTTCTGAGAGAGTTAGCTTTCAGGAATAAGGAGGTGATGGTCCTGTGATGTTGTGCCTTGGTCAGACCTCATCTGCAGTACTGTGTGTGCTCAGTTCTAGAACCAATATACATTTTAGGGAGGACTTTGATAAACTGGTGAATAGCCAGAGGAGGGTAGTCAGGATGGTACAAAGGGTGTTGTGTCTCATGCCAAATGAGGACTGGTTGAAAAACTGGGGGTATTTTACCTGGAGAAGAGGAAGAGATGACTCAGGGAGAAAGCAATAGTATCTTTGACAATGTATAAGACTGTGTATAGAAGAGGGATTAAATGTATTTTCTTGGCCCCAGAGGGCAGCACTAAGAATAGTGGGTGAAAGTTTCTAAGGGATAAATTTAAAGTAAATATAAAAAAACTGCCTAGGAATTAGAGCTCTCTAAATGTGTAATGTCCTGCCTTAAGAAGTGGTGGATGCCTTGCCATTGTGGGTACTCAGATGAAGCCTGGATGACCACTTGGCCTGCATGTTGTTAAAAAGGAATTCTTTTGAATGTGGGTTGGTCTGGATGGCTGCTGAGGTCCCTTCCAATTCTGAAATTCTATAAATTCTATAGTTATGTGAAAAGGGGAAGTGGTCTAAAGAGACTGAGATAGATTCCCAGGGAACTCATCAACCAGCCTACATTTTTCTTTTATAAAAGATGGTAAAAGGAATCTGGATGCAAGGGGCCAGCCTCAGGTAAAGCAGGATGAATACAGAATAGTTCTATGATAATACTGTCAGGAATGTTAAAGCTCAGAACCAGCAGAAGCTGGAAAGGAAAGAGAAGGAAAGGGAAAATGGGAGGGAAAATGGAAAGTCTTTAAAAAAAAACCAACCATCTTAAAGAAAAGAGGAAGAGCCAAGAAGGGATAGGACTGATACTTGAGGTAGATTTGGAAGAAGATAATGGATGACTGTGAGAGAGCAGGGTGGCTTCTCTCTTATTTTCTTTAAAATCTCTGCCAAGGAGAGGTGTCAAAAAACCCATCTATTTGGGGGGGGGAGTACTAGAGGTAATTTAGTCCCACAATTTTTCAGACGAAGACACTGAAGCCCAAGTCACACAGGTTGTGAGTAGCAGAAGAGCCAGGACTTAAACCTAGTCTCTTTCATTCCAGATCCAACATTCCTTTCACTGCCCCTTAGTGAGCTGATACTCAGGATAAGTAGGGAGGAAGCAGGAAGGCAGTCAACTAAGTGGATGATTTCGTGACACCAAGTTAGGTCTAGTAGGAGCACCAAAAGAAATGGCGGATGAGATTGCTCACTCTTTGAAAGATCATGGGGAATGGGATGGTTGCCCCAGGACTGGAAAAGGGCGAATATCAGCTTAATTTTCAATAAGAGATAAAGAATATAGTCTGCAAGCTGGATCAGTGAGCTTCACCTTGATTCTTGTGAAAATCTTAGATTGTTAAAAGGATGGTTAGTAAACATCTAGAACAGTGGTTCTCAACCATCCTAATGCTGTGACCCTTTAATACTCGTATGTGTGCGTATCTGCATGTGGGTGGACTCGCCTGGAGATGGATAGAGGAGCCGTGTCTCGGTTCCTAAGACCATTGGAAATATGTGTTTTCTGATGGTCTTGGGCGACCCCGTTTGACCCCCAAAGGGGTCATGACCCACAGATTGAGAACTGCTGATCTAGAAGACGAAGCAGTGACCACAAAGATCCAGCCTGGCTTCATCAACTAGACTAACCCATTTCTTCTTTCTGATGAGTTTGCTAGGCTAGTAGATCTTGGGAATGCTATAGACATAGTTTACAAAGATTTAGCAAAACCTTTGACAAAATCTCTCATGAAATTCTTTTGGAAAAGATGGTGATACATATGCTAGACAATAGGATCTTCAAGTGGATTCAGAACTCATCAGATGACTAGATCCAAAGATTTATCATTAATGATCTGATGTCAACTTGGAAGGAAGACTGAATTGAGTTCCCCAGTCATCTAATCTTAATTGTGGGGGGCTGTTTAACCATTTAAATCAGTGACTTGATGTTAAGGCATACAAGGAATGTTTATCAAATTTGCTGAAGACAAAACTAACATGGGATGCTGAAAGACTGGATGACGAATCAGGATCCAAAAAGATCTTGACTGGTTAAAATGTTCTGGCAAATACAAGATGAAATTTTATATATATATACATATATATATATATATATATATATTTGTATATTGAGAGAGAGAGAGAGAGAGAGAGTCAAATCTTATAGTTATGCTAAAAAAATCAACCTCACAATTACAAGATGGGAGAGGCATAATTGTACATTCTTTCTCTGAAAGATTTGGGTGGGGATTGAGTGGACAGTAAATTCAATGAGTCAATAGTAAGATATGACTATCGTGAATATAGTAGAGAGAGGACTATACATGACCTAAGGAAGACTCGGGCTCGAATCTGATGCTTATCAGCTAGGTGAATATGTACTTGTCATTTAATATCTTTCAGCCCAAGTTTCCTCATTTATTAAATGAGGATAATATTTTCTGTTTTGTCTACCTCAGAAGGTTGATATGGGGACCAAATGAGATAATGGAAGTCAAGAACCTTGCTAACCTTAAATTGTTATGTAAATCTCAGTTATTTATAGGATTCTAGATTTAGGAAGGGACCTAATCATCTAGGCGCCATAATCCCCCTTAATTTTACAGGTGAGGAAACTGAGGCCCAGAGAAGGAGAGTGATTTGTCCACCATCACACAGCTAACAAATAACAGAGCTGAGTCAAGCCAGGGTCTTCTGATTCCAAATCCATCCTTCTTTCTGGCATGTGGTAGAAGTATCTCTTTTAGGTATGGGTTCAATTAGGTGGCTGTGCTCCAGTACCTTCTTTAAGCCAGAAAACCACTTTTAAAAGAGCCTTTTGACCCTTCCCATACCAAACCAACCAAATTTTAATAAAAGTCTTTGGAATGTCTCAAAATCAGGAATGCTGACCTACTGTTTAGAAACAGGATTTTTTTAGCTTTCACATGGCCAGGCATAAACAAGTGCCTTGGGTGTTTTGATCAAGTGGGTGGGAAGTCAAGGGATTAGGCTTGTACCTGGAGAAAAAATAACAACAACAAAGAAAGGAAATTGTCTTGATATTGTTCCTACCCCATGGTTAAGTCATACTCGCTGGGACAGCACTGCTTATGGTTCCCAATGACAGGCAACTTTATCAATTCTTCCTTCAAAGGTAAAACCTGGGGTTCTCATAAACAGCTTTGCAGGCAAGAATACTGCTGAAATAACTGACTCCTGCCTTGCTTAACCAGCTCCAGTGGAAAGAATGTTTGCTGCTTTCTGCTGCAGGCCGATTTGTCAAAGTGCTATTAAGGATTTGCAGTTATAAGGGGGAAAAATGGAGTCAACCTTTATTTTTTTAACTCTAATTTATTATGCTTGATTACGCAGCTGGAATGGGAAGGTAGCTGCTGTTTGTAGTTAAATAACTCCTCACAATTTCTTAAAGAAATGATCTTCAAAGCTTTAACGGGTCAGTGGCTCAAGTACAAAGGGAAGATTGATTTTCATACTCCCACTCTTTGTTCCCAAAGTTTAAAACAGACACGTTCTGGTAAATTAGTTTGTCTATGTTATTAATGGAAGAACTTATTAAACTCCCATAAATACAGGGCGGTATCTCGCTTAAAACGCCAAATGCATTGGCTTAAATTTTTTTTTTTTAATTCAAAAGCCCCAAAGGGTCTACTGGTTTTAATTTTGGTTTAGTATGATTCAAGGACAGAAGGCTAGAGAATTAGGGGTTAGCTACAGATATTAGATATGCAGAGTGATGAATGCCACCCAGAGTAGAGAACCTACTGTGTTAAAAAATAGATTTTCATTTAATAAAAAGCATTCATATGCTGGTATGATGGGATGGGAGGGGGGGTGAGTGGAAGAGAGGCCTGTTTTTTTTAACAATAGATAAGATCTTGAGAAAACACCCAGTTTCATTTCATACAGGGTACTTGTGCATGTTGGGCTGTTGGGTTTTTTCTTCAGTGAAGTGAGAAATGGGTTGCATTTTTGAAAGAGTGGTGTTGGATAGACAAAGATTTAAAGAGACAACTACAATTTGACATCCCATCCAAGAGTATAAGGAGGATGTTGGGATGAAATAACATTAGGAACTGGAATCTGTTTGTTCTTGTCCTCTAGGAGAACAGACAGAAAGGGGGAAGACCACATACAAGTGTTTGTCAAGATGAACTAGTTCCACTAAGGCCTGCGGCCCATAGGGCTTCAATACTCAAAATCCACAAGGAATAATCCAGAATCCAGGTCTAAGCGAGCAGTTTATAGGGAAGAGTCAGAGTAGAGAGAGCAGGTTGTTAACAGCATGGCATGAGGTATATAAACCAAATCAGGATTAATTAGTATAGGCAAGATACCAGGAATCTAATGAATAGAGCAAGGGGCAACAAATTTGAATTTGTAGCAAGATTTTCTACCTAAGTGTCAGGTCTCATGTTTACTTTAACCTATACCTACCCATGGCTTCTAACACTGCTGAGAACTATTTACTTGAAACTGAGCAGAATCTGAAAGAAAACATTGGTCTCAGGAAAATTAAACTATGGGCATTTTTTTTAAAAGGACTGTTATGAGAATACAGGGGTGAGAGGGTTGATTGCTCCATACCCACATGCACACACATACACATACATATACATATATACTCTATAGAGGACACTGTAGAAAACAAAACCTATTTGAACTGTCATTTATGTGTGTGTGCATACACACATATGTACATGTACATATACACATGGATGTGCATAAATACACACATGTGTACATATGTGAATATCTAAATACACATATGTGTGTACATATATGTATGTATACATGTGTGTATGGCTATAGATATAAAAATATATCCACACACCTCTTCCTTGGGGCCACTGACATATTCATATGAAACTGCGGTTGAGCTTGCGGTTGTAGTTAGTGATTCTGGTCAAAGTGAAGTGACAAGCTTCAGGGCGGATGGGAATGAATCCACAACCTTGGTCTTGACTACCCTGGACTTTGGCCCGTGAAGTTATCAATCACTTTGGCTACGTATAGCCGCTATTGGTAGCTCTGGCTGTCTGTGACTTTTCAGGTTAACACTATGCTGCATATTGCAGATACCCCCCATGATGAGAGTTATCATTCACTAGAATTAGAGTCAGTGAAGGGATGGTCATGAGAATGGGACATTCATTCATTCATAGACTCCCAGAATGTTAGAACTGGGAGGGAGCTTAGAACATAGAATTTCAGAAGGGAAGGGAATAAGCATCCATTAGGTACCTACTGTGTACTGGCACCATGCCAAGTACTTCACACATATGATCACATGTGATGTTCATACAACTCCAGGAAGTAGGGGCTATTATTATCCCAGTTGTTTACAGTTGATCAACCTGAGGCAGATAGAGGTTAAGTGACTTGCTTAGGGTCACACAGCTAAGTGTCTCGTGCCCAATTTGAACACAGTTCTTCCTGACTCTGGGCCCAGTGCTCTATCCACTGTACCACTTAGTACTAATTGAGCAACTAAAACCTGCTCAGGATTTTGCTCAATGGTAAGGAGAGATTTGAAACAGAAAAAACTAGCAATAGTCTAGGTGTGAGATGATGAAGCCATGTTAGAGAAGAGAAAGAGGCACACAGGTGAGATGTTACAGAGGTAGAAACAACCTCACTTGGTAATTGATTGGAGATGAAGGGTGAAGGAGAGTGAGGAGCTGAGGATGACCCCAAGGCTGTGAGCTTGAGTGACCAGGAGAATGTTGGTACCCTTGACTGTATAGGGAAGTGAGGAAGTGGGGGAAAGATGACGAGTTCACTTTTGGTCATGCTGAGTTTAAGATGTCTAGGTCTAGGACTGGCAACCAGTCACTTAATATTGTCGGTCTCATTTTCTGCAAATATAAATTGAGGATTATGATAGCATCTACTTCACAGGGTTGTGAGGGTCAAATGACATAATATCTGTAAAGTTCTTAGGACAGAATAGGCATTTAGTCAATGCTTCCAGATGGAGGTGTTTAATAGGCAATTGGAGATGTGAGCTTGGATGTAAGTAGAAAGGTTAGGCTGGAGTGACCCAGGAGTTTGTTCTGAAGTTTGGATTCGGTCAAAGGGCTGCACTTGAAGCCCTAGAGGGCCATGTGTGGCCTTGAGGCTGCAGGTTCCCCATCTCTTGGCTAGAATAATAGACCTGAGAGTCACCTGCACTGTGTTTGGTAATTGAATCCATGAAAGCTGATGAGATCACAGGCAGGAAGGAGGAGAACCAGCATTTAGCACAGTGTCCGCACATAACCATTGAATTTGCCTATTAAGAGATGACTGGTAACTTTGGTGAGAGAAGTTTCAGTGGAATGATGTGGTCAGAAGCCAGACCACTGAGAGTTAAGAAGAGAGGGAGGCACCAATTATCAATGGACTTCTCAAGGAGTTTAGCCACAATGGGGAGGAAAGATATAGGATGATAGTGGGGATGGATGGATTAAGTAGGGGACTTTTGAGGATGGGAAAGACATGAGCCTATCGGTAGGCAATATGGAAGCAGCCAGTAGACAGGGAGAGACTGAAGGTTAGTGAGAGGGTAGGAATGAGAAAGTGGGAAATCTGCTTGAGAAGACCAACTGGAATGGTACACTTTTGTATGGAAAAGTGTTAGCCTTGGCAAAGAGAAAGACCATTTCTACCCATGAGACAGAGGTGAAGGAGAAGATAATGGCAGAAAGCATCTGAGTGATATAAAATCAGAAGGAGGGAGAGAAAAGGGAACTGTTGACAAATGTTCTCATTTTTTTTCAGTCAAATATGAAGCAAGGTTTTCAGCCAAGATGGGGGGTGGGGTGGGATGGGAGCCATGGAATGTTTGAGGAAGGATGAAAAGATTTGAAAAAAAATGATGTCCCAAGTGGGATAGTGAATTGATTGGGAAGGTATGCAAAGATTGCCTTGCTGCAGTGAGGGCCCAGTTGAGTTTGTTATGGACCCAATCAGTATGGTTTTGTGATTTCTTTCACTTTTGTTCAGCAGCATGTGAATAGGAGTGAAATCAGGGAATAATCAAAGGCTGAGAGTTGGTTAGGCAAGATTAATGATAGCATAAAGGGGAAAGGAACTTGAGAGAAGAGGACAGCATAGAGTTGAACTGGTTCACCAAGGATTCAACATGCAAAAATGAAAATATAGCCAGCACAAGGGTGTTACCCTCAGAAAGAACTGGAGGTCAGAAAGTGGATGGAAAACAGGGGTAGGGGACTACAAAGCAGAAGTGGCGGTATGAGAACAGTTTCTGGTCAGATAAAGGAATTTCAGAGTTCATGAACATGGAAGTGGAACATTTCTATTCGCATTACCACTGCCTAGCACAGTATTTTGTATATAGCAGATGCTTTCATACACGTCTGTTGTGACGAATTATCTTAGGATTTAGATTTGGAAAGGGATATTAGATGGAGGTCATCTAATTTTATTTTATTTTATAAATGAGGAGACTAGGGCCCAGAGAGATGAAATCACTTGCAAAGTCACACAAGTATTAAATGGGAGAGCCAGTATATAAACCCAGCTTCTCCCTCCTCAAATCCAGCTGTCTTTCCTCAATACCACATTGCCTGCAAAGAGTTATGATGTAGCTAACGGAGAATCTTAGTTCTCTGTCCCCACAGAAGGCAAGACAAAAGGGAAGGGCTTTCAGTGATAATAATAATAACTCACAAGTATGTCTCTTTTTGTGACAAGCAAAGAACTTTTCCTCCATGATCATGGAATCACAGACCTACAGCTAGAAGTTGCCTTGGAGGCAATGGAGTCTAATTCCCTCATTTCCCACTTGAAAATTTGATCCCCGTAACAAACCCCAAGAAGTAACATAAACATTTCGCAGATGAGGAGACTGAGGGTCAGAGAGGTGACATGACTTGCCCAAAGTCCCATACCTTATAAATGGCAGGTCCAGGACACTAACTCCAGATTCTGTGCTCTTTTCCTGATACTGTGGAACTCAATCTAGACATTGATGACTCTAGCTTCCTCTTACTGATAGCTACAGTTTTGAGATGTCAGTTACTCAGAGAAGAAAATGTATTGGTTTATAATGGAGATTTCTAAGAAAAGGACAATCATGTTTTTGATGAGTGAGGGTATGAAAGGAAAGAGCAGAGTTGTGGGATTCATACTTCAGAAGGACTCTGGAATAGTTTTCTCATGACAAAGAGGAAAAGAAGAGAATGTTTGCAAGCTGGTTCCTTCCCAGGATTCACTTTGCCCCCATTATCTACCACTGACTGGGTCTGAACTACATGTAAGGGTTGGATGAGTGTGGGAAATCAAAAGTTACTCTCCCCCCACTCCCCTAGATTCACCTTCCCCTCCCATCTTAATATTACCCTTACATTCTGTGCTTCCTAGGTTAGGGGTGAGTGGTTACAGACCTGGATGGGCCAGCTCCCAGGACAAAGAGCTTTGGTCTCTAGGAACTTGCCTCCAGCACTGTTGGAGATAACGTTTTTTTAAAAAGACCACATGGAAATTTTGACCATGAGAACAACCAAGCCTGTGATTTCAAAACTAGGTGAATCTAAGGGTGAAGATCCTATCCCTTCCAGGGGTAATATCTTATAAAGTGTTATTATCACCACCACCTACCAGTTACCTCTGTCTTTTTCCTTAGTTTGACCTTTTCTATAGCCACTTGCTATGATTCTATGGGAGGTAAATGTCTTTGCCCACTTTGGCCTTCATTTTATCTCTATCCTTACCCTTTCTCCATCACTGAGCCCTATCCCATATTACAAATTTTAATGCTGGTGTCATGTGGTGTCATGAAAAGAGAACTGGGTTTAATTTTTTATACTTAAGTTTAAAGTATGGTTCTTCCATTTATTAACTAGGTCACCATATACAAGGAACTTCATCTCTCACCAGGTACACTAAATGAGAACAAAATGCAGCGTTAGATTGAACCCTTTGAAATTCTTTGCCAGGAGACTTAGTCATTGGAAGACTAAAGAGGTCTCATTTTAAGGTGATCTTCCTTTCTAAGACCTTATACCTTATGCCCCAAAACTTTGTGATTAAGCAGTTACCTACATGATTTTTGAAGGGCACGAGTAGAGCCCCATTCCCCAAATATCTCCCACTCCACCGACTGTCCACTTCCATTACTGGAGATTCATTCTTTTGAGGATGAAAATGCAATACCCCAGAGAAGGAGTAATCCCAATAAACTATTAATAACAACTTACATTTATATAGTCCTGGGGTTATAAATCTCTTTCCCTATGTGAGGAGAAGCTATCTGAGTGCTACTAATGGAAACATAATTGAAGGTCAACAACTGCACTTTGTCCCTAAGTCTTGCCAATGTGATGCTCCAGGATATCCTCTATAACTAATGTTAGCTGCCAGGTCCATGATAAGAGTTGAAAAAGATTTTTCCTCACAACCCAAACAGCCAGTAAACCAGGCATCTACCTGATGAGTTGCTTTCTCTGAGAAGCTTCCATATGTTGATTTTCTATAGGACTGTAGCTGAATGGGAAAGGTCAGAACACTTTTAGGGGCTATTCCAGTGTTGTTTTATTTTTTTGTGAGACAAATCCGCAGCCACACCCAGCCAGTACCTGAAGAGATTAAGTCAAGTCAGTATTTAGAACTGCTTTGCTGCTGTTTCAGTGACCCCCATGCCAGATCTGCCTGCCATTTAATGGATGGATGAGGAAATTTCTTTCAATTCTCATCATGCACTTGGCTTCTAGCTCTGCCTAGATGACCCTGGGGCTTTGCTTAGCATTATTGGCAGGGAGCAGAGGTGTAAATCTTTGTTGTGCATTCTCAAAGTGGCACCCCATTATTGCTATCCCTATACCTACATTATCTCCTGTTATTCTCACAACATACTTTATGAATTATTATCGCCTCCTCCCCCTCCCCCCGCCTCAGCCCCATTTTGTAGATGAGGAAACCGAGATTCACAGACATTAAATATTTTGTCCACATGCACATTGATGGTAAGTAGCAGAACTGCGATTCAAACCCAGGTCTTCTCTCCTCAAGGCCAGTGTGTTCTCTCTACCAAACTAAATGCCTCTGTGTTATCAGCTAACATCTCTTGGTTATTCATGACAGCTAGCTGAGTGAAATATCCCTGACTGGCATGGTTTGGGATAGAAAAAAGAAGAGATAAGAGAGAGTTGGTGGGAGAGCCAAGCAGGGAAAGTGGGGCCTGAAAAGGGAAGCTGGAAAGTAACCTATATCTCAGCCTTAATTCTGCTATTAGCCATGTGACTTTAGTCAATCCCTTCATCTTCCTGGGCCTCAGTTTACTCATACATAAAATAAACAGGTATAGGTGACTTAGATGACCCAGATGCAGAGCCATAACTAGCCATTTTATAGCCTAGGCAAGTGGCACACAATGTGCCCTAGTGAATCGATCATTCAGTAAACATTTATTAAACAACTTGCTCTGTGGCAGACACTGTGGATGGCATTGGGGATATGAAGACAAAAAAATCAGAGTAGTCCCTACCCTTAAGAAACTTACATTCTACCTAGCATACAATGTGTACATGGACAATATTTGAAGAATGAAACAAAACAAATACAAGGTAGTTTGGGAGGGCTGGCTCTAGCAGTTGGGGAGAAGGGATCAGAAAAGGCTTCATAGAGTAGGTGGAACTTGGGCTGTGTCTTAAAGAAAGGAAGATACTCTGCAAAGTAGAGTGGAGGAGGAATCAGTGCACTCTTGGCAAGGCAGCCTCATTCTAGTCACCTAGACGTAACCGACTGGATAATATATGTTATTCATTCCAACTCTCCCTTTCTACAATATTATTTGTTTTCAGCAATATTGTTGGACACCTTCAATGAGAATAAAAAAACGGCATCAAGGTCAGCTACCATATTGATGGTAAGTTATTTAACTTGAAAAGGCTATAAGCCAAGAATAAAGTGGAAGGAGAGTTGGTGCATGACATTTTGTTCACAGCTTCCCAGATACAACAAAACAAGGATTGATTCTTTTCTGCTTGTACTAATTTTGATTTAACAATTAACACTAAGAAAACAGAGGTTCTCTACCAGCCAGCATTGCATCATCCATATGTGGAACCATTGGTTACAGCACATGGAGAAATTTTGAATTTTGCAGATAAGTTCATTTACTTTGGTGGTATGTTTTCCAGAGACGTCCACATACATGATAAGGATGACCACACATGCCAGAACTGGCTCAGTGTTTGGGAGGCCCAAAGGAAAGTGTTGGAGAGAAGAAGTATTTGACTGGCTGCCAAACTGAAAGTCTACAGAGCCATTGTGCTGACTTCTTGGTTGTATGTCTGTGAAACCTGAACATTCTACCAGCACTAGGCCAGGAAACTGAATTGCTTCCCTTTGAATGGTCTTAGGAAGATTCTGAAGATCACCTAGTAAGATAAGGTACCAGACACTGAGGTCTTTTCTCAAGATGAACTGCCCATCATCCAACCCCTACCACAGAAAGAGCAACTACAAAGGACTGGCTATGTTTTTTTGAATGCCAAAAATAAGTTTGCTAAAAGACTATTTTTTGGAGAACCCACACAAGGCAAGTGCACACATGGAGGTCAGAAGGAGTGATACAATGACACTCTCAGATTCTCTCTGAAGAACTTTGAAGTCAATCGTGAGGCATGGGAGACACTGACACAGGATTGCCCAGCATGAGATACCTGCATCAAAGAAGACCCTGTGTTCTATGAGTGAAGCAGAATTTCTGTAGCTCAAAAGAAATGTGAGATGAAAAAAATTTAGAGATATCTCTACTCCAAATGTTCATCTGGCCTATTTGTGCCTGACCTGTGGTAGAGCCCAAGACAGGACCACAATAACTAACTATCCATCTTGACCAGACAGGACCATGATAGCTAGCCAACTGGAGGGCAGCATGACCAGAATGTTTAACCACCAAACCATAGATGGAACCCCTCCTCCATTACCTAATCCCTTAACAAACTCCTCCTGCCCTTTTAATATTAATCATATTTCTGTATTCTATGTAAATTTTGGTCTGAACAACCACAGTCAGACACACAGTACATTGACCCCAACATATGATGTCATTTTGATTCTCTCTGAGAATGAAAGACAACAACTAATCCATTATATTATTCTAAATTATATGTTGTCATATTCAAATAATGCCATATACATATTGCCATTAAATAAATACTATTTAATGACTTTCTGTGTGACCTTGGAAAAGTCATTTTATCTCTGAACCTTTGTTTCCTCATCAGTGAAAAATAAATTTTGTCTGGAGATGATCTCTAAGATCCTTCCATCTCTGTCACTTTCCTATAAAATGAAGAGCTTAGAATATGTGGTTTCTTAGTTCTCCTGTAACTCTATGATTCGCTGAATTCTATAATTCCATGAACTTTGCAAACCTCACAGCTCCTAGACTTGCTTTATCCTCAGTGAAAATGGTGTTATCTTTAATACGAAGGACCTCCTTCTGTTACCAGCAGCGCTGCTTGGGGGGTTTCCCGAGATGAGAGGTTGCTATGAGTAAGGTCTACAGGGAAGCACAAGTAGGAGCCAGTCATGAGATCCTCCTTCCTGAATGATGAGATGCTCTCCTGCCACCTTTTGGGAATGTGACTTTCTAGTGACTTTTGTCTCCCCTACTATTTGGTGATCTTTAAAGAGTTTCTAAACAAGGAAATTGAAGCTATCAAGTGTGTGTGTGTGTGTGTGTGTGTGTGTGTGTGTGTGTGTGAGAGAGAGAGAGAGAGAGAGAGAGAGAGAGAGAGAGAGAGAAATCCAAAAAGGATGGAAATCATTTAAAGGATGTGGGAAAATTGAAGCAACCCCATGGGATTGGGATTCCTACTCTCTTTACTTCATTCCTCAGAAATGCCTCTCTCCTTTTCCTCCAAGATGGTGCCAAAAGTAAAGAAGGGAATGGTTGTTCCCTCCCCAGCCAAGCCTAAGTTCTCGAAGGCCAAAAAAGCAGTGCAAAAGGGTGTCCATAGCTACAAAAAGAAGATCCAAAGGTCCCTTACCTTCTAACATCCCAAGGCACTGGAAAAGCACCCCTAAGAACAACAAGCTTGATCACTATACCATCATTAAGTTTCCCTTGACCACTGAGTCTGCTATGAAGAAGATTGAGAATAATAACACTTTGGTCTTCATTGTGGACAAGAAGCATCAGATTAAGTGGGTAGCAAAGAAACTATATGATATCAATATGACCAAGATAAACACACTGTTCTGGATTAATGGAGAGAAGATCTCTGTCCAACTTGCTCTAGACTATGATCATTTGGATGTGGCCCCAAAATTGCAATAATCTAAACTGCATCCAGCTGGCCCTCTCCATTGTTAAAAAGTTTTCTAGTTAAAAAAAAGGAAAATGAAAAAGTTTCTCCTTTCCCTCTGTATAGCCAGCACCACCCTCTCTGGAAAGGTTGTAGATAAAAGGATGCACCATATGCTGCATCCAAAGGACTCTCTCTGTTTCCGTAAGTCTAGCAGGGCTCTTCCAATGGTCCCTCCCCCTTTGGGTGTGCTAAATTGGTTGGAGGGAAGGCATTTATTTCCTAAGGAACAGGAAGGAAAAGTGCAGTCCAGGAATGGATGATGCACAAGCCAGGAAATATCCTTCTATCCTTGGTTTCTAGTACTTACAATATAACCTTTAGTCAATCATGTCGCTTAGGAAATGGGAAAATAACAGTTACCAACCAAAACAAGCCCTGGTTCATTTTGAGGCTAAGGACAGATGTGAAAGCAATGAAAACCTGTACTACTCTATAATGGAAATATTAAAACTAGAACTGGACATGAAGGTTTGCCTCCAAGATTAAACAACAACAACAACCATTACCTATCAGGGAATGTAAATTTGGCTCTTCAAATCTAGGGATTTTCCTTGCAGTGATGCCAAGAAACATGGAGGCAAGTGGAACCATAATTCCATAGCGGTCCAATAGCAGAATTTGTTACCAGAAGACTCTTTCTAGAGTTCCAACAGTGGAGAGCATCCTACTTAAGGGGAGGGCAGTTGGAATTTGAATGATGAGGGAGCAAATAGCAAGAGTAGTACATCCTTTGAGAGAGGCATTGTGGTATTGTCTAATTAGATTGCTGGTCTTACAGTCAGGAAGATCTGGGTTCAAATCTGGCCTCAGATACTGATTAACTATACGATGCTGAGGAAATTCTCTGACTTCCTCATCTGTCAAATGGAGAGAATATTTGCACTTATCTCACAGAGTTGTAGCGAAGATAACATAAGTAAAGCACTATACGGGGCAGGTAGATGGCACAGTGGATAAAGTGCCAGGCCTGGAGCCAGGAAGACCTGAGTTCAAATCCGACCTTAGACACTTACTAGCTGTGACCCTAGACAACCTGTTTGTCTCAGTTTCCTCGTCTGAAATATGAGCTGGAGAAGGAACTTGAAGACCAATCCAGTATTTCTGCCAAGAATACCCCAAATGGAGTCACAAAGAGTTGGACACAACTGAAAAAATGACTGAGCAAAAGCAACAACAAAAGCATTATATGAGTGAGTCTATTTAATTATGACTTCTCTAGTTCTAGTCAAGGGCCCAGTGTAGGCATGACCCCAGACATACACAGAGGGAAAAAAAATGTAGGGGGAGGAGTATGTGTATTTGCGACACCTGCCCTTTAATCATTGCTCCCCGAGGAACAGGGACTGAGGAGGCTAAGAAGGAGGAACTAGTCAAAAAGGCAGGCAAAATAGAAAAGAGTTTTGGTGTTATTAGGAAATTCAATTAATCTAGAGAAATGAGAGCTGTTTTGACCTTTGAAGGGTTGCCTAGCAGGGTAACTGTTTTTCATTGGGGTGCTCATGTACGTCACACCACAGTCTGTCCCCCCGTGAAAGCAAGAGTTCAAGGATAAAGGGAGCAAAGGTCAGTGGTCATGGAAAGGTCAAAGACAAGGCTTTCACTTCTCCCAGACAGTCCCTTAAAACCTTCCATGTCATTCATTAGGAGGAAGGAATATGTTGTTCATTAAAACCAGAATGCTGGCCCTTTGCTCACACACTTCACTTATATTTCTTCATTCCCTAGGGAGAGGAGATGCAGCTAAATGCAAAAGGAAAACACATCTGGCCCGATGAGAAATGTCTGACTACAGCTGGTTTGGGTGCCCGATGAAATCTATGGGGCTCTAGGGATGAAGATGATGGAATCCTCTACAGAACCATCCTTGGGTATAGCAAATGGGGAGAAGCCAACCTTGGGCTATGATCATCTGAGGAGTCCTACCCTACTGTTGGGGCCAAGCAATGACCCCAGGAGGCAGTCACTGGAGGGAAAGGAGGGGACACCACCTTTCACCTCGTAAAAAAATGAGCCTGAATCTCATATACAATGAAATGACAATCATACCAATAACACTCTTTTCCACTGGTGTAACACTTTATTGTTTTCAGCGTACTTCATATACATTATCTAATGTGATCTTTATGATAACTTAGTCAGATAGGTAATGTAGTTGCTATTGTACACACTTTACAGAGGAGGAGACAAACTCAGACAGAGAGAAATTGACTTGCTTAGTGTCACATACTTATAATGGAAGATTTGGAACTGGAGTCCAAATATCCAGTCTCCATATTCATTGTCCTTCCTACCCCATCATGTTGTAGCCCATAAACTGAGCTTGGCCACCTGGCAGCAATGTCCCTCTTCCCACTCCAGGTCCCACCTCCAAGCCACAGTATTTCTCTTTTGTGACTCCTCTCACATTCCCAAACACATTCCCCAAAGGTTACCCTTGTAATTTACATTATCTGGATTTGATTGACCTGAAAGTATTGGGGAGCATGAAGCAAAGCAGGGTAGGAAGACACTGTGATTTGCCCTGGATATCTGAACCCACCACAATGTTGACCCAGAAGAGCAAGAAGCAGTTGTGGCCAGCATGTTTTGTGAATACAGAAATTATAGGAGATAAAACTTTCCACTCCCCATTCAGAAGGAGAAATGGGGGGGGGGGGCAATTAAACACTGATTGTTAGGATAATTAACAGGGTCTTAGGGAAGGAACTGTTTTAGGGGAAGATGGGGTGGTCCAATCCTGATCTCAAAAAGAATAATCGGAATGTAAAGCAAGGTCAAGCCAGAGTTCACAGAGTAACCAAATCCAAGGGCTAGTCAGTCATAAGGAAGAATGAACTCCTAGCAATGGTCTCAACTTAGGATAGGTCACAGACACATATGACATATTAAGAACACTAAGACAAAGAAATAATGGTTAGTGCTACACCAGCCTTCTTTTCATGATGATGGAGCCAGCCATCTCCACCTCAATCTGTTCTATCCATGTTGCTGTGGGCCCAGACATTGGCTCCCATATTTTCTTTCTGAGGGCCTTGGGGTTTTAGTCCAGGCCATTCAAAAGTATTTTAAAATCTCAATGTGGAAAGAAATCTCTACATACCATTCTACTTCCTTCTGCAAAGAAGGACCAAATACCATCAGATTAGCATATCATTAATTCAGAACTGGAAGTTCTTTCCCCAAAGATGAAAAAAAGCATAAGATTCAGTACCCAAAGTGTCATCACTTTGCTGGGGTTCCACCATGATCTGCTTATAACCATCACCATTCTTATGACACGATTTCCCCCTCAGCAAGAAAGGCTGGTGCCAGATGTTTAGCCTTTCTCCTTATCAGTTGAGGGAAATCCAGCCCCATCTTTCTGGATGGTCTCATCTGCACTTCCATGAGGCTTGCCCAAGTTATCATTACTTAGCATTAATTCACTGAGCATATTGTACAGACAGCACAGCTAAGGCAGAACTAAGGAAAAATTGGAATCTATGGTCCCCTCTCCTCTAAAGCTCACAATCTATAAAAAAAGCCACCACAGAGTCCTGGGCTATGAATCTCCCTCAGCAACCCAAGACAGTGCTTTGTACATAACGGGTGAGTCCCTGATATTATGGTGAAAAATGCAAGAAAATTAGTAGATATGGTCATTGTTGCTCAGTCATGTCTGACTCCTCATGACCCCATGGACCACACTGTCCATGAGTTTTCTCGGCAAAGAAACTGGAGTGGTTTGCCATTTTCTTCTCCAGTGGATTAAGGCAAACAGAGGTTAAGTGACTTGTACAGGGTCACACAGTAATTATCTGAGGTCATATTTGAACTCAGGTCTTCTGACTCCAAGCCCAGTGCTCTATCTCCTGAGCCACCTAGCTACTTGCCCTCAAATAACTCAGATTCTCCTTCGTGAGACAAGGCACACAAATATGAACAAATAACGGACAAGACAGACAGACACGGGTGTTGCATGCTGGATTAATTAGTGTCTAAGCTATATAGACCAGACAATAAAAGGACAGAATAACAGACTTTCAGAGCTGGACAGCACCTTAGAAATAATCCCTTCTCTGAGTTTCCATTTCCTCATCCATAAAATGATAGGGTTGGATTAGATTCCTAAGGTCTCTGGTAGCCCTAAAGCTATGATCTAGACTCCACTGTTCACTTTACAGATAAAGAAATTGAAGCCCAGGGAGAAAAAGTGACTCAATATCATCCATTTAGAGTTGGGAAGGGTCTTAGAGGCCCTCTACTCCCATCCCCTCATCTTAGAAGTGAGAAAACTGAGCTCTAGGAAGGTGACCTAAGGTCACACAGGTAATTAAATAGCAGACTAGGATTTGGACCCAGGTCCTCTGATTCCATACCCAAGGCCATGTGGCTAGAAATAGAAGCACAATGATTACAGGCAGCTAAGTGGCACGGTGGGGCAATGGTGGCTTAGAGCTCTGGACCTGGTATCAGGAAAACTTGAGTTCAAATCCAGCCTTAAGTGCTTACTAATTGTGTGACGCTTACCAAGTCACTTCACCCGTTTGCCTCAGTTTCTTCATCTACAAGGTGACAATAACAGTAGTGCCTCCCTCTCAGGGTTGTTGTGAGAATGAAATGAGAAAATATCTGAATAGCACTTTGCAAACTTTAAAGCATGATATGGTTATTATTGTTGCTACCGTTATTTTTATTAGCCTGGGATTTGGGGATACCAGCTAAGAATGGGATAACAAGGCCAACAGGCCAAGCAACCTAAACTCTAAGAAATAGAAGGCTTCTCCAGGACCTGTGAGAAGACACCGAGAGCAGCTAAACTTGGCATGGGTAGGAGTTTCCAGAATAAATAGAGAGGGGTGGGGCTGCCATGAAAGAGTTCTACTGAACTGATGCAGTGAGTGAGCCTCTTCAACTTCCAAGTCTGAGTCTTATTCTGAGCTTTCTTTGGTGGGGTTGGAATCTCTGTGTCAAACTCAAAATGAAGTGGGCAAGTTTCATTGAGTTCTACTGAGGTCTGATGAATTTGGGAGCTCTGACAATTTTCCCCTCGATGCTCCATTATGAAAGGAGGGGGGAAAATGAAAACCAGAATCTCAGTGGGTGTGGAAGGTTTTGTGGCTTTGTCTGAAACCAGAGCCCTTTGGGGAAGACTATTCCTACGTCCAATGGTCACAGACGTCATTCTACTTCTTTCTTTTGGAAAGGAGAACCCAGCAAAAACCCTCAATAGAAAGGGCTTGGTGAGTAAAGGGAGGCTCTGTGATACCTTTGGTGCCTGCGGATGGACAAGGCCGACCTGAAGCCAACGTGGTTTCCAGTTTCAGTTGGGGAAACCTTTACACAGCACTAATGATAACCAAGCCAAATTAAAGAGGAAGGGTAACATGAGCATATCTTGGGCAACAATGAAAAAAGTCTGACCAGGGGGATGGGCGGAGGAGTCTGATGGAAGACAACTGGAAAATGAATCAAAATAGAGCATTGTACTATGGAACGGCAGAAGGTTCAGCACCAAAAGAGACGTCTTAAAGGCACACATCCAAGACTAGCTCTTAACTTTCTGATAAGCAACAGTGGCCATTTTTAAGATAACCTCACAACATGCATGTACTTTTCTTTTCAAGTCTTTTCACTGCCTCCATTTAGGAAATGATTCTATCTGGTGCAGAGGGAGCAGAGTGGGAGATAAAGTTTTCTTGAGCCCAGCCAATAACAAGAATACTTTTCATTTGTAAAATGTCTTAGAATCAACAAAGGGCTTTCATGGCCATTATGTCAGTTGGGGTCTCACAACTTTGTGAAATAGACTGCATGGTACTATTATTCTCAACAAGAGCCTGAGGCTCTGAGGGATGAAGTGTTCTACCAAGTCTTCAGTTTATAACATGGTATAATTGATTTAGACTTAAAGGGATTGTAGAGATCACTCAGCTCTCCATTTTAGAGAAGAGACTGAAGCACAGAGAGGTTGAGAGTCATGCTAAAGTCAAACAGGCACTAAGTAGCAGTGCCTGGATTTGAACTTTTCTGAATTCAGATCACAGAGCTAATCACATAGGACTAATCACAAAGTTCTTCCAACTTTAGATCTAAGGTTCTTTTCATCATTCCCCATTCTACTCTCTGGAAGATGGAGTACTTCGATATTTTGGGCATCTGTAATGATTTCAAAAGTGTGGGTCCTTCTTCTACCAATAAAGATCTGAACTCCTCTAGGGTTCTTTGGGAGTTATTCTGGCCTTCAAAATTCATTATCCTTTGATCCAATTGATGATGGGCACTGAATTTAGCTAGGTTGGTCCTTCAGAAACAGACTGTCCTCTGCCAGGCCTTTACTCTGATTTTTCCGGAGTATTTTCCGTTCATTAATGAGATATCAAAGCAGCACTTCAGTAGAGAGCATATGCATAATCTATAGCCATATTAAAGTTAGTATAAGACTATAAGTTATACTACATGTTTTCATGTACAATGGTAGAGGGAATTTTGTCACTGGGAGGGTTTTTAGTGGAGGGTCAGTAACCTTGTTTTTTTTTTAAACACATTTTGTTAAATGTATCTCATTTCAATAGGTTTCCTTTGTAATCCTATATATTGTACATTAAAAAATTTTGTGCATTAAAAAATTATTCCGAGGAGTCCATAGGCTTCAAAGAACTGCAGAAAGGGACCCATGATACTTATAAAAATTCTGACACTGAGAACTCCTTCCCCACACTAATGAAAACACAGGTATAGACAAGAAAAAAAAATAAAGATAAACAACCTGTACATTAGCCAGTGGAAAAATCTTCAGACTCATTTAGGTGGATTTGGTCCTGAATCAAGAATTAGAGTATGTACCCACTGTGGGCTGGGCGACATACAGAGCGTAAAGACTGATCCTGTCTGAATGAATGCCATCATGGTAAGGAGTCAGAGTATGTTGACATGGAAATACAGGGATGATGAGGTCTTTCCTAAAAGCCTTTTGAAAATAACTTCTACTTTTGTCTTTTGCCTTCTGCATTCAGCGGTATCTATGTAGCCAAAAAAGAAGCTAAGAGTCTGGGCAGTTACTTGAATAGGGAAATTTATTTATTGAGGAAAAAGTGGTCTTGGGGTTTGAATAATTTCCCCCCACAGAATGACTACACCACATTGACTGAATTAAATGGGTAGTAGTTCCACTTTCCTTTTTTCATCACCTATATATTCTTGATACCTAAGTAAGAGAGAGGAATGAACAGGGTGGACGTGTTGCTTGGGAAGAGGAAGGGAATAGTTAGGTTTGGGTCCAAACTGGCAGAACAGACGTTAGTCATTTAGGGTTTGTGGGTTGTTGGTTGGTCTCCTGCTTCTACCCTGCATCACTCCCCATCCCGCTCATATTTCTAAAGAGGTTGGAGGAAGAGAAACTAACTGGAGAAATTCATGATCAAGACAGTCCAGATTTTTGCTCTCCTCCTAACAGTTTGAGGTGGAGTGATACAGCAGAAAGAACACTGGACCTGGAGTTGGAATATCTGGATTTGAGTCCTGGCCCTACCACTTACTATATATAAAGTTGGTTGTGATATTTCTTCCTCACTCTTAGCCTCAGTCTGCACATCTCTAAAATGAGGAAATAATGTTTGCCTTGCTTGTCTCACAGGGTTGATGCAAAGATCAAATGAAATCACGAATGTAAAAGCGCTTTCCAAACCATAAAACCCTCTAAAATGGACACTTCTCCTGACTTTGCAAGGATCCCTCTTAGACCCGTTCTTATGTCTTTCAAAATAACTTGCATCTCCAATCCCTTAAAGAAAATGAAAGAGAGAGAGAGAGAGAGAGAGAGAGAGAGAGAGAGAGAGAGAGAGAGAGAGAGAGAGAGAAGCTCAGACTTATCAGCTAAGAAGGGAGGATCCCTTCAAGGGTCCACACAAGGTGGGAGATTGGCTATTTCTTGTTTTGGTTACCTTACTGTAGAATGGGGAAGGACAGTATGCTGTCCCAAGGGGACATTGTGGGACCCTAAAGCAATGTAACAGAAAAAAGAGAAAACTCCTTTGAGGCAGCTTCTGGTGCATAGTGACCACAGCCTCAGGGGAACAAATTGTAAAGGTTTGAGTCTTATTTTAAGTGGGTTCATAAAGACAGAAAACTCCATTCTGCCCCAGGGTTTGCTTTTGAGACCCATACTGGAATTTATTTCAGGGTCTTACCCAAGTCTCAGTGGTGGGGAACTGTTGGTGGAGTTTTGCCTGAGGATCCCCCAGCACCTTTCAACCCTCACCTTTCAACGCCCATAGCAATAAATTCCCCACAAATGGATTGGGGTCTTTGTGTGAAAGTTAGACGAAAAGGGCCAGAGTTTGCCACTTTGTTCCCTCCATTCGAATGTTAGTTCTTAACTTTGGGGCCTCCCTTGCTGGCAGAAATTCTTGCCTCCTCTAAAGCACAGATTCTTCTTCCCTCATCCTTGGATTAACTGACCAAAGAGACTACCAGCAGCTCCTGGAAAAGCTTTGTCAGTGGCGTGGTGGAGATTAGTTTTTCTGGTATCGCTATAATTTACAGGGCTCACATAACCATGTAACTACTTTGTGATTACATGGGAAATATCGTATAAATACACAGTAATTACAAGTTCATGCAGATTACTTGGTCTATACATTTGAAGTTACCGAGTAGTTCAAAGATTAATTATCCTGTAACTTGCAGTATTTAAATCATTTTTTCTAATATGTGAATACATTTAGGCAGACTTCAAGGCTGGTAAGGAAGGGGATGTGATGCCTATGATCTAAAAGGCAAAAATGAAATTTGACAGCCATGGATTATTTAAAGCATGCAGATGTGAGCTGGGTAGCCATTCTACTTTGATGCAAATCGTAGGGGAAAGTACAGGGGGAATGGTCTGTAGAGAAAGGTGCTGAACAAAGTAAGGATTTCCTGCTATAGACTTGAAATTTAAACAAATAATCATTTAGATGGCGGCCCAGCATTACATTCCTTGCTGTGTGCATTAATGTCAACATCTGGTACCAACATTTTGACAATTCTATTAAAATGCCCCACCATTCCCTATCTAACACCTGTTAGCTCTAATTTTCTTTCCTGAGAAGCACACCAGTAGACAGTGTAGATTCCAAATCATTTATCACTTTTAAAGTGCTTCCATATGCATGCCGGACCTATCCTGGCCTTAGGCAAACGTTTTCTGAATGCATTAAAATTCAGGACTTTTTTTTTTTAAGTGTAGACACCAATGTTTCATTGAATTCATGTCTGGTAATTATTAGCTTAAATTATGGCTCACACATGACTTGACAAAGTGGACCATGAATTATAAAAAAAAGAAAAAAGGAAAGAAAGAAAAAAAGGGAAAAGGGAGGGGGAAGAGAAATAATCTAAGAACTGTTCAATAGATACCCTCCTCGTATGTTCCAAGTTATTGAGATGTCAGTCAGTAATCATTAGGCAAACACTCCTCAGTGGAGCCGAACTGCTAAGAGGCCTATAAGCCCCAGGAGACTATCTAAAAATGTCAAAAATGTTACAATATAAATGAATGACATCAACAAGAGAACATGTGTTAGAGATGCAAGCAATTAGTTAATATATTACAAGTTTCAACTTCTAGCAACAGAGACAACACACTTTCATCTGAAAAAAGGCAAAAGATAAGACTGAGTTGATTTTAAGACAATATGTTTGTCGCTGAAGTTGGTCACTGGAAGTAAATAAACACCTATGGCTCAGATGTTTCCATGGTTGTGTCTTTTGTAGAAATAATCCTCGTGCCGTTAGTTCTCATTCCAGACTCTTATTTTAAATCACTAGCTAAGTTCCTTGCATCTCTTACAATTGAAATGGAGCGTTGGAAATGGACAAAGGCATTGTATGTCACTGTCTATCTTCTCCAACATTGATCCTTCTTATAAATCAGGTTGCTCCTTGCTGGGTGTTCTGAGTGGAGTTCACAAAGTAGAATGAAGCATCTTTGGAGCATTAAGGAATGAGAGATGCTTCATGAGAGTAGGGTCTCTGATTCATTCTTGCATCTACCAGTTCCCAACTGATTGTGTTGCACATCATAGGCACTTTACAGATATTGGTGAAATGAACATCTCTGATTTATTCTTCTTTCTCCCCAAGCACCTAGCTGTCTAAAGTGGGCACTTTAGAGATATTGGTGCAATGCTGAATGAAGGAAAGTATTACCATGGACCATAATCCCTTTGTGGGTCCTCAAATAGGACTTTGTAATCCAAATATTACACAATATTTGTATAATACAAAATGTGCAAGAGCGAGATCTTAAGCAGGAAATGCATGATATGCAACAAGGATGTAGATTTGGACAAGCCTGTTAGAAATAGGAAAGGGACACTCAAAACAGAAAGGAGACAGAAGAAAAACCTGTGTATACCAACTCTAAATGTACCCATTTGCGGACAGTTAAAAATGTCCATCTGCATACACACGCATACCTACACTTTCACACTTCTTCTGTTTACTAAATAACGTTTCAGCACAGTTTTCATCTTATAAGGAAAGTGTTTGAAACTTGGAATAAGTGCACTTAATTAAAGGAAGGCTGTGAAAATGTGCACTAATCTGATAGGACTAATAGCAGAGTGCATGAAATTGCTAATTAGAATTTCATTAAAGGTGCTGCTTTATCAGACTGTGAATATCACAACCTTTAAAATTCTTTCAGGAAAGCTTAATTCCTTTTCAAACAGAAATATTCTTTAAAGACATTTGATTTGTTCTAAAGGAATGTGTAGCTTAGGTTGAGACATTAAATGTTGCCAATATTCCATGAAATAATAACTGAAATAGAAATGTGTATGGAAAGCTTTATTTCACCAGGCAGATGAACAATACCTTCCCCCCACAATGTTATTGTTCAAATAACACAATCAAGATAAACAAAATAGAGTTCTCAGAGTGTTTCACATGTGCCTTGGTTTTCTGCTGAAGCTAAAACATCTATTCCATATGTTCTCTCTTGCAGGAATAAGGGAGTTATTACAAAAAATTAAAAATTAATGAACAAGAGTTAAAGCTAGTAAAATGAAACATTCCAAATTTCATTAGCATCTTTTACTCCACCCGCTCCCCAAAAGGATCAGGAAACACTTTTCCTTTAAGAAAATAACTATCTTAATTTAAAAAAAATAATAAAATCTATCAGAAGATTTCAATTTTTTTTTCTGAAAAACTAATATCTTAATAGCCTTAATACTACATTTATCACAAAATAGCAACTTGATGACCTTTGGGGGAGTCGTAAAAGTTAAATGCTAAGATAACACCCAAAATAACCAACACATTTCCCCCCTGCTCTCTCCTGTTTTCCTCTTTGCCTGCTAATGTGATTGATTTCCTTGCTTAATTTGTACATAACTTCCTGCATCATCTCTATTTTCTGTTTCTCTCAAGCCATAGCCATTTTTAGTTTACCTTTTAAAAAATTCCACTTTCTGCTCCTTTCTCTTTGTTATTTTTGCCCGTCTTTCCAAGCCCTCCTTTTGATGCCTGCAACTGGAAAGTCGCTATAACTTGTTCCACACTATGTACAACTCTCAATATGTTAGCGAGGGAATTTTTTATTTGGTGCATTCACTCATTCTTTGGGGCTGTTACAATTACTCCCTAACTGGATTCCTTTTAACATTCAAACTTGACTCTCCAGTTATATTTGGTGACGGAGACTTGTGTAATGTTCCTGAAAACTGCAGGACGCTGGGAGAAGTCAGTTACTGTTTTAGACACTACCAAATAACCCAACCCCCCCCCCTCCACACACACACACACACACACACACACACACACACACACACAACTCCACATCTGCTGATCAAGCCCATTGTCAGCAACGATGTGCTTTTGCTCTAATTTAGTATTCAGAACGCATTTTAAGAAACTCAAATTAAAAACTAATCAGCTCAAATTTGCATGACAAAAAGATTCTTGAAAATGGATAAAAATGTGAACAGAAGTATCTTTATTTGGGAGAGATATTATTCCTTTGAACGTTGGGGGAAAAAACCTCATGTGGATTACAGCTGTGGTTTTCGTTCTTGTGAAAGGTATTTTCATGGCATTAGATATTTTATCAATTGGACCAAAGAGATAAAAAAAGAACCTATTTTCTTTTCTAATTTAGGGTGTGTGTGTGTGTGTGCGCGCGCGCGTGTATACCTTTACCATAAATACACTGATTAAAAAGATCAGTCTAGACTTAAATGAATGAAAATTATACTCGTTAACTGTAATTCTGCAGTCAGATATGGGTGTCAGTCTTTGCTATCTCGTGCCCACCCTGGTCAAGACAAGCTGCAAATTCTAATGTTTCAGTTTAAAGTTGAGAAATATTGGTCTAATATGGTAACAATGGTGCTGTTGTCCCTTCTGCAGCTACCCAGTTTAAAGCTCCTTGGGTTTCATTTTATGCAAAACAAATGGTAGGTAATTATGATTTAATTCATTTAGAGCAAATTGCAGTGAATTTATAACCCGAAAGGCAATGACAGACCCTACTTTACTTGTCAATAGTTGAATTAATAACAGCAGGAGGAAAAACACCAATTGAACGCAGCTCCCCCTCTTCCCCCCCCCCCAATACCACACGCACAATAGCCGAATCCTCCAATCAGCTCACGCCACAACCCTTAGAAGCCTCTTGTCTGTAACATTCCCTGATCTAACATATTGTGTGTTGGGGAAGGGGAGGGGGGGCGGGAAGCGGGGAGGCGGAGAATCCTTAGCAGCCCAGGATAATGGTCCCTGAAGCGATGTTTCTAGTACTCAGATGCCTGCATCCCTTTGTGAGAGATGCATCTCGTAGCAGGAAGCGTGATAGGGTGTGGGGTATGGAGGGTGCAGTGCTTGGATACAAACCCAGGAGTTTACTGGATAAACTCCCATCACTGCATTTTGCCTGCTCCAAAGTTGGTGGTCAGGAAGGAAACGACGATGCATTCATACCCTGTTACTCTCCCCATAAGAAAACACCCTGGGGTCTCGCTTGGACTTCCTTCTAGGGAAGACGTGGCATGTCTCTTTCCCTGAGCAGCGGTGACGGCTGCACGTTAGACAGCTAAGCAGGACCTCTGAAATGCAGAATTGCAGTTAGCAGGTGGGTGGGGCACGAGCAATGGGATAAGGAGCCGGACCCATTCACGAGCCAGACTTTCAAACGTAGTGGGGGTGGGGTGGGGGTGTTCCACTTCCCCTTTTCTTGCCCATATAAAGGAAAGGCAGGAAGTCTTGATGTGTCTCTGCGCTTTACACGGTATTTAGCTGTAGAAACGCAGTCTCGATCAGAGGGTACTGCTCTGGAATTGATTACTTTCATAGCAGAAAGCGGCCAGTATCCCCAGCCACACTGAGCTGAGGCAAACCCTTGCAAAAGAGAAAGCAGACAAAGACGTGGTCCTGGATCCAAGGAGATACCTTGAAACTCTGGACAAGGAACAGAGTGGGCATTCAGGGCAAGTCCCTATGTCGGGGATCAATGAAGGGGTACCCCTGGGCATTCAGCCTAAAAACATACAGTAACTGTCCCAGCCACTACCCATTCCCCATCCCACACCTGTTAGTAATCTATCACTCTTAAAGGAGGTCCCCTAAATTATTTTCCTTGAGAAATTAAGAGTTTTTCTTTTTTTAAGTGCTGTTGCCACTCCATGAAATTTGCTGGGTGGCACACAAGCTTCCTGCTGGTCCGCTCTTTTCAGTCAAGGAGCACTACATTCGAGGGCAAGAGTTTTAGTCTCTGTGCCCATCCTTCTCCCTCTGCCCAGATGGCTTGCCCAGCCCTGGAGCCTTGGCTAAATGGATGGTTTTGATTTCACTTGCTTATTAAGGGCTGTGCCAGTTTCGTTTCAGCTCACAGTTGGCACACTGCAGGCCCTCACCTTCATAGGACCTACAGTGCCAAAATCTTCCATCAAAACAGGTGGGGAGGGATAACTATTTCAATTTTCCTTTAACTCTTTCTTTCCCTATCTAATAATCATGTTCTCATGCAATAGGACTTGTCAGTGGCTTTGTTATTAATCTCTTCTGAGGGCTTTTCACTTCATTCTGATACCTTCTTTGGGCATTAAATAAAGATACACACACACACACACACACACACACACACACACACACACACACACACACACACACACACACCCTTCCTTCACATGCTTTATATTGACTCATGTTTAGTTTACAAAAGCTTTCGGAGAAGCTATGACTGAGCTCTAGGGCCATTCAGGGAAGGAAGAGGGTATCACAACCTTTATTATAGATTTAGAGCTGGAAGGTACTCAGAGGTTGTCAAGGAGAAGCCTCTTATCCTACAGTTGAGGAAACTGAGGCCCAGAGAGTCAGAGGTGCTTACTCCAAGTTACACAGCTAGTAAGTCACAGAACTAGGGCTCAAACTCAGGTTCTTTGACTTCAAATTTAACACAATTTCCACTGTACTATAATTAGGGGCTGGGTGGGAAGTAAAGCTAAAATCTCTATAGGTTAGATCCGAGAATTTGTTCTGTGAAGCTTGGAATCAGTCAAAGGGCTGCACTTGAAGACCTAGAGAGCCACATGTAGCCTCGAGGCAGCAGGTTACACACCCTTGGCCTAGATGATCTCAAAGGGCAGAGCTAATTGGATTTTACCACAGGTAAGGAGCCCAGGAAATGGTAGTTCAGAGAGATCTGGTCTGGTTTCTATATCTCCCACTATTTATTTACATGGTGAGATCATTTGTAAACATGGTATAGAGTATCACTAACGTATTAATGATGCCCCTTGGGATAGCTTTTGTCCCATGGACCTGTCTTTAGGTGAGTACTTGGAGGAAACCTCTGGGTGGGTGTGTGTATGAGAGATTCACATATGCCAGGAGGAAATACAGAAGGAAGAAAGGTAGAGATACATCATCATTCAACTTCTCTGAGCCCTAGGAAGTTCTCACATTTGTGAAATGGGGCTAATAATACTTGAAATACCTTCCTCAAGAGATTGTGGTGAGGAAAGCACTTTGAAATCCATGAATGCATTATTTGGAAAATGTAACATTCTCCCTTTTGTCTTCCTCTAAGGGTTACATAGCAGGAGAGAGGGCTAACCAACAGGCAGCCTGTGTGCCCACGGGCATCCACAGAATGCCACAAGCTCTGGAGTAAGGATTCTTTACCTTTTTCATATCATTGACCCCTCTGGCAATCTGGCGAAGCCAATGAACTCTTTCTTAAAATACCATTTTTAAATAATTGAAAGAAATGCTAAGTTTCAGTTAGTCTAGTGAAAGTGAAGAAGCTATTTTTTTCCACTTTCAAGTTTACGGATTCCCTCTGAAGATCTGTTGGTGCCCCATAGTACTCTAATCTAGAATAAGGCTCCCCAAAGGTTGGGTGGATCAACTGTAGTGTATCTACAGGAGGATGTAGACAAGAATAGCACAAGATAATCAGACAATTTCTGTCTTTGGGGGAGGAACCTTTGTGATTGAGATGGGAGTATTACACAGTGGGAAAAGCCCTAGATTAGAATCAGAGGAGACCAGGGTATGAATTCTAACTCTGTCATCTACTACCTGTGTGACCCTGGATGGGACACTCTGGCCTTGGTTCTTCACCTAGATGAGGTAAGGGCAGTGAACCCAATGACTCTTACCTGCCTCAGTGAGGTGTAGGGTGCAGAGACCTTAATAAACTGAAAGGTACCATATAAATGGGAACTACCATGATGTCAGGATCCGGATGGTCTAGTTTCCCCAAAACAAGATGAACATAAATGAAACAATTAGGGAATGATATGCAATATACAACAGCACTGTTTAGTAATATTTTGAGTATGGATGATTAGACGTTTAGGCTCCACCTTTCTATTTCATCCCTTTTACAGAAAGCAATTCGTTCAAAGGCAGAAAGGCTACAAGGCCTTAAGAAAGACCACTTGAAGCTCTGTTTCCCAGAGGGTAGCTCAGTCTCCTTGAGGTACAAAATATATTTTTAACTGCCCCATTTACACAAGCTGAGCCTTCATCCTGGGTGACCTCGAAGTGGTAACACATGCCCCTGTGACCATGTGACTCAATGATTGCCCTCCCCTTTACACGAGACTTTCAGCTCCTGGTTATCCATCACTCACAGAGAGGGCTGAGTGCAGCCACACAATTGCTCCCTTGTTTGAGCACCTGTGATCCCATTACACCCACCCTGTGTTCTCTAGATTGCCTGTCTACAAAGTGCCCAATTCACTCGAAGGCTGGTTGGCTCCCCCCTTCCTGACCCCTTCCACTTAAAGTTCTATGGCACAGACCCTGACAGTATGCAAGGCCTCCTCTTGGAACATGACCCTGGAGCTCACCTCTGACCTCCTGCACCTTACTGGGCTTCACCACAGCACCTCAAGATGCCCAAGGGACTGTAACATGTGCCACAGTGGCTATTCTCTATTTACATGCAAATCTGCATTAGATTATTTTTAACCAGTGGCTAGATTTATTTTTATTTAAATCCAAATGTGATTTTAATAGCCACAACCAGAGTGGAAAGAGAACTGGATTGGAGGCAGAGAACCTGGATACAAATCCCGACTTTGCTTTTTTCACCACTTGGGTGATCTTGAGTCCCTTAACCTTGGTTGTTGTTGGTGAATCCTTCTAGTCACAAATCTCATTTGGGGTTTTTTTGGCAGAAATACCAGAGTGGTTTGCCATTTCCTTCTCCAACTCATTTTACAGATGAGGAAACTGAGGCAAACAGGATTATGTGCCTTGCCCAGGGTCTAAGACTAGATTTGAACTTGGGTCTTCCTGACTCCAAGCCTGGCCCTCTATCCACTCTACCTTCTAGCTGCCTAACTTTGAGGAGGGACTCAGTTTCCTCCCTTGAAAAATGAAAGGATAGGACTTAAATGATCACAAAATCCCACTCACCATCACCTTTTTTAAAAACTACAAATCTCTCTCCCTCCCTCTCTCCTTTATCTCTCCCCTTCTTTGTTGCTTACCTTCCCCTTCCCCCATCTTTTCATCTCTTCAATATAGTTTAGCAACCATTGCCACTGGTCCTTCCCAATGGTGATGTCATTTGAGGACCACCCATCCTGCCCCAAAGATCTCCCTGATCAGCCTGTCACTCAGTGCCTGACACCCTGTCATTAATGATTCTTTCCTTTCAAATTCATTCCACAGTTTTTTGTCTTCAAGGGTCCCTGATGAAAATATGAATGCCCTTGGGTTGGGTCTTACCTTAAATCTGTTATCAGATATGCTTTAGTAGAGGATTAGTTGACAACCAGCTCAGGGCAACGTCTGACAGAAGTGGAACATAGGATCGTCCGGGGAATGACTGGTGAGGGCTCCAGGGTAGAGGACTAGGTACAGTTTTGCCAACTTCTCCATTTTGCTGAAGGCCGTCTCTGAATGTAACCAGAAGAACAGGTGCGAGAAGTCTGGAAGTCTGATTTAGTCTCAGGAGCATAGACATTGGAAATTTGGTTTTTAAAGTTTTGAGATTAGAAAAAGGTATGTATCCTAGCAAAAGTAAAATACTTTTCTTTCTTTCTTTGTGTCTTTGTATCTTTTACACCTAACACAGTGTAGACACTTAATAAATGCTTATTGAACTGAATTCCTTTAAACAGGCCCTTCCCTTCCTCACATATTTATATACAAAAAGAGAAAACAATAGAAGCTAGAACCTTTATTGATTTGTTTTAAATATTTCATTGATATCTTTTGTCCTCATATCATTTTCATTTCCAAATATATCCTTTCCCCTACACTCTTCAGAGAACTGTTTCTTATAATGAAAAATTAAAAGGGAGAGAGAGAGAGAGAGAGAGAGAGAGAGAGAGAGAGAGAGAGAGAGAGAGGCAGTTAAGCAAAGTATATACAATGTTCTACACCCAAAAGGAAGGGAGACTCGCTTTCTTCTCTTTGGAGTTGAGTTGGAATATTATAAATATCAAGATGCAAACCTTGAAAGGCTTCAAGTCATTCAAGATGTGGCAGGGTTTTCAGCAACAAATCTTTTGCCCGCTGCCCCCTTACATCCTGAAATTTGTAAATCTGAAAGTATTCTAATGTCAATTGTTTTTCTGTTCAGGTTCATAATACCTTCTAGGTATTGTGAAAGCCCAGTAAGGAGCCATCTGGCAGTGATATCATTTGCACCTAACATATTTTGTAGTCCATGTTGGGGGTACAAAGATGCCAGAGATTGTCTAGAAAAACTCTTTTTTAGATAAAGAATATGGGGACCATAGAAGGGGAGGTGATTTGTCCAAAGTCACCTAACTAGTCAATGGCATAACTGGAGTTTAAAAACCCAACGCTTCTGATGTTATGTCCTAAACTCTTTCCATGGCCTTCTGCATCCTCTCTCATCAAATAAATTCCAACTCTCCACCCTTCTGTCTGAGATATGACTGCCTTTTATCCACCTTGTGCTTCAACTGACCTAGACTACTTGCTGTTCCTCAAATATGTCTCATCATTTCTTCCATCTATGCCTTGACTCACACTTCTCCCCTCAATGGAATGCTTATCCCTGCCAATTCTGTCACTCTATTTCCTACCTATCCTTCAAAATCCCATTCAAATGCTACCTCCACCATGAAGCTTTCCCTGCTTCACCCAGATCAAAGTTGCTTCATCTCCTAATGAACTAATGTAATACTTGGTGCCTTTCTTTCAACTGTCACATAATATATGATAACTTTTTGTATACATACGCACTTACCTCACAGGTTTACTGAGAGGATCAAATGAGCACATGTAAAGTGATTTTCAAACCTTAAAGCACTATGCAGAAAGCACCATCATCATCATCACCATCACCTTATCTCGCCTACTGGAATGGAAGGTGCATTAGGGTAGGGAGCATGCTTCATTCCTTGTATTACCCAAAGCACACAGTAGGCACTCTATAAATATTGAATGAATGAACAAACATGTCCTTTGTTTGATGTCCATAATATTGTTCTGGTTGACTGGGATGGTTATGATTGTTAATTTGTTCAAGGAAAAATAGGATAAATTCTAACTCCTACCCAAAGAGCAAGAGAGATAGGAACCCATAAATTATTCCTTAGGTGTGTGTCCACAGTTAGATGAGCGGCCACCCTGGAAAATAAGTACTCTTCATTGTGCTGAAGGGCGTGTCAGTCAGTAAATAGTAGCTGAGCAGCGTGGTATAGTTCCAGGAAGGTCAAAATTTGCATCTCTGAATCCCTACTAATGTATTTCCACTGAAATCAGGTGCATTCTCACCACAGAAGCAGGTTGGCAGTGGGGCCCTTGTAAGCTGCAGTTGGAGACAAACATGAGATGAATTTTCACTGGGAAAGGACACTTTTCGGTTTGAGATTTTTAATAGCAGTGCTATTTCTTCCTAATGTTTATCTGGCCCTCTACAGTTTACAAAGCGCTTTCATGCCGTTATCTCATTAAATAACCTATCACCCAGAGGGTGGTCAGAATCTAGGATGGGCTCTCAAAATAGATATAGCAAAGCCTTCTTTGAAAAGGAGAGGGGCGATTTTCTTTTTTGATTCTCCTCTGAGTTTTTGCAAAGCTAGCTCAGTATAAGGGCTGTCAGTATGAGGAATGTTTTATCTTAACCTTTACATGTAATCCTGAAAGCCTACCTAATCAATTGAAGATCATAAAATATTAGACTTAATACTGCAAAGTGCTGCTTTTTAATTCACATAACAAGCTCCTAAATAATTCAAATAGCAAACATATCCTGCTACTCAATGATGGGAGGTTGTTTAGATCAGCAGGAGTGTGTCAACACATGCCACATTTCATGGATCTACTGCATTTCAAGAACCTTATTAAGTTAATTGCTGGTTTCTGACAGCAGAGAGCATGCTGGGAGCACAGCAAGCTTTATTAGCCTTTCGGGCATTTGAAGACATCAGCCATTTTGCCCTTACTTGCATATACCAGGAACAGCATGGAAAAAGTAAATCAAATTATGAGACAATGAATGCTTTTGGCAACACCTAAGCTTTGGATTCATTTGTGAATCTGAAAGGGTTCTAATGTCAATTGTTCGCCTGTTAAATTTTTACAACAATCCTATCTATATATTGCAAAAGTCTAGGAAAAAGCCATCCAGCAATTACATCATTTTGCACTGCATATATAAAGAACACAAACATGTAATCCAAGTGAGGTAGCTTGCATTGCCTAATGAAACAACTTTGTTGTTGAAGTCTATAAATAGCTAAAGAGTTGTGGCATAAATTAGAAACAACCGCTATTTTCCCAAATAACCTACTTTCAACATTAATGCACATTAGCAAGTCTTTGCATGTTTGGAAAGCCAAGTATAGACTCCACAGGCATACCTAAAGCATTTTGTGCTCTATGAATGCCTACGGTAGACACCACACTACAGCAAGCTGGAACTAGAAGAGGGTTTAGAGATCAGGTAACACTCAGTAGTGGGTCCCTCTTCCCTTCCCCCCCCCCCCCCCCCCCCCGCCATCCCCTCTTCTCTCTTTGCTGATCTCTCAGCATCCTTGTGGACTAGATAAGGAGTCCTTTCTTATTTCATGTATTCCCTAAGTATTCAAGAAAACAAGCCAGGTTTCCTTAGGGGGTTAGGGACTCAAAATACCCAAGAATGTTGGCATTTTAAAAGAAGATTATAAGGACAATGGCATCAAATCAGAGACCTTCTTTCAAAATAACTGAAAATAGTACCCATATATAGTGCCTTATGGTTTACAAAGCTTATATTGTGCTATAAGTACATTATCTCATTTGATGATCTTTAGGTCAAATCTAGGGGAATTTAGCTTTAATATAAGTACCATTTTAGGGATAAGGGGACTGAGCCCCAGGACTAAGTGGCTTACCAATGGTCACAAAACTAGATAGTAGGGAAGCTGATAACCACAAGCAGAACCCATTAGATTGTAAGCTCTTTGAGGGTGGAAACTGTCTTTAGACTCTTTTTATATTCCCAGTGCTTAGCACAGTACCTGGCTAAGTAGGCACTTAATAAATACTTATCAATTGATTGATTGAAGCAGATTTTCCGATTCCAAGCTCCCTGCTTTTATGAGTAGCCAGTACTGCCTGTTGATCTTGACCATCTGCCTTTGGAATTGACTTGGCTCTAGACACTGACACCTCAGGTACTATGTAAGTGTGTGCTTTTTTTTGGTCTTGATCTTTGATTTCATTTGTGAAGGGAGTGCCCAGAGAAAACTTCATCAATTCAGATTTTGTTGTTGCTGTTCAGTTATTTTTGTCATGTCTGGCTCTTTGTGACCCCATTTAGGGCTGGGGGTTTTCTTGGCAAAGATATTGGAGTGCTTTGCCATTTCCTTCTTCAGCTCATTTTATAGATGAGGAAATTGAGGCAAACGGGGTTAAATGACTTGTCCAGGGTCACACAGCTAGTAAATGTGTGAGGTCACACTTGAACTCATGAAGGTGAGTCTTCCTGATTCTAAGGCTAGTGTGCCCTTTCCACTGTGCCATCTAGTTGCCCAAATCAGATGAGCAATTCTTCTGTACAGTCACGGGGAGCTTTCTGGGGCATGGAGAGATTAAGGCAGCTGCTCAGAGTCATAAGGACAGGATGTCAGAGGCACGTCTTGAGCCGTCTTCCTGACCATGAAGCTTGGCTCTATATAAAGGTTGCCAGTTGAACTCCATGCCTTCTGACAACATTCCACAGTGCAGTCTAAACCAAATCAAAATGTAATTGGGAAATATTTAACAAAATAAATAAAATACAATTAAACATAGATAACATTACATTTTAAAATTGTCAATAGGCAGCCTAGAGGGACCTTTACATATGGATGATTGGAGCCCATTTATATTTGAGTTTGATACCAATGGACTAAGTCAGGCTTCCTCTCTGAGCTAATTTTCCCTCCAGACCAGACCTGTGATTTCATTGGTCTAAGCTGGGATCTTCCAGAGAGGAAACTTCCTCTGGCACTGAAGATTGGTACTAATGGCTCTGTACTTTCTAGTCTTTGGGACACATGGAGTTCCTGGTGCCTGAGAAGTTGAGTATCCAGGGCCAAACATAGAGTCACTATGGGTCATAGCTTTTGATCTCATCTTCCTGACTACAAGGCCTACTCTCTAACCACTACTGTCTCTGAGCTATTAATTATTCATTTTTACCAATACCATGAAAATTTAACCAAAGCTATTTAACCAACTTGTTGAAGCATAGTCAATTCATAAGTAGGTCCCACAAACTGTTTCATTGACTATGCATTGACACACAGAGAAACTCTAGTCTTTGCCTTCAGCCATTGGCCATAAGGTCAGATGAGGAGAACATGATAAGAAGTTATGACTTGAAGGGCTTACCAGTTCGTTGGTTATCATCCTCTAGTCTAGGCTTTGTCCAACAACTGTCCTGTCATGGGAGAGATCGCTAGCTTTGTTGCAGAGGGAGGAAGCCAGGTTCATCAGTGCAAACTCAGGGGGGATGTTCCCTCTGGTCAGGAAGGACCCATAGTCCCTGGTGCTGCTGGCGGTGTCTTTGGAATGATCCCAATCATCACACCAGTGATTGGCAACTTTGATACATCCTGGTGCCTATCATTTGTTTCTGAGATGCCTTTTCTACCCTTACAAGATATACATACATAAATACACAAACACACACACACACACATATGTATATTCAAGAGTTGATTTTGGAATTAAAGGGACTTCAAATTAGTTCTCTTCTGAGAGCTCTGAAACAGGGCTAATTGGAAACACCCTGGGATGCCCCAGAACCAGGGCTGCTGTGTATGAATCAACCCTTTTTCTTGCCTATTCCAAGGATGGCAAGGGTGATGAAATCAGGCGTAATTCCTATTTTCAGTATCTTATGCCCCTTCTCTTTTCTAGTTTTCTTTTTTTGTATATGTTCTGTATACGAGTCAAGAAGAGTGAGGTATGGGTCCTGTCTCAGACTTACTACCTGTGTGATCATGGACATTTCACTGAATCTCAGTTGCCTGATTTTTGAAATGGGCATAAGGATCCTCACAGTCACAGGTAACCGGTTGTAAGGATCCATTGAGAGAAGATATGGAAAGTCCTCCAATAAATGATACCTGCCCATTCCTTGTTACTATTATTTTGATGATCTAGTCAAGAACTGAAAATGGGTGTTTTTAAAAAAATATCAGTACTCTCACTAGCAACTCCATCATTCACACTCTCAGTCTCAGTGTTGGCCTTGGTCTTCATCCTCCCCTCCATCTACTTGGATGCATGACATACTAAAAATCTCAAATTTCTGGAGCAATCAAAGAGTTACGCAGAACTTTGTTTGCCACAACCCTGAGAACTGGGTTTCTCAGTCTCCATTTTAAAGATTGTTGTTCATCCTTCATTCTCAAAGAGGACCAGTTTGAGAGATGAGAAAAAAGATTCAGAGAGGATTCATGACTTACCTGTAC
This sequence comes from Pseudochirops cupreus, assembly GCA_028627135.1. Classification (NCBI taxonomy): domain Eukaryota; kingdom Metazoa; phylum Chordata; class Mammalia; order Diprotodontia; family Pseudocheiridae; genus Pseudochirops; species Pseudochirops cupreus. The sequence goes on from CM053582.1 coordinate 503,592,592, forward strand.
AGGGCCAAGTATCTAATAAATATCAGAGGCAAGGAATGAACTCATTTGGAGGCTACCTCCCAATCCCATACTCTTTCCACTGTAGCACACTCTATCTGGCAGCAGGGCCAGAAAACGTACACATGTAACAACTTGGAGCACCCCCAAAGGTCTGCACAAAGTTTTCTCTCATTTGAGTGAGCTCTCTCCCCAAAGACATCATTTTTTTCTAGAAAGTCAATCAGTAGCATTTGTGAGATCACTGAGACAACAAATATGGCACAGTTCCTTCCCTCTCTATCTACAAAACGGTCACCATAGGAACCCCAAAGCTAAGTTGCTGGCATAACTAGAGGTATTGTGGTACAATGGAAAGCATTGAGGATCTGGGTTCTAATCCTGACCCTGCTATTTTCTACCCATGTAACCTTGGGTCCATTATTTCACTTCTCCAGGTTCTCATTTGTAAAGCGAGAGGATTGGAGTAGATAGCTTTCAAGGTCCCTTCCAGCTCAAAATCTACCATCCTATGATCTTCCTCTGGTCCACCCAAACAGCAAGAGAAGAACCTACTGCTAAAGCCTGCTACCAGCTAGCAATCATTGCAGCTGTTAACCATAATCTAAATATATACTTTGAAAATTGAAAAGGGCTCACATATAGAATGGGGTTGCAGAGTAGGCAAGCTTTATTTGGAAATGTCTCTTTAAAGACAAAATTTGCCAAGTGTTTCTGTGCCCTTGAGTGGGCACTTGAACATAGCAGCAGATGTAAAATTTAAATTGAAGTGGCTCTCCCATGCCACCATACGTGTATAAAACAGGCGCAAGCTATTCTAAGCACTCATTAATAGCTAGTCTCTGTGGGATTCAGCAGCAGTTAGAGGATTTTACTCATTAAAAAAGTGGCAAGGTAGAATTTGGTGCCACCACCTCCTCCTCCTCCTCTCCTCTTCCTTCTCCTCCTCTTCCTCCTCCCCCTTCTCATCCTTCTCCTCCTCCTCCTGCTCCTCTCCTCTTCCTCCTCCTCCTCTTCCTCCTCCTCCTTCTCATCCTCCTCCTTCTCCTCCTCCTCTTCCTCCTCCACCTTTTCTTTCTCTTGTTTTCTTCTTACAGATCATACAATACAAATGAGTATCTAATGGCCTCTGATTTTGAACACATTCTAATGTTTTTTAAAAGAGTTCAGAAGCATTCAACGTTGCCGTCATTTGCAAGATGGGAAGCACTTGCTGCTTTATCAAGTGTATTTGTCTCTTTTTCAAGACAGCCAGGAATAGCATCATATACTGCGAAGTGAGGAGAGAGGAAAGCTCTTTGGTTAGTTATTCAGCTAAGAAAAGATCATCGGTAATTCAGAAAACAGTGTCCAAAACACCCCGGCAGCTATAAAGGCATACTGATGTAGAGTCTTTGGAGCTCTTGAACAGATTGCTAAAAGTTCTGATTTTGGAGTGGGTAGTCTAGGTAATTTCTTGTCATCCTTGGGGAAAGATTTGATAGTTAATGTAACTTCATTTCAAAGGATGCTACAACCTCAAAGTTGGAAGATACCTCTGAGGATATCCAGTTCAACCCATACCTGAGCAAGGAGCCTCTCCATACTATCCCTGATAAGTGGTATTCCAGCCTCCACTTGAAAACTTCCAGTGGATCCCATATGTAATAGAATGAATATTGGGCATGAAAGTAGGAGGGACCTGGGTTCAAATCTCACCTCTGACATGGTATGACTGGCCAAATTACTTAGCCTCTTTGAGTTTTAATTTCCTCATCATAAAATGGATATAACTCATGGGGATTGTATAGGAAAAAAGTGTATAAATAAATGTATGCCAGCAACTTAGCTTTGGGGTTCCTATGCTGAGAGTTTTGTAGATAGAGAGGAAATAAAGGTAAATAAGTGCTTTTACATTAGCATGATTATGGTGGTGGTGGTGGTGGTGGTGATATATCCCCTTCCACTTTTGATCAGCTCTGCTTCTGGGTTTCTCTTTATATTGAGGAAAAAAACCAAACAAACAAACAAAAAAAACCTCTCTATGGTATCTACTTATAACTCCTAATTCTTTGCCTGGCAATCACTCAAATCAAGTCCAATCTGTCTGCCATACAGTTAAAAGACCATTCAAATGTTTAGAAACAATAGCATATTTTCTCCTTCCAAGTGTTCTCTTTTCAGCCAAAACACCTCCATTCATCTGATCCTTGTGTGGACTGTTTTTGAGTTCTCTCACCACACTAGTCCACCCCAGAAATACCATCAATGGTGTTGCATTGATTGTATCAATACTCATCAATGGTCTTGCTACAATGTGGTGTACAAATTGGAACCCAGTACTGCAAGTCAGAAGACAGCCCTTTGTTATACAGTTGAGGAATATGAACCCTAGAGAGGAGAGATGGCTTGTTCACAAGCAGCACAGGCCCATTAGTGGGCTAGAACTGAGCTTTCTTGCTTCTTAGTTTAGGGCTCTTTCCACTGAAGCTCATTACCTCTAGGCCTTTCAGCTTTTTAGACCATGAATAGGGATCTCTGAATATCTTCTCCAGTATTCCCCAATACCTAGAGCAGATGTGCTAACAAATTACCTGGTCCCAAAGGAAGAGGAATAAAGGGCATAATTTTTCTAAATACATTACACCCTTAATTTGCAGAGTTACATCACACATTTATGCACAGGTTATCTTGCCTGGGAAAGTATTCTAAAATATAGACAAATCAACATTTATCACAGAAATCTCTAAAGAAGCATCAGTGTTCATGTTTTGAAGGGACTGCTCTGGAAGACCATAAACCAAGATGTCTGGCTAAAGACTTATCAGGTACTAATTAGAAAACAAGAGCCTGAAAGTGTAATCCTCATGCTTTTTAGGTGCTAAGATCGGCCACCTGAAAAACCAGACTTAAAATCAGATTTCAGTTACAATCCTGGATTTGCCACTTAGTGTCTCTGACTCTAAGAGTGCCAGAAGGAGAGTGAATTTATTCCAATTCAGTGACTTTTCTAGATGAGGAAATCAAGACTAAGAGATGTGAAAAGACTTGCCCATTGTGACACAGAAAGGTAAATTTAAAGTTCTATCTCAATGCCATTATAATGATGGTGATGATGATGATAATGAGGAAATAATTCCTTCCACTTTTAATCAGCTTTAATTCTTGGGGTTTTCTTTATATTGAGCAAAAAATAAATCTGTGTCTCTATAGTGTCTACTCTGCAAAGCAGAGATTTACAATATTACCTGTTATGATATGACTTGATAAAGTCATATCACTTCTCTGAAACTGTTTTCTTAGCTGTAAAATGGGAATATTATCTGCTTACCTACTTGTGAATTTTAAATGAAATCATGTGTGTAAAGTACTAATGGTAAATTACTATATACAGCTATCATCAAACTTTGGTGTCATTTTAGTTGTGTGCAACTCTTTGTGACTCCATTTGGGTTTTTCTTGATAAAGATATTGGAGTGGCTTGCCATTTCCTCCTCCAGCTCATTTTTACACATGAGGAACTGAGGAAAACAAGGTTAAGTGACTTGCCCAGGGTCACACACAAATCTGTCTGAGGCCAGATTTGAACTCAGGAAGATGAGTCTTCCTGACTTCAGACCTGGTACTCTATCCACTGTGCCACCTAGCTGCCCTTATCATCAAACACCTCATATATAAAATGATGAGGTTGAACCAAATGATCTCTGAGGAGGCACTTTCTAGTTCTGCATCTATGTTGCTGTGGTTATCGTTATTACTTGCAACCATTAACCAATGTAACTGTCACACAAAATCCCCAAGGAATTCTATGTTGTGAGTCCCAAAGAATGTGTGGTTCCTGTAGACTCATACAAGAATCCATTGATCTCTTTGTCTTCTACATTTGCAGTAGAGGAAGAGAAGGAAAATTCTAGAGTGTCAGAGTCAGAATGAACTTCAGAGGCTGTATGATCAATTGATCAACCAACAAGCATTTGTGAAGAGGCTACTATTTGCCCAGGCCCTATGCCAGGCACTGAAGGTATGAATACAATGAAGGAAAGAAGGGAGTTTACATCCTCATTCAACTGGAACCAATCCTGAATTGCTTTGATAGCATACCCAATACCCAACAAGAGACTGGCCAGCTTTTGTGTAAAGACATCCATTGATAGAGAGCCCACCAATTCCCAGAGCAATCCATTCTATTTTGCCATTTTGAAATAGCTCTCATCTACGGGGAAGTTTTTCCTTACATGAAACCTAAATTTCATCTTTATGGTTTTCATTTTTTCCTTAGCTTTGCCTCTGGGGCCAAAGAGAGAAACTCCAATCCTTCCATAGACAGTCCCCCCAATCCACGCCCTCCCCAACTGTGTGTGAATGCTTTTCCACAACCTTTAATTTCTTCATTTGTAGAAGAGGTAGCAATAATGACTCTCCCTACCATACAGATGAGGAAAGTCCTTTGTAAAGCATATAATATTCAATAGCTCTAATTGTTCTTGTGAGGTCTGGAAAACAAATGAAACAAAAGTGCCATTCCCTTCATCTACCTTTGCAAAGCCATAGCTCCTAAACCAGTTTCACATCTTCAGAAGCCATCACAAACCCCAGAAACTTTCACTCCTCTGAGGTTTAATTAGGAGCAACTGTCTTTATGGTCCTTCCATGAGGAGAGCTCTAAATTTCTGAGAGAAAGGGGAAGTTTCACATTGGATGGGCGATAGTGAGTGGAACCTGTGAACAATTTCTTTCCCGCTGTAACTAAATGAGAGCCATATTTTAGGTCATTTGATATCATAATTTAAATATTCCCTTTATCTTTACCATCTTGGAGAACATGGATGATACATAAGCAGTATAACACATTAGCAACAGATAATAGCATCTAAATAAACAGAATCAGATTTCCTATATGTTTCCAGACCAAAAGCTTATTTATAAATACTTTAATGAACCTGAACCACCCAATTACTTGTTCTTGGGAGAGCCCCTTATTCATGACATTGCAGTAAGGGGAAAAACCGTTAATTATTGGACACAGTGGGATCTTCTCCATTCTGTCTAGTCTGGACAGCACCAATTAATGCAACAATTATTATCAGCTGCCATGGCAGGCTCCTGAGTGGGGCCTCTCCGCTCTGATTGTATTGGGGAAGGGGAAGAGTTTTCATTGTGGGAGGATAACACAACCTCTCATGCAGAGTCAACTTCTTCAGGACTGGCAGAAGGGGCAACAGTGACTCTAGCAACAATAGCGTATGTACATAAAGTGCTTTGTAAATGCTTTTCTCACAACAGCTCTGTGTAGAAAGTACAAATGCCATCACCATTTTTCTGGTGGGAAAAAGGGCTCGGAGAAGTTAAATCATTTTCCCTCAATGACACAGCCAGTAAGTAGGCAAGCTGGAATTGGACCCCAAGTTTTCCACCTCTAGGTTCAGGGCTCTTTCTACTTTAAGCCCCAGCTTTGGACACTCTGTGTCTCTAGGGATGTTAGCTTACTTATGAGTCTGTTTCCTTACCTGTAACGTGGAGGGAATAATAATGGCAGTACCTTCTTCACGGAGTTGTCATCAGGCTAAACTGAGATTACGTAATGTAGTGTAAAACGCTATATGTATCAGTCCTACTTTTTCCCCTCTTCTTCCTCCTTCTCCTTCTTTCTTCCTCTTCCACCTTCTCGTTCTCTTCCTCCTCTTCTTCTTTCTCTTCCTTCTATTCTTCCTTCTCCTTCCCTTTTTCTTTCTCCTCTTACTCCTTCTCTTCTTTTTCTTTCTCCTCATCTCCCTTCTCCTCCCATACCATCTCCCTGAAAGGAAGAGTAGTCTTTTATTCCCTCTCATTTTAACCTAGACCTAATTGTCTAGTTCTGGAAGTATAGGTATTTGCCTTTGGTAATAATTCTATTTCGCTCATGGTTCTCAAAGTGAATTATTTCCCCCTGGAAATTCTCACCTGCATAGCCTCAGAGATCAGAGTAAAATGTTCTATATGCTATCTCAAAATACACTCTGCTGTGCACCCTTATAAAACCTTGCTAATCTACTATTTTACAACAGGAATACTTTGCATAAACTGCACATAAAATATACAGTATTCTTAATGACAACAAGTAACTACCTCCCCTCACACTCCTGGCTGATTCTTTCTCTGCATACTTTATGTGATGAATTTGAATTTATGGTTGAGGAGCCCTTGGCAGTTAGCCCTGAAAAATCTCATCTTCCTGGGTCATTACTTGGCAACACTGCATTTTAGTAGAACTGGTAGAAATATGTGTGATGCTGCAGGCAAAAAGAATAAACAGTTGCAGGAATACTTTTCTTCATCTTCTTTCTTTCTTGGTGGCACAGAGATTTCTTTGGGGATATACTAATTGCACAGCCCTTTGGAAAATTTGTTCAGTGGATGCTGATAGAATTCTCTGGGGTCAAGGCCAAGGCCCTGAGAAGTAGGCTTGATGAAGACAACTGTCCTTTAGGAAAAAAAAAATTCCAATCTATGTCTCTAACAGAAATTATTCATTCAAGGGGAAAAGAGAGTTTAAATGTACTCTTCAAAGCCAGAGCCTGGTCTACAAAGCTGATGCTGAAAAATTCCCTCTGCAGTAAGCATGAGTTATTTACTGGTGACCAACTTTGTTTGCAGGCGACAGCAGAATAAACTCTCCCTAGGTTTTCTCGCGTAAATGGAGCCTCTGAAGCTTTGAAAGAGGCCATGGGGAATCCGTCAGTTCACGTATGAAATACATATATGGCCATAGCAAGTCTTATCATCCTAATTCTCCTAAAAACCATCTTAGGGGAATATACCAATGATGAAACACTGAGGGATTACTACTGAGACACTGTGGGGAGGAGTGGGCATTTGTAATGATTTTTTTTATTTCATTCACTACATCTCACCCTCTTCTGAATTCTTCACACAGCCATACTTGTCCTGAGGCATCCCCCGTAGAAGGGCCATGAATGTCAACTCTCAGAAGGCAGTATAGTCCTGACCCACAAAGCTTTACAGGAGAACCCTGCACCTTGAGGAGGCTTTTTGTTCATTTAACAGGTGGATCACAGTGATCAAGAACATCCACGAAGGCAAAAAAAAAGACCCCTCATATTTTCATGACCTGATGTGGGAAGCCAGTATGTATAAGGTAGGAAGAACTCTAAATTGGGAGTCAAAAGGCCTGGGTTTTAATTTAACTTCCTACTTACTCAGCTTAACTAGTAACTAGCTCTATAACTTTCAGCAAGTCAAGGAGCTTTGCCCCTCTGGCTTTTCCCTTTACATTGAAAGGGTTAAATTACATGATTTCTTAAGTCATCTTTCCAACTCTAGAATTCATCATTATCCCCAATTTTTTTGGTAAAATGTTGTATTGATACCCTTTATTTTTAAAAATAGTATTTTCACTTGCCAATGATTCCTAGCTACCAAATGAACCCTCCCTTGTAACAAAGGCATGCACTTAGGCAAAACAAACTAATATGTTGGCCATCAGTGAAAATGCTACTTTCTATACTTGCAGTCCAGCCCTTCTCTGCTCAGAAACTGAAGTTATTCTTCATTATCAGTTCCCTGAAGCCCCTGTTGGTCAATGTATTAAATATCACCATTTTTATTCATGCTTCCGTATGATTATCCAAGATAAACTTCATTTCCAAAATGTCTTATAATGTTTCCCCTGGGATCCAAAGGATATTTTGGTAATATTTAAATAAAAAAAGAATTCCTCTGTGACATATCCAAGGACCTTTCTCTTATTTTCTCAAAATGCTCATTGGAGGAAAAAAAAATTTTTCTTTAAGATGAAACAAAACTACAGTTCAATTCCAGGCCATCAAGTTTAATGATCCCAAAGAAAGTCAACTCTCCATCATACTGTTGACAATTTTACTTGCATACCGTGGTTTTATTAGTCAAAACAGATATGAAATTACATGTCCTATGAGGGAACTGTGAGACTTGTGAGGACATGTAACTTGTGGTTGGAGTGGGAGTGGGGGGGACACCCAAAGGGAGGGAAAGCACCCTTGACTTTGCTTGCAACATGTTCAAGTCTCAGGTAGTTCCACTTTCTATCTCAGCCTACTCTCACTGTGACTTATTGTGAAATGGCAAAGACCTATGAGCAAATAGTGATTATATTGATGGATGAAACTTATATCATCAGTACCTCTTATATAATTGATGCCCCTTATATAGATTCCTGAATCCTGTCATTTATATATCTGGAACTTTGGGGACTCCAATCTAAACAGTGATACCATATTACTTTTATTAATTTCTGCATATAAGTTGAGTTGCCGGTTTCTAAATTTCACCAAGTGCCTGTTAGAAGACTATAAATAAAGAGGACACCACTGAAACTTGTCAAAACCAAGCCCAAACTACCTCTAGAACCCTCTTCCAAATGGTTTTCATATTCAAAACTGAAGCCAAGACAATTCTGATACATTTTAGGATATTGCAGGTACTATGCTAAGAAAAAGAAAGGCAACCTCCTGCCCTCAAAGTGCTTATATTCTAATGTAGAAAGACAAAATGTGAAATTGAAAAGGTTGGAGGAGAACTTTTACAGTATTTGCTGATGCTTTCCTGATCCCTGTTGAATGCATTGGATGCATGATAAGAATATGCCAACTAAAGGTGTGGCAGGAGGGAGAGACAGAGGCCAGAGATGATTTGCTTCCCTTGCCTGTGAGCTCCCCCTCTGTTTGCCTATGTGACTATATTTTTGTGTGTATACATCTGTCTATCTCTCTCTCCTTGCTCTTCCTCAGAACTAACAGGTGACAAAATGCTGTGTCCACTACAGGGATAATCAATTTTCACCTGGAAAATGTGATTTCTTGAAGCTACCTCTCTGGAAGGAGGCAAATATGGCCCACAAACCAGGTCGCAGCATCAAGGGAATTGGAATTTACAGTTCTGAGAAACCACCTCCAGGAGAGAAAAATGACTACTTCAGAGGAGGCCTTACCCCAGGGAGTTACAGTCCTTTAGGGAAACAGGCAATGAAATCCAGAGCCAAATGCATTCAGCAAAGTTCAGTGTCTTTGAAGACTAAATAGTGGCTTGATTCAGAATGGACCAGTATTGACTTTTTGCAGAGACTGTGTGTATTTAAGCATCCAAGGAGAGAAAGCAACGTTCCATTCCTCTGGTAAGACTCAATCCATACAGGCAAAAAGAGATGAGGATTAGAGCAATTATCCAGTAAACATGAACATTAAATCAAAGAATTTCAGGTAGGAAGAGACCTTATCAATCACCTAGTACAATCCCTTTACTTTCTAGATGAAGAAACTGAATTTGAAATAGGGACCCAGTGATTTGTCCTAGGTTAGTAGTTGAGCTGTGACTGATAATAGCTTTATATTTATGCTGTGCTTTATACTTTATAAAGTATGTAGTGCCCTAGAAAGTTTATGGGGAAAACCTCAATCCTGTCAACCTGGGTACTTGACCTCATCACTACCTTCTATCCCTGTGATTGAAGGATGGCACCATCGACTCTAAAACATCCATTTAAGGAAGGAGCTTGGCTCAGAACAGCTCCTCATTTCTCCCCTGAGATGTCTCTGAGTTCACCACCTCTCCCCACCCCACCCCCTTTTCAGTCTCCTTTTGTGTTTCGTCTTCCCCCACTAGATTGTGATTTCTTTGAGGGCAGGAATTGTCTTTCTTTTGCTTAGCACAGTGCCTAGAACATACTAGATGCTTAACAGTTATTCAAGTGAATTGGAATCTCATAAAAATCCTCTGAATTAGGGGGTAGCTAGGTGGTGCAGTGAATGGAACACCAGCCCTGGAGTCAGGAGGACCTGAGTTCAAATCCAGCCTCAGATACTTAACAACACTTAACTAGCTGTGTGACCTTGGGCAAGTCACTTAACCCCAATTGCCCTGCCTTCCCCCCTTCAAAAAGCAAAATAAAAAAAATCCTCTGACTTAGTAAAATTATTATTTTCTTCATTTGGCAGATGAAGAAACTGAGGTATAGATATCAGGTACAGTGGACCTAGAATCAGGAAGACTTGAGTTCAAATCTGGCCTCATACACTTACTAGCTGTGTGACCCTGGGCAAATCCCTTAACTTCCCTCAGCCTCAGTTTCCTCATCTACCTCATCTACCTACCTCCCAGAGTTGTTCTGAGTGATATACATAATAATACACTTTGCAAACCTTAAAGTACTCCTCAGTGCTTTTGTATGTCATTTTTCCATCGTGTCCAACTCTTCATGACTTCATTTGGGGTTTTCTTGGCAAAGATACTGGAGTGGTTTGCCACTTCTCCATCTCATTTTACAGATGAGGAAACTGAGGCAATCTGGGTTTGGTGACTTGTCCAGGGTCATACTAGTAAATGTCTGAGACCAGAGTTGAACTCATAAAGATGAATCTTCCTGATTCCCAGTCCAATACTTTATCCACTGTGCCACCTAGCTGCCCTATAGTAATGCTGGGTATTATTATTATTATGTTAGGAGATTACCCAGTCACATAGCTAGTAAGTGTCAAAGACGGTGCTACAATATGTCTTTCAGCTCTAAGTCTTGTACTCTCTCCATGATCCCATGAAAACAGGAATCATAGGTAGTAGATAAATCCACCCTAATTCCTCTTCTTTTCCACAGAGCTGACACTGGAGTCTCATAGGAATACTTTACTTATTGTCGTGTATTTAAACAAGCATTGGAGTGGTGTTTTCATTGGTATAAGGAATTCTCAAGTAAGGAGACTCCTTCTATCAATGTAGGCTGGTATCTTTCCTGAATCTTAGAGCCTGAAAGAGTTGTCTAGGGCACTAAGAAGTGAAGTAGTTTGGGGGCCACTAGGTGGTGCAGTGAATAGAGCACCAGTCCTGGAGTCAGGAGGATCTGAGTTCAAACTTGACCTCAGACACTTGACACTTAACTAGCTGTGTGACCTTGGGTAAGTCACTTAACACCAATTGTCTTGCCTTCCCCCCTCCAAAAAAAAAAGAAGTGAAGTAATTTGCCTAGGTATGAGTCAGGGATAGAACCTGAACCTAGCTCTTTCTGGCTGCAATGCCAACTCTAAATCTGCCATAGCATGTTGAGGCAGCATGGAAAAATTGGAAAACTATGAGAGAAAGTCTACTTTTATTATCCTGATAGCATAAACTGTATTTCTTCTTTCACTCTGATGATGGCTTGTCATGAGGGTCTCATTTTGAGATTAATTATAAGGTAATGAATGACCTTGATGTTCCACTTATCCAAGCCAAATTGCTGTCTGAGATGTAAATGTTCCTCACATCCTCCCGTTCTTGATTGGCTGTTGTAAATTACTAATAAAAACTTAAAGTCACACACCCAGATGAGTAAGACTTGAACTTAACATGATGATGATGATGTAATGTAGTTATTTTGGTCAACTTGGCAACCCAAAGAGTGAACAGTTTTCATGTGCTTCCTTGAAGCCCTTGCAACATGTTTCATCAACCAACAGGCTTAAACAATACATCTTGTTAGAAAGTCCTTGCTCCTTCATTCCCATCGACAGTACTTTCATCATTGGACAGCTTGCGACATGCACATATTAAACGCGGTCTGTTAGCATTTTTATCGCAAACTTTTGATTATAGATAACAGTGGAATCAGCACGGTTGGGTTCTAAGAGCTTAGTTCTTGATCTGCTATAGGAGGAAGTAGAAATGGCACTGAAAAAGAAGATAGGAAAAATAGCTTTGATCTTGGAGGTAAGGGGAAGGGAGCAGGTATTTATTAAGTACCTACTATGTGTTGGGCATTGTATTAAATGCTTTACAAAAATTAACTCATTTGATCTTCACAACAGCCTTTTGAGGTAAATGCTATTATTATCCCCATTATCTAGATAAGGAAACAGGCAGACAGGTTTTAAATGACTTGGCCAGAGTCATAGCTAGTCAGTATCTAAGGCTGAATTTGAACTCAAGTCTTCCTAAGTCCAGGACCAGCACCCTATCCATTTCCACCACCTACTAGCGCTTTGTTTAGTGCCTGGCACATAAGAACTTAATAAATATGCTTGTTGCTACCATCTGTCCTGCCACAGAATTCTAAGGATCGCTGGGTCTTCCCATATACCCTAGAGTCAAATTCTTCTGTATGTTTTCGTCCCCTCCCACCCCACAACCCCAAACAGAATATGAACTTTTTGATATCTAGGATTGTCACACTGTTTTTTCCCATTTGTATTCTCAGCACTTGACACATAGGAAATGTTTATTAAATGTTTTTCTATATCATTTTTTTCATACTATTCCATCCCTCATTTTATATATGGGGAAACTGAGGACCAAGGAAATTGCAAGACTTGCCCAAGGTCATATAAATTATGTATTGGAGTTGGGACTTGAACCTAAGTGTCCTTGCCCCATGAGACAAACAAGAAAAATCCAAAGCATCTTTTTTACTTTAGTATTAGAATACTGGATCACTGAAGAATCAAAATTGTAATTATAAATGGTCTAAAGATCAAAGGAGAGATATATGGTGGGTATAAATAGCTTGCAACATGTTGACAATGACAACTTGAGCATAGAAATGATGTAAAAGATTTGATCCAGGAAACATAGGACCTAAAATGCTGGTGAGCCTAGCATGTGGCATGAGTGAGGGGAAGCAGACAGAGAGTCTATGTTCGAAGACCTCTTTATCATTGTAGAGAGCAGTCATATTGATGAGATCTTGGATCCACTGCAGAACTGATATACAGGCTCTAATGTGCCCCAGATAAATATAATTATTTTGTAATTTTTAAATTTATTTTAAACTTAAATACAAAATGAGTAAAGGAAAAAGCATTGCTATGTACACAGCAGACCATAAGAAAGGATTCAATAAAAAACAATAAATTTCCATTTCAAGAAAGCCTATATCAGCGGCAGCTAGGTGGCGCAGCTAATAGAGCACCGGCCCAGGAGTCAGGGGGACCTGAGTTCAAATCCGGCCTCAGACACTTAACACACTTACTAGCCGTGTGACTTTGGGCAAGTCACGTAACCCCAGCTGCCCTCCCAAAAGCAAAAAAAAAAAGCCTGTACCATAAATATTACACATTGTTTTAAAGCTGCCCAGCTTTTCTTTGCTTCCTAGTATGTTTTCTTTTATTCTCTGTTGTGGACTTTTTGCTTTGTTTTTCTCCTCACCTCTCCCTCACCTCAAAGAAGGCTATAATTAAGTACTGTTTCTCTGAAGGTGCCCAGCATCTTCCTTCATAAGTCCAAGTCTTTCCATATTTTTCTAAATCAACCAGCTTATTATTTCCTACACTACAGCAATATTTTAACCCAATCACATCCTACTTGAGAGATTGTCTATGGAAGTTTTCCCCAAATTTTCTGAATTCCTTCTATTTTTGGCTACATAAGTTTTATTTATATGAAAAAATTTGTATTTAAAATAATCAAATTTACTCATTTTATACTTCTACAATGCTTTCACCTTATAATATAATTTATGGTCTGATATTACTGAATCTGCTTCCTTTAAATCTTTTCCCTCCTGGTTTCTTCGAAGTTCTTGTTCTTCCAAATTAACTTTGTTATTATTTTTTCTAACTCAGTAAGATTTTTTTAGTAATTTAATTGGGATGGCATTAAATTAGCAGATTAGTTAGATGAAATGGTCATTTTTATTATATTGGCTTTACCTACCCATGGACAACAAATATTACTTCAATTATTTAGATCTCAATTTATTTGTATAAAAAGTCTTTTATGTTTATGTTCATATAATTCCTGTGTTTTGGCATGTATACTCTCAGGTATTTTATGTTTCCTAGTTATTTTAAATGTTCTTAAACAATATCAAATAACATTGCTGAATGCAGTGTAGTTTCCCTGTTTCTCTCATTTGACGAACTCTTTTTTAGCTTTAACTTTGTCTGAGATCATTCATAATTACTACCGCTGGTTTTTTTGGAATTCTACTCCTGCCTTTTATTTTATCTTTGTATGTGTTTCTCATTTTTATTGTGTTTCCTGAAAGCAACATATTGTTGAATTCAAATTCTTAATCTGCCATCTATTTCTGTTTTATGGGTAAATTCATCCCATTCATATTCTAAGCTATAATTACTTGTGTGTATTTTCTTCCTTCTTTTTTTTCCTATCTTTCTCACCCTATTTACCATATTCTTCTTCACTCCTCTACTTTACTTCTACCTGCTACCTTGCCCTCCTATTCCTTAACACCCTTAAGAATCCCTCTCTTATCCTCTCCCCCTCATCCCATTGCCCTCATTTCTTTTTTAAATTAATTAATTTATTTTTCATTTTCAACATTCATTTCCACAAAATTTTGAGTTACAGTTTTTTCTCCCCATCTTTCCCCTATCCCCCCCAAAACAGCAAGCCTAATGAATACCTCTTCCTCCAATATGTTCTCTCCTATATTCTTCCTACATCATTCCCCCAACTTTCTAGTAGGGCAAGATGGATTTCTATACCCCAGTGCCTGTATATCTTATTTCCCAGTTGCATGTAAAAAACAATTTTTTTAAACATTTGTTTTTTAAACTTTGAGTTCCAGATTTTTTCCCTTCTTCTCTCCTCACCTGTCCCCACTGGGAAGATAAGCAATTCAATATAGGTTGTACATGTGTAGTTACCCAAATCATTTCTATAACTGTTATATTGTAAAAGACTAACCATATTTCCCTCCATCCTGTCCTGCCCCCCACCTATTTTATTTTCTCCTTTGACCCTATCCCTTTTCAAAAGTGTGTGTTTCCAACTACCCTCTCCCCCAATCTGCCCTCCCTTCTATCATCCCCCCTCTTATCCCCTCCCCCTCCCCCATTATCCTGTAGGGTAAGATACTCAATTGAGTGTGTATGTTATTCCCTTCTTATGCCAAATTCAATGAGAGTAAGGTTGTCCCATTCCCTTTCACCTTCCTGCTCTTCCCCTCCATTGTAACAGTTTTCTCTTGCCTCTTTTATATGAGATAATTTACCCTAATCTATCACTCCCTCTCTCCTTCTCCGAATAAATTCCTCTCTCATCTCTTAATTTTATTTTTTAGATATCATTCCTTCATATTCAACTCATCCTGTGCCCTCTATGTATACATGAACATACATACGCCTACACTCACATATACACATACACCCTCCTATACATACATATGTATGTATGTATATACACATACATATGTATGTATGTATACATACATACATATATATGTGTGTGTATATATATATATATATATATATATATATATATATATATATATTCCCTTCAACTATCCTCATGCTGAGAAAAGTCTTATGAGTTACAATTATCATTTTTCCATGTAAGAATGTAAATAGCTCAAATTTAATAAGTTCCTTATGATTTATTTTTCCTGTTTACCTTCTCATGCTTCTCTTGCTTCTTGTGTTTG
>CM053582.1:503608452-503625320 GCA_028627135.1 Pseudochirops cupreus
ATTCCCTTCAACTATCCTCATGCTGAGAAAAGTCTTATGAGTTACAATTATCATTTTTCCATGTAAGAATGTAAATAGCTCAAATTTAATAAGTTCCTTATGATTTATTTTTCCTGTTTACCTTCTCATGCTTCTCTTGCTTCTTGTGTTTGAAAGTCAAATTTTCTGTTCAGTTCTGTTCTGCTTTTTTCATCAAGAATGTTTGAAAATCCTCTATTTCATTGAATGACCATATTTTACTCTGAAGCATTATATTCAGTTTTGCTGGGTAGGTGATTCTTGGTTTTAGTCCTAGCTCCTTTGACCTCCAGAATGTCATATTCCAAGCTCTTGGATCCCTTTATGTAGAAGCTGCTAGGTCTTGTGTTATCCTGACTGTGTTTCCATAGTACTCAAATTGTTTCTTCCTGACTGCTTGCAGTATTTTCTCCTTGACCTGGGAACTCTGGAATTTGGCTATAATATTCCTAGAAGTTTTCTTTTTGGGATCTTTTTCAAGAGGTGATTGGTATCGGTGAATTGTTTCAATTTCTATTTTGCCCTCTGGTTCTAGAATATCAGGACAATTTTGCTTGATAATTTCTTGAAAGATGGCATCCAGGTTCTTTTTTTGATCATGGCTTTCAGGTAGTCCAATAATTTTTGAATTATCTCTCCTATATCTATTTTCCAAGTCACTGGTTTTTCCAATGAGATATTTCACATTGCCTTCTATTTTTTTCATTTGTTTGGATCTGTTTTAATAGTATCTTGATTTCTCATAAAGTCATTAGCTTCCAATTTTGCTCTCATTGCTAATTTTGAAGGAGTAATTCTCTTGAGTGAATTTTTGAAATTCCTTTTCCTTCTGGCAAATTTGACTTTTTAAGGCATTCTTTTACTCATTGGCTTTTTGGGCCTCTTTTGTCATTTGAGTTAGTCTATTTTTTAAGGTGTTATTTTCTTCAGTGTATTTTTGGGTCTCCTTTAGCAGACTGTTGACTCTCTTTTCATGATTTTCCTACATCATTCTCATTTCTCTTCCCAATTTTTCCTCCACTTCTCTTAATTCATTTTCAAAATCCCTCTTGAGCTCCTCCATGGCCTGTAACCAATTCATATTTTTCTTGGAGGCTTTTGATGCAGGAGTTCCAACTTTGCTGTCTTCATCCAGCTCCATGCCTTGATCCTTTTTGTCCCCCCAAAAGGATTCTATTGTCTGTTTGTGCTTCCTGTGCTTGCTCATAATGGCAGCCAATTACTTGACCCTTTAGCTCTTTGCCATGGTAGAACTTTGCTTCCAGAATGGAGAGAGCTTTGTCCCAAATAACTGAGGTTTTTGCAGCTGCTGGACCTATTAGGAGAGTGCTGTCTCTATGGCCCCCAAAAGCTCTGGCTCACTGGTCACACACCCCAGGACCACTACCCAAGACCACAATCCAGATCCAAGCAGGTCAAAGCAAGAGTGATTATCCCAGAATGGTTGCTTTGTCCCTTTATAATCTGCAGGCCAGGAGTTCCTGAGGCAGCCATGTGGCGCAGCCACCATGCCTCCACTGCTTCTCACTCTGGGGGCAGCAGCTGGACTGTGCTCTTTGGTATCCCTCTGTTCCAACAAAGTTCCACGCTGACCTTTTACTTTGTCTTTGGCATTTATGTGTTGAGGTGTCTGGAAGCTGCCATAGCTGCTGGCTATTCATTCTCCTGAAGTCTACTCTGGCAACTGCTGCTCAGGGCCTCCCTGGAGCTATTACCACATGGCTCCTGCGGGACTGTGCTCAGCTCCCAGCGCTCTGCAATAGACCTTTCCTGTTGGTCTGCCTGCTGTCTTCAGTGGGAGATTTGTTTCTCTCTGTCACTTTGTGTATTCTGTAGCTTTAAAATTTGTTTAGAGTCATTTTTTTACAAGTATTGAAATTGTTTGGAGCCGGAGCCCACACCAAATTTGTACTTCTACTCCACCATCTTGGTTCCACCTCCCACCCTCATTTCTTTCTGAATTTAGAAAACTTTTGTACTTGTGCGTGTGTGTGTGTGTGTGTGTGTGTGTGTGTGTGTGTGTGTGTTGTTCCCTCTTTAACCCATTCTCAATGAGAGTAAGGTTCTAGTATTACCTGCCCTCCCCCCTAGTTGATTCTTCTGTGTCATTTTTTCCTTTCATGCCTCATTTGTATGAGATAATTATTCTTTTTCTCTCTCCCTAAACAGTTTTTATAATTTTTAGAATCACTGCATTATGCTCAGCTCAGCCCAAACCTTTCTTTCAAACTACCCAAGTAACGATGACAGTCATAAAAGCACTGATAGTATTTTCACAGATAAGAAGTAAACAATTCAACCTTATTGAGTTCTTTATAATTGGTCCTTAATGTTTACCTTATATTTTTCCTGGATGTTATATGTCAACATTTCCTTTAAGTTCTGCTGCTTTTGTCACAAATATCTGAAAGTCTTTGAGTTCATTAAGTATTCATTTTTTTCATTCAGGATCATACTTAACTTTGGTGGGTAAGTTACCTTTGTTCATAACCCAGCTCTTTTGCTCTGTGGAATATAATATTCCAAGACCTATGGTCCTTCAATGTACTAGCTGCTGGTAATCCTAATTGTAGCTCCATGGTATTTAAATTGGGTTTTTTCTTTCTTGTTGTTTCCAATATTTTCTCCTTGACTTGGGAGATTTGAAACTTGGCTATGATATTCCCGTAGGTTTTCCTCTTGGGATCTCTTTCAGGCAATGATTGGTGGATTTTTTCTATTTCTGCTTTGCCTTCTTGTTCTAGAACTTCAGGGCAATTTTCCTTAATAATTCCTTGTAATATTGTATTAGGATTCTTTTTTTATAGTAATTTTCAGATAGTCTGAATATTTTTATATTGTTTCTCCTTGATCTGTTCTCTAGATCAGTTGTTCTGATGATATGTTTTACATCTTCTTCTATTTTTTTCATTCCTTTGATTTTGTTTTATTATTTCTTGGTGTCTTAGAATGTTGTTAGCTTCCCTTTCCCCAATTCTAGTTTTTAATAAATTATTTTCTTCCTTAAGTTTTTGATCCTCTCTTTCAAATTGGTTGGACTTCTTTTCGTAATTTTTTCCCCCCAATTTTTCCTCAATCTCTCTTATTTGATTTTTAAAGTTCTTTTTTAGTTCTCTCAAGAAATCTTTTTGTGCTTAGGACCATTTGATGTTTCTCATTGAAAAAGGAGTGGCTTCTCCATCATCTTCCTCTGAATATGAACCCCAAATCTTCTCTATCCCCATAGTAGTTGTCTACAGTTGGGTTCTTCCTTCTTTGCTTATTCATTTTTATTTATTTAAGTTTGATTTCACTTTTAGCAGCTATTAATGCAACCAAGTTCTAGTCCCAACGTATGGGAATGATGCCCCAAGTCTCGTGTTCTTCTTACAGTTATTTTCTGAGATCTGTCCCACAATTCAATCTTGGGCTCTCCACTCCCAAGCCATGACTTGGGACCCCGAGTCACGCTGTCCCACAAATAATCTCACTCCCCATTGTCCCTTGGGTGACTGCAAACTACAGATGTCGTTTCTGCCCTGGAATTGAAACCAGGGGTTCTGCTCTCCTACAAGTGCCCACAACCAGCAGGGTCCCTGTTCCCTGTTATTGTACTCACCAGGTAAGTGCTAGCTCCTTCTCCCTGAGCAGTGGCAGCCCAGCGTGGGATAGTGGGAGGTCCTCAGTCTTCTACTCAGTATCAGACCCTCTTCCCCACCACGCGCGCACACACACACACACACACACACACACACACACACACACACACACACACACACACCACTACCACCACCACTGCAATTTCTAAGACTGAGGCTTCCTCTCAAACCCAGGGCTTGTTTATTGATTCTGTGGAGTTGGCCCACATATGTTTGTACTTCACTCAGGCTGAACTTCTGCCCCTGAAAACTGTGCTTTTCCTGGAGTCTTCTCAAGCGGTCTTAGAAGAACAACTGCTTTACCCTCTCTTTTGTTTATTTCTGCTGTTCTACATTCTCTCTGAGGCAATGTTCTGTCCCTTTTTGTCTAGAAAATTGGGAGAACTGAAAGTTTTCTCACCTATTTCACTATCTTCCCAGAATCCTCTCCTGCTCCAGATTTTCTCAAGATGCTTACACCGTAGGCAGGAGATACAGTAGGAGCACAACCACCTTTAATACAAAATAGAACATGCTAAGTGTGTAGGAGAAGTGTAAAAAATATCATGTGAGAAATCAGAGGTGGGGAAGATGAGTTCTGACTGAGGGAACAGAGAAGACCTCTTGGAAGAGATAGTACCTGAGCTGGGTCTTAGAGGATGGGTAGGATTTCCTCAACAGGAAGTATATAGAGTGAGCATGCCAAAAGTAGGAAAAGAGATGAGCAAAGATGTAAAGTCAGTAAAAGATTGGAAAAATAGTTTAATGCCAGAGTGTAAAGAGTCTTGAATGCTGGGCAAAGGAATTGGGTTAAGTTTTCCTGATGCCTGGGAATGTAGATTCAAATTTGCATTATGTATTCGCTACAAAACTGCTATCCCACTGCAAAGAATATTTGCTATTATATTCTGCGGTGGCTATTAGGGAATTACATCAGCAGAGCACAAGCTCTAGGAGAGGTCCTACCAAGTTGGGAAGGTTTCAAGTATGAGTCCAAGGATGACCTATAGATTTTTGATTGTCTGAGGATTAATCTGAGTAAGAGTAGAGAGGGCTGACCACAGCTTCCTACAAAACCATCAACTAAGGCATGATGTATGTACATATGTGTTATGTATGGGTCTGCATGTGTGTGTGTGTGGGCATGTGTGTGTGTGTATGTATTATGATTTGCCAGTTAAGGAAATACCTTTCTCCTATATTTATCTCATGAATTTCTAGAAGTTTCTAATGATGTTCTTCCTACATAGTAGTGAGTCTTTGATGCCAATCTTTCTAGATGTCATAGAATCATAGAATTTCAAAGTTGAAGGTCCCTTAATAGGCTACTTTCCCTGTCCCAAATGTATTTTATAAATAATCATTCAGTCTGTGCTTGAAGAGCTCAAAAGAATGAATATACCACCTCCCGCAGCAGCCTATTCTACTTTTTAATGATCTCTGTGGACGAAATTTTTGACATATCAATATATGGGAAACTGGATACAGTTGGAGCAATAGCACTGGGTTAGAAGGAAGACTTGAATTGTAACCCTAGCTTTGCCACTGCATATTTGGGTGATCACTGAAGTGGCACCTGATCTCTCTGATCTTTACTTTTGTCCCCTGTTTTTTATTAAGAAGGATTTATTCCAACTTTAGGAATAAGTACTGGTGGAAAGGCGATGTAACAAATATTGTAAGACTGGCAACTCCAAATGTTAAGATGTAAATTTATATAGCACATTACAATTCATAAGAGAAAACAATTACATACTTCTTTCCCCCTCCCCCTCATTCTTTTCTGGAGTTTGGGAATTAGTGGTTTCTAGGTGGAATAAGGAAGAAGAAGGATAGCAAATTATCTTCATTCTGCTGAATTGCCTATATTTCAATCAAGCAATCAGGTTTTTATGGATCAGCTATTGCATGCCCAACATTGTACTCAGTATGTTATGGGATATAAGAAAGTCAAAGATACTGTCTCTTTCCTTTGGTAACATATGATCTCATTGGTTAAGATGAGGCTCTTATCCAGAGGAAAAAATAGTCAATATAAGAATGGAGACTGAATTTGATATCATTGGTATAGGGAACAACACCTGAGCAAGAAAAATTCCCTCTACTCATACAGATTGACACCTTCTCTACAATTGATAGCTTTGAAAAGTTGCCAAAAGAACTGAGAAGTTAAGTGAATGGCCCAGGGATGCACATCCATTGGGAATCATAGAAAGCTCTTGACACCTAGGTCTTCCTCGCTTTGAAGCCAGTTCTGTTGGAAAATAATGTTTAAAATGGGGGTTAGTTGAGATATCATCTCACACCTATCAAATTGGCTAAAATGGTAGAGGGGAAAAATGACAAATGTTGGAGGGAATGTGGAAAAATTCAAACATTAATGCACTGTTGGTGGAGTTGTGAACTGATTGAACCACTTCGGAGAGCAATCTGGAGTTATGCATAAAACTGTGTATACCCTTTGACCCAGCAATACCACCATTAGGTCTATTTCCCAATGTGAACAGGGAAAAAGGAAAAGAATCTACATGTTTTAAAAATATTCATAGCATCTCTCTTTGGGGTGACAAACAACTGGAAACTGAGGGAATGCCCGTTAATTGAGAAATAACTGAACAAGTTGTGGTATATGATTGGGATGTAGCCTACTGTGCTATAAGAAATGATGAGCAGGTTGATTTTAGAAAAACACGGAAAGACTTGCATGAAATAATTAAGAGTGAAGTGAGCAGAACCAAGAGAGTGTCATATATAGTAACAACAATGTTGTTCGAAGAATAACTGTGAATGACTAAGCTATTCTATTATAAATGTTCAAGTTAGCTATAAAAGACCTATGAAGAAAGATGCTATCCACCTCCAAAGAAAGAACTGATAAATAGAAGTACACATAGTATTGTTGCATGTGTGTGTGTGTGTGTGTGTGTGTGTGTGTGAAATGATGGCCTTATTGAGTGCAGGGTGGGGAGGGACAGAGACAGTTCAGAACTTAAAATGTAACAAAAAAAAATCAAAAAATAAAATGGTGGCTAGACACTACAATAATTGTAGAATAATAAAATTTCCAAACTAGAATGGAACTTGGAGATGATTTAATCCAACTCCTCCATTATTATTATTATTATTATTATTGTTTGCTTTTTGGAGGGGGGGAAAGCAGGGCAATTGGGATTCAGTAACTTGCCCAAGGTCACATGGCTAGTAAGTGTTAAGGATCTGAGTTCAGATGTGACCTCAAACACTCCTGACTCCAGGGCTGGTGCTCTATTCACTGCGCCACCTAGCTGCCTCACCAACTTCTTCACTTAACGGATGACAAAACTGAGGTCTAAAAAAAGGAAGTGACTTGAAGAACTGAGTCAAGTAGAGTAAATATTTGGGAAATGGAAGGGAGTGGAATTGTCCTACGTCATAAGCTAATGAATGCCTGTGCTAGATCTCAGGTTGGAACTTTGAACTGAGGTCTGCTGACTCCTAGTAATAAATGTGCATTGAATAAATGAGTGAAGTAGTGATCATTGAAAGGACTGTGATTCTTTTCTTAAACTTTAAACTCAAGAGAACCCATCCTTGATGTGGCCTCTCCCTCTAACAGTGCAGATTGTCACCCTTCCGTGCCTTTTCATTTTATGGGATCCTTGACTATGACTTACCACATACACTGACATCTGTCTAACATGCTGGGAGTTTTCCTTCCACAGACTCTTTTAATTTTTAACTTTGTGAAAATCACAAAATAATATTTTGCAGCTTCTCAGTTATTACCAGGAAACTCTGCAATTACCATTAATGAGGGGAACTCATTGACAATAGAATAACCAATCAGGCTAAAGATATTACAAAGATAAAAAATAACCCTGGGACCCACCACTTAGAAAATACCTTAGCACTACTTGAGTACAGAGATTACCCTGTCACTTGACTGCATGGACATGGTAGGCTGTCAGTGAATGTGTGTTAAGTGAATGAATGAATGAATGGATCAATGAATGAGGTAGCATAAAATGAAAGAACCAAAGAGCCACATTTTGTGGTGGTAGTACATGGTAGTGGCCACCGGCTTCAGTTCACCCCAAATTGGGGGTAGGTTATTTTTTCCCATCGGATACAAGTACCTTGCAGGCAAGGTCTATGTCTTATTTATCCTTCTGTGTTCCCCAGAACCTAAGACAATGCTAGGCTCTTTCATTCTAGGTTCACATTCAAGGTTCTTAATAATCATAAATTTGCTGAATTGAATTCATCCTTAATTCAAATATATATTTGATTCTATTTTCACTAAAGACCCATGCCCTTTGGGGAAACAACAACAAAGGTCAATTTCTGATGACTCTTTGATTATGAATATAAAGAAAGGCATTAAGATATTTTCCACTTTCATGGAAAATACCCAACACAGACTCCAAATTATAGAGAGAATCCCTCTATAACCCATGGCTCAAGACCCATTTGCAACATACTCTCCTCATTGGTGGGGATTGGTTACTCAATGCTCCTCACCTGTCAGGGGTAGAGTTGTAGAGAAAAGAGATCTTGGTCTTTGGGCTTCTTGATTTGAATAAGAAAACAGACTCTTCCTTCAGACTTAGTCCCTCAAGCTCCCTTCAGGTAGGGAGAGAAAGATTGTGGGAAGAAGCTGACCTGTAGAGGGATCATGTCCTTATCCTAAGCTTACTACACTAGAGACTTTAGGGAATTTCTCCTTGGGTGGTATCTTGGACTCCCTCTCTCTCCCTCTTTCCCTTTTTCCCCTCCCTCCTCCTTCCCTCCCTCCCTCCCTCCCTCCCTCTCCCTCCCTACTTACTTCCCTTCCTCCTCCCTCCTTCTTTCTCTCTCCCTCTCTCTTTCTCTCTCTCTCTCTCTCTCTCTCTCTCTCTCTCTCTCTCTCTCTCTCACACACACACACACACACACACACAAACACACACAAAGACACACACACACACAATCTGTAATGGGAGGAAAAAAACATTCACTCTATGTATTATCTGATCAATATTTTCACCTGTATAATTTCTCTGATTTCTGTTTGCTATTGGCTTAGATGAAAGAGTTCATTTGCTGTTAACTATGTGCATTCATTTTGGAACTGGCATTTGGTGGGAAGGAGCTGAGCCTTTGATATACCGCTTGGGAGGACTCTACCATTAAGGGATAGCGATCAGAAGCTTAGCTTGGATTAAAAAATTCATCCTAGACTAACAATATTTAAGAGAGCAAATAAATATACTTATAACCTTATATCCCTTCTTTCTGAGGGGACCAGAGTGACAAGGCTGTGACTCCAACTTCTTGTTTCCTGTTCTGGCAAGAATGAAAGTCTCCCTTGAAAAAGGGTAGAGGGAAGAGACTCTGGAGCTATCCTTTCATGCCTTCATACAAACCACATCTAGATAGACCCATTTGGACTTTCCTCATTAAAACACAGCACACACACACACACACACACACCCCAGCACCTCTATGGATGATGGTAAGATCCTCCAGATGGCACTAGTTGTGGATGGCTTTGGTTTGTTGCAGAAATCTCTGGAACACTGCAGAGCCTTCTAAATGAGATTCACAGTCACTCAAAAGTTTGTGTCCTAACTATACACAGAGGAAAAATCAAATGGATTAAGAATGTCTATTGTCCAGACTATCATATGAAATTAGATGGATTGCCTATAGAGTTCACTCGTTAATTAGAAAGACATTGGAAATGATCAAAATCATCTAGAATTGTCAGGAAGAGGGTGGCCCAGAATGCTTTGGAAAAATTGTACAGTTCTTTTAATGACCCAAAGCTTCTCCTTAAAATAAAGACCCATCTTTTAAACATTCATCTTCTTCTGGGGACTTTACATAGCTACAAATCACGGAATACTACAATCTCTAAAGCACTGATATGGAAAATGACCCAAAAGGAAAAGTAGAGGAACATGGTCCCAATATACTATGAAAAGGGAATTATGTAGGAGACAGGGCATAAAGATATCATCTGAGAACTGTAAAACTGGGGGGGAAAGATGAGCCAGTTACATAACAAGAATGAGGGCTAACCAGTGAAAAGATAGGATGCTCCATTGGTTTTGATGTAATCTTAGGAAATTAAAACGAACACTCCTAACACAACTTCATCTGAATATAAGCACAAGAATGTTAAAGCATGGGCAGGCATGGAAGGCATCTATTAGAGGGGATAATTACACTGGTGTAATTCATTGGAGTATTGGAGTACTTTAAGCAAGAATGCCTATGGAAACAGTCTTTCAGGAATAGCCTGAGTGTTACTCCTTGCTACGTGTATTTCTGTTTCACAGCTCAAGCCTCCTCCTCAAATTAAAGTGATTTTATAAGAACCACACGAAACTTGTTTCTATCCTTGATGGAAAACTAAAGACTCTAGAAAAGAAATGGGACCAAGAACACTTCTTATCAAGATCATGGTTTCGATTAAAAAAAAAAGTTTTCATCTTCAGGGGAAATCACACATTCTGAAAATCCATAGCTTTTCTTTGCTCCTCAGTTGTGTCCAAAGATGTCTGACTTGGTGAGAGGGAAAGAACACTAACATTTGGAATTAGATCTGGGATTAAATCTCAGCTCTGTCACGTACTAGTGATTGTGACCTTAGGCAGGTGATAAAACCTCTCTGAACCTTAGCTTCCTCATCTGTAAAAGAATAGGGATAGGACCTGAGATTCCATTGATATAGGGAACTCCCAGGAGAGGAAACTCCATATACCAATACCGGCTGGCACTTCCCCTGCATTTTATAATCGGGGAATTACCTAAGACAATGAGAGATGAAGTGACTTGCTCAGAGTCACAAATCAGTATGTTTCAGAGGCAAGACTTGAACCCAGATCTTCTTCGCTTTGAAGCCATCTTTCAGGTCATTGTATAAGTCTGAGTGTGTATACACACACACACACACACACACATAAACACATACATAGACACACATATTTTATATATACACATATTATATGTATACAAATATGTGTATATGGATATGGATTTTATCTGTGACTTCAGACAACCCAGATGAAGAAATTCCCTCTACCAATGCAGTCTTATAGTCTTCAGGAGTTGCCTAGAAGATTGAAAAATTAGGTGACTTGCTCAGGGTCATAGAGCCAGTACATATTAGAGTGAGAATTTGAACTTTGAAGCTAGCTCTCTATCCACTATGGTAGACTGATGGGTGCTAAAAATGAGCACAACAGTATTCATACTACCTATCTCTCAAATCAGAGTGAGAAAGGCATAGCATGCTTGATAATTATTAATTATGCCTAGCACATAGTAGGTGTTTAACTAATATTAATTGATTAATTGAGGATTTGTCACTAGGTTCAAGGTTCAATTCTGCCACTTATTCACTCTGTGACTATGGGCAAATCAATCTCTCTGGTCCTCACTTGTTTTTTGCTTTTTGGAGGGCAATTGGGGTTTAGTGACTTGCCCACAGTCACATGGCTAGTAAGTGTGTCAAACATCTGAGGCTGGATTTGAACTCAGGTCCTCCTGACTTCAGGGCTGGTGCTCTATTCACTGTGCCATCTAGCCGCCCCCCAAGTCCTCCCTTTCTTTAACTTCAAAATGAGGGGGTTAGACTCAGCAATCTCAAGGGTCCTTTCCCTCTAAATCCATGATCAAATGGTAATTATTATATTCACTTCTCAAGGAGCCTTGGTACTTCCCTCTCTCAAATGAATTGAGATGCTACCCATTGCTGGTTGTAGGAAATCTTGCACTGAAAAATGAGCCCAGCTCCCAGGCAGCTGTCTGCCATTTTCTCAGCTGTGGTTAACTTCTAACACATAGTCCATTTATATGTCAATCACACAAGATGAGCAAGGACCAGGACTGTAACTAGGAATTTTTGAGCCTGGGGCAAGGGGAATAGAAAGTAAGGGGGATGGGTGGAAATCTCACCTGAAGTGCAGTTGTCAGAAGGAAGAAACATACCTTTGGAGATTGTGAATTTTTGATACTGTTAAAGGACTCAGCTATTTGGGGAAGGGGGAGCAAAAGGACCAGAGGCTGTGGGAAGGGCCAGATAGACGTCTGGAGGAAGACAAATATTCTGGAACATCACTGTCAATGCTTTCTTTGTTTCATCACCCAGTCACCCTACCCTACCCGTGGTTCTGGTGAGGACCATTTGAAGTACAGAATATTCAATGGCAATCTTACAATTCCAATCTCCCTCTCCCATTTAGTCTGTAAAGGTCATTGAAGTGATTTAAAGAATTGGAATGGTTTTGGGAAGCCTCCATTGGATCTTGTTTCCTTTCATCCACAGGGGACCAACTGAACCCAAAAATGAGAAACTGAAAATGGTTGATGGAGTCTACTGTAAGCTGAAATTATTGGGAGGTACAGTCAGAATCTCAGTGACTCCTATGACTATAAGAACGATGGAGATGAAAGTTAGGAGGCTGGGTAGTAAAGACCTGCCTGACCCCAACAAGCTTTTTAATGTAGGCTCACAGGCCCTTTTTTCCCACCTTCCACTATATGACAATATTATTTGCCACACTGTCAAAAATATAGAAGCAATGTTTTAGAGGAATCAGAAACAAAGGATTATAGTGTCGTTTATTTAGAGGTGTAAGAGACTTTAGAAACCACCAAGCCCATTCCTCTCATTTTTACAAAGGAAGAAACTGAGACAAAAGAAGTCAAATGTCTTTTCCAGGGTCACCAAGCTAGTATGTGTCTGAGAGGAGATTTGAACCAGTTTTCTCGAATCACTCAGTACCTTAACTACTAGACCTCCATGTTGCCTCTCAGGAGAAACTGCATGACACTGATTATGGATCATGCTCCTTTAGGTTTGATTCAGGTATAGAATTGTTGTTTGCAAATTTACACATAGCTCATCATTTCTATTACCTGTCTATGAAGTGGACAGAATATTCCACTGGTCTTCTGTTAAGGGAATCTTTGAATACTAGCCCTCTAAGGTACCTTTATAACATAGAATATTAGGCAGTGACTCCTTCTTACATCATTTTAGCCCCAAATATAAAAAACAAAAATTAAAAAAAACCAGAGTGTCAATATGGTATAGTCCTTGGAGAACTGGACTTCTTGTCAGGAAGATCTAGGCTCAAATTCTTCTGCTGCTTACTAGCTATGTGAGGACATACAAGTCACTTAACTTTGCTGAACCTCAGTTTCTACATCTGCAAAATAGGGATTATATCATCCACAGCATCTATTTCACAGTGTTTTTGCAAGTCTCAAATGACACGTTTGTGTAAAGTACTTTGCAAATGTTAAAACTCCATCTAAAGGACGACTCTCATTATCTGAAACAAACAATTATTTATGTGTTTATTTTTAAACAGTCCCCCTAGTGCTAAAACATGCCGGCTTGTTGGCAAAATAAATGGATAACTTTTTTTCTTGCTTTTTAATCAATTTGTTTTAATAACAAGGCACAACATAAACAACCATGCTGATTAACTCCGCTTCATTTAGAAAGTCTCATTGGATACCTAAAAGCCCGTTGTTCCATCTAGTTAAATGCTCACACATTAACATGCCAATAATTAAACTGTTACGATTGACTAATGAACTCTGCCAACTATAAATGATGGTCTTGTTAGATTCCCCGAGCTGCGAGGCTTCCTTTGTACTGACAAAGTTAAAGGTTAAAGCGCTCTTGAAAACCGTGCGCTGCATCTAGAAGCAATTACAATTTTCCCTTGAAACGAAGAGTTGCTGCAATAATGTTTCAATTCGAACTCAGCAAGAGTAAAAAAAAGGGGGAGTATGAGCTCTATTCATGAGAAGAGATGTCTGGCTTTCTTTAGGCACGGAGGCAGCTGGCGGAATTGGCTTCTACTTTGTGGCTATTCAGACTGAAACCTACTTAGCCACAAGACCCCGCTCAGAGCCTTGGGAAGGGCTTGGCTACAGAGGGTCCAGATGGAGGCGGGCGAGTGGGCAGGTCTTAGGATGCCCTGGTGGGTGAGCCAAACCTGCCTTTACGTGGATGTGAAAGCAATCTGGGGAACATAAAAAGAAAACATGTGTGTATATGTATGTATATATATGTATATATATACATATTTGTATATATGCACATAAAATATACATGTATAATTACACATATATACGCCTATCTGTATTACATATATAACATATGCACATATATTTGTGTATACATGCACATGTGCACACACATATAATTGTGTATATATATGTATAGACGCATGCATATTTGCAATATATGATATGGTTATATAATGCATATGTTTATATATGTCTATATATACACTATATATATGTAGGTATATTATGTATATACATATATCTATATACATACACGCATATGTACACATCCTCTCACCAGCTAAAGATTCATCCTTTGAGCTTGATGTGAAGGTGAGGCTGAATTTAAAACCCAGTCCCAGGGGCACCTTCCACATAAAGCTTGTCTATTCCTGACCATCTCAGCCCATAGTGATCTCTCCCCCTTTCTCAATATCTGTAACACTAATTATCTATGCCACTCACTTGATTAAGTCATTTATTCTTTATTCACAGGATTTAGAGTTAGAAGAAACCTCAGAGACCACATAGTACACCCCTTCTCTTCCTTCCTAGCCCACCTCCCACCAGTCCCACCATTTTACAGATGAGAAAACTATAGCTCAAGGAGAGGGAGTGATTTCATTAAGGTCAGACAAGTAGTAAGTAAAGATGATGGGATTCCAACCCAGGTCCTTTGAGTTCAAATCCACTATAGCATGGACCCCAGGTGACGACAAACCGCAAGGCCCAAGGGTCACAATGGGGTCCACAACAGTACTGAGTAGGTCCAAACCAGATTAAAATATAATTAGGAAATATTTAATAAAATAAATAAAAATACAATAAAACATAGAAATAGTATGTTTTAAAAGTAAATAATAAAGAGGGCTGGTAGGATCTTTATATATAGGTTAGTGGTCCCTGTTTCCACTTGAATTTTACACCAGTGTGATGGACCATTTGAGATGTTTAAAATGTTTACTATGCCCAACCCCCTGTGCTAAGGAGTACAAAAGAAACAAGGGTAAATCATGCATTCTCCCTATCTCCTCCTAAGGGGGAATTTAGCATAATGATATTCTAGCTTGTTCTATTAGTTGTTTATTATTATTATTATTATGTTTATGTTTATAATTAGTATCTTGCCCAGGCTGGGAAGTTCAGCAGCCATTCATTGGCCAGATCTCACCACTGTTTGGTATGGACCTGGGCTGGTTCCACCCTTCTTAAATGCAAGGGTGGCTCCCTGCTCCCAGCAGCTCACAGTAATGGTATCAGACAGTGTGGACCATTGGCTTTAGCCTTACTACAGCTCAGAACTCCTGAGCGCAAGCCATCCGTGGGACTCAACATGCCCAGTGGCACACTTGTATCACAACCCTAGGTTATTAGTGACTTTTTTCATAGATTCACATTACAGACTCACAAAATTTTAGCATTAGAAGGTCTTTGAAGTTTAGCCTGTAATCAAAAAAGAGCCCTCTTTATAACATACCCAATGAGTATTCATCCAGTTTTTGCTTGAAGATCTCAAGTGAAGGAGAACCCATCATTTATTGAGGTGACTCATTCCTCTTTGGGATAGAATGAGGAAGATTTCCTTATATAAAGCCCCAAATTTCCTCTTAACAATTTCTAATTCATTTTTCCAAGTTCTGCCCTTGTAGACTAAGCAGAGAAAATATGAAAGCCCTTTAAATACTTGAAGACAAGCTATCATTTCCTATCTCTCCCACAAGCAAAACTTTATTTCTCTAGGCTAATAATGATGCCTATGTGGTATGACCTATGGGCCCTTCACTATCCTGGTTGCCCTCCTCTTGTTGCACTCCTGCTTATTATTGTCCTTCTTAAAATGTGACATGTAGAAACAAACATGACATAGTAGACAGAGTGCTGGACCTGGAGTCAGAAAGACTCACCTCTTTGAGTTCAGATCTGGCCTCAGACACTTTACTAGCTGTGTGACCCTGGGCAAGAGTCACTCAGCCCCAGCTACCTCCAAAGAAAACAGCAATATCCCAAAGGCAGGAGGGGTTATATCTCCCCTCTCTTTTGACTCTCCAAAGCACTCACCACAGCGCTCGCCGCGAGAAGGTAGCTACTTAATAAAAGCTGGGTGACTGAATGAGTACAGGGTGCCTGCTCATTTTGCATTTTTCCTCATCCTCCATGGAAAGGCAGCCACTCCTAAAGAAGAAACAAATTGAGAAGCATTGTTGCCTTTTCTATATGATGAACATCATATTGGTAGAACATAGAAAAGAAGGTCCTAGAAAAGCGAGGCATGGAAGAAAACAGTTGGGATCCTTATACTATGTTATATTGTGATATATGCACATATATGTATGTATATAATATATGTATATATCATGTGTATACAGGCACATATGTGAATGTATGTGTGTATGTATGTGTGTGTTGTGTGTGTGTGTGTATAAACACATTTTGTTCATTCATGTCCAACTCTTCATGACCCCATTTGGGGTTTTCTTGGCAAAGATACCAGAGCGGTTTACCATTTCTTCAATTTGCAACTCATTTTACAGATGAAGAAACTGAGGCAAACAGGGTTAAGTAACTTACTAGTAGGTGTTTGAAGCTGGATTTGAACTCAGATCTTCCTAACTCCAGACTTAGCCCTCTATCCACTGTACCACCTAGCTGTCCATAAAGGATTCCCCAAAGTCTGAGGCTGCCACGTCACAAGAGGGATCCAACAAGACAGTAAGACACTGGCTAGCTATTAATCAACCAAGCATTTATTAACCAATGATTTTGAGTCAGGGTCCATACTGGGTGTTGGGGAATGTGGGGGGAGTGACAATGACAAAAGTGAAATAGCTCATTCTTTCAAGGAATTTACATTTTAATTGGGGAGGTAACACGAACATCTATAAGTATACATACAACAAGCAAACACACACAGATATAAGATTACCTTGTGAGAGGAATAGGACCAGATCCTGGAGGGGTGTTGGGAATGGGGCAAGCTGACCAAGAAGACCTCAGACCCATTAGTTAGCTTTACACAGCTTCAATAGCTGCGTCTAATCCCTGGAGACAGTCTTTCAAGTTATGAAGTTATGAAATTTATGCTACTATTAACTCTTATTTAAGACAAGGAAAGAGACAGAGAGGGAGGGGGGAGAGAGAGGGGGGGAGAGAGAGAGTGAGAGGGGGGGAGAAAGGGGGGAA
>CM053582.1:503625820-503667914 GCA_028627135.1 Pseudochirops cupreus
GAGACAGAGAGAGTGAGAGAAAGAGAGGGGGGGAGAGAGAGTGAGGGGGGAGAGAGAGTGGGGGGGGAAGAGAGAAGGGGAGAGAGAGAAGGAGGAGAGAGAGAAGGAGGAGAGAGAGAAGGAGGGAGGGAGACAGACAGAGACAGACACTATGATCAAGAAAAGGAGCTATAATGGAGCTTCGTGTGTCATTCCAGCAGGCTTACAGCCACCTACCTGGTTTCTCTACCATGTCCCACTTTTCCTGACTTGGGGTGGGTCATTGAGGATGGAGAGAGAGAAAATTGGATCTGAGTTTCCAGGGACCTGATGATAGTTCCCTGCTTTGGAAAGTGAAGGATTTCTTGAACTTTTTTTTCTACAAAGGGAAAGAAGAGAGGCCCAAGTATGAGGCGTTCTTTCAGATAGCTGCCCAATTAACCAGAGTGGGAAGGATAGTGAATTCAAGACAGGCTCAAGCTATGAATTCCAAACATCTCCCTGTTTTGTTTTGTTTTTTGCTTTTTGTTTTTTTTTGGAGGGAGGAAGGCAGGACAATTGGGGTTAAGTGACTTGCCCAAGATCACATGGCTGGTAAGTGTTAAGTGTCTGAGGCCACATTTGAACTCAGGTCCTCTTGACTCCAGGGCCAGTGCTCTATTCGCTGCACCACCTACCTGACTCAAAACATCTTCCTGTTGATTAAGAGATCCTTCTTGATTTTTCCACTGGCAGTAAAAGCTTCCCTAAGGTAGGTTTAAAGCTACTTCCAAGGGAGAAGGTGTTTTCCATTGGTCATGGATTTCACTTGCTATTAAAATGGAGCCCAGGGCTTTTACTGCTAGGACTATGTTTCGATAGACAACTGGCAGAAATTTGATTAAATGTTTAATACAAAATGAAATTCTTTAAAAAAGCAACATGATCCAACCATTCTGGATAGCATTTTGGAGCTGTGCCCAAAGGGCTATAAAATCGTGTGTATCCTTTGATCCAACAATACCACTGCTAGGTCTATATCCCAAAGACATCAAAAAAGGGCAGAAGGGAGAGGACTCATTTGTACAAAAATATTTATAGCAGTTTTTTTAGTGGTACTTAAGACTCAGAAACTGAGAGGATGCCAATCAATTGGGAAAGGGCTTAACAAGCTGTGGTATATGATTGTGATGGAATATTATTGAGCCATGAGAAATGACAAGCAGGATGATTTCAGAAAAACCTTGAAAGACTTACATGAATTGATACAAAGTGAAATAAGCAGAAACAAGAGAATATTGTAAGCAGTAACAACAATATTGTTTGATGAAGAACTATGAATGACTTAGCTATCCTCAGCAATGATCCCAAGACAATCCCAAAAGACTCATAATGAAGCATGCTGTCCACCTCCAGAGAAAGCAAATCTTCCTGATTCCAAGCCCAGAGCCCTATCTACTGTGCCACCTAGCTTCTCCCTTTATATATGTTAAATGGTTAAAAGATAGGTGAATACTGCAATAAAAAGTGACCTGCACCATTGTTTACATGAGCAATTTGGGTAGGTGGAAACTTGGGGTCTTAGGGCTATGGTGGAAGGTGCTAAAGATGGGGATTGTGCAGACCTGCCCTTCTCTACTCACAGTTCCTACTGTACCAGAAGATAATAAAATGTCACTTTACCTTGACAGAGACCTGAAATTTGCTTGTGGCGATTGGCAGAGTAGATTAGATTGTGAGTCATTGTAAAGTGGTTCAGTTTTCTGTATTCTCACTGTTTTTTGAGGAAGGAATTCTGCAGAAGCAATCTTAATATTTGAGTTATACTCAAAATATTTCTTAATGTATCAATCGTGTTGGAACAAATCTATGTTTTTGAAACACCAGCTATAAAAAAACTATGTTAAGTTAGGGGCAGGATTCTGTAGATTAATATTTGTTAAAAATAAAGCAAGGCTTTTTGTTTTAAGCGAGCTAGTAGGCTATCCATCGTATTTAACTTCAGATTTGTTGCTATTTAGAATACTGTCTTTTTGGATATAGTTGTAGTAAACATGTATGTTGGTTTTTTAAGATCTTCATTTTTCCTTTTAAAAATTAATTTGTTTTTAAATTTTGTGAACATATTTTGTATACTATGGAGTCAGTTTTTGTATATGCATTTATATGCTTAGATTAATGGTCCCGAATCAAGCTTTTCTTTGTGTTTGGGTAAATTTCATCTACCAGTTCATAGATAGGCTAGTTAATTTGCAAATGGTATTCTTTCAACATGTGAACCATAGCATTGGTTTCAACAAAGTCTTCTTTGTAACTTGCAGTATTTGTTCCATCAATCTTTCCTTTTCCCCTACTCATGGAGGACTTAGAGGTGATTAAACATAGCCACTGATTTTAGCTTATGACCTTCGAATATGGTTCAAAGTTGGTGATTGCCAGGATCTATTAGGCAAGACAAGTAGCATTTATATATTACTTTCTCATTTCAAGGTGCTTTTAAAACACTCTTGTGAGGTAGGCAAGAATTATTTTCCTAATTTTCAGTTGAAGAATGGAGAATTTCAAGTTAGAAGGGACCTTAGAAGGGAGCTCTACTTCACTGTTTTACAGATGAGGAAACCAAGGACTGTAGCTTCAAAGTGGTAGCCCCACAGCACATAGTAAGTGGAAAAGTTGAGGCAGGAATCTCTCCTACATTCTCTGACTCCTCATCAAGTACTCTTTGCCATAATCATGGCACAGTGTTAAAGCTAAACCCATCCGTAGGACAGACATCCTTCCTCTGAGCCAAGATCTGCTGTCTTGTCATATCTGACTTTTGGTCTTAGTTTTGTCCTATGGGGCCAGGCAAATAGAAATAATTCTGCTTCTACAAGACAACCATTCAAACATTTAAAAACAATAAACCTGTTCCTTCCTAAATCTTCCAGTTGGCCGCTGCTCTCACTTGATATAATTTCAAGGCCGTATAGCAACCTAATTGTGTCCTCAGGTCTCCTTGCTAAATTCGGATATCGATACAACAGTACTGGTAGTGCTTTACCATTTTCTACCCCATCGCACCCACAAGAGTCTATCTTAACATGAATTCATAATAAAATTCTGGAGTTTTTATTAAATAGTAAATGGGATATTGTTATTATTCGTAGGAACAGGACATTCAAGAAAACTGCCTTTCTCTTAGATTTTGCCTCAGCCAAGTTCTTTTAAAAAATATTTGCCATCCTTTATAATAGAGAATCGAAAACTGTGGGGAAAAGTTAAGAAAAACTAAAATGTCCAAAGAGTCTGACATTCTATGCAATGTTCTGTACCCATGATCTTCCTATCTCTGCAAAGAAGCAGAACATGTTTTCTAATATCTCTTATTTGGTCCCTTTAATTTCCTAACCTTTCGTTTCAATTTTTTTGTTGGTGGTTCTTTCCATTTCCACTGTCATAGTCATTGTGTATCTTATTTTCATGATTCTGCTTACTCCACTCAGTATCTATTCATTCACATAGATTTTTCCATGCTTCTCTGTATTCATCACAAACACAATTTCTTATAGCACAGTAACATTCCATTCCATTCAGGTATCACAACTTGCTCAATGATTTCTCAATTAGGGAAACTACTTTGTTTGCAATTCTTTGTTATTAGAAAAAAGGATTTTTAGCCAGATTCTTAATGGAGTATTATACTCAGGTTTAGGCATCTCAATTTGAGAGAGCATAGAAAAGACTCACAATGACAAAAGTGTTGGAGAAAATGACCTCTTTAAAGGAGGATTAAAGGAATTAGGACATGGAGTTAGATTCAAAATCAAGGGTAGGAAAGTTCTTCTCATTTTCACGATTTTCAGCAGCAGTGGCGTGAAAATAGAAATAACTTTTATCTGAATTTGTACATATCAAAGTCATGGGCTCTTAATAATTGAAGGCCTTCAATTTCAGGGAGGGTTTTTAATAACTAAGTGACCATCCAACTTCTTACTATTTCCATTGGGAATGAAATGGATGTTCAATAAAACAAAGAACAGTTCCATTAGATCTTTAAACGAAGACTTGTTTGGCACTGGAATTGAAAAGATGACTATATATTTTGTATAACATTTATTGGAGGCAGAAGAATAAAAGATGAGCATTCTCATGCTATGATTTTATGTTTCTTTTCTAGATTAATAACCCCCTCTTCCATTTACTCATAAATATATTTCAAAATCATTTTATAATGGGAGAATTATTTTAAAAATTATGAGATTATGAGACACAGAGTGACATAAAAGATAGAGGACCAGTCTTGGGTTCAGGAAGATTCCAGATCTGGTCAGGTTTCAAGCCCCACCTTTGACACATACCCACGACCATGTTCAAGTCACTTAATCTCTCTATAGCTAGAGAATGGCTGATTTGTATTAATAAAGAGAATTTTCAACACTGATGAAATCAAAGGTCCAGACACCCTAAATACCTTATAATTATAGACAAAGTAAAATAAAAGCCGATTCTACTTTTATTGTCAGTGTTCATAAAAATGGGAAGGCCTTAATAATAACAATGTACATCTATATGGACTAATAGTAAGGTTATAAAACGTTCTTAAAGACAGTCTCTCATTTTATACTCACAGAATTCCTGTGAGGTAGATGGGGCAAATGTAATTATCACCACTTTATGGATGGGGAAATTGATGTTTAGAAAGGTAGAAAAATGCGTAAGGTCAAGCCACGACTTGAAGCTAGCTCTTAGAATTCCAAGGCTGGCTATCTATCCTCTGTGCTACAGCTTCCTCTTGATAATCAACTGTATCTACCAGTAGAACAAGAGTTCATTGAAGACAGGAACATTTTCTATTTTGTCATTGTATCTGAAGCACATGGCACAATGTTTTACACAAAAATATTGTTAAGGGGCAGCTAGGTGGTGCAGTGAATAGAGCACTGGCCTGAGTCAGGAGGACCTGAGTTCAAATTCAGGCTTAGACACTTGACACTTACTAGCTAAGTGACCTTGAATAAGTCACTTAACCCCAATTGCCCTGCCTTCCCCCCTCCAAAAAGACAAAAAAAATTATTGCTAAATAACTGTGAGCTGTATAGTTATCATTTGGAGGCCTCATATAATGAAGACATCATTTCTTCAATGAAACATTTATAGAAGAACTTTTTAAAAAAATATCTTAACCCCCCCCTTTCTTCTCTGATCTTCTCCAGGGGTGGGGAACCTATAGCCTCAAGGCCACATGTGAACCTCTAGGTCCTCAAGTGCTGCCCTTTGACAGACTTGCATTCAGGGCTGCACTTGAGGCTTTAGAGGGCCACACATGTCTTAGACATCACAGGTTCCCCAATCCATGCTGATTCTCTCGCCTTCAAGTTTTGCATCTGAAGAATCCCAGCTCACAGCTTGTCTCCTGAAACTAGAAGCTTCTCAGAAAAGAAATTAGAGTTTTCCACTGTCTGATTTTCCATTTTTGACTGTTTCTCAGAATGCTTAGGGTGAGTTACCAACAACTTTGGGCAGTTTTTAGGAACATGAGAGGACCCCGCAGATGAATAGAGTCCTAAGGTGCCACAGAATCTGTCACCTCTAAAAACAAAAACCTACCCACCCCCTATACACATACAACCCTCCAGCAGCAGGTGTCCAGATGGTGTGAGAATTGATATTGTACACCAGCACTGTCTAGCTTCCAAATTAACCCAACCGTAGTTTCTCTTTCTGGGCTCTGTGTATGGAATGCATTTCTCACACTACCACAAACAGGCCCTGGATAAGGTTTGAAATGAAATACCCTGACCCAGCCACCAAGAGCAGGCAGGCTTCCTGGATACCCAGGGACCCAGAGACGTTCTTGCCAGTTGCCATATGCTGGCACCAGCTGTAGGAGGGGCACATGGCTCAAATTCAGAAGCAAAGGAAGTTTTTGAAACCCTGAGGCCGGGTCCCAGCCCCAGTATCCCAAGCCTCTATTTTCAAGTCCTAAGAATTATCAAAGATGAATCTGATCAGGTTGTCAGGCATGACTCACTATTGGATAATGGTTCACTTCCATACCTCCTTCAGGCAAACAAAACACACCATTTAGCTTTTTCTTCTGAATCCAATTTGTTTTCTGAGCCCAGATCAATCCAAATGACCACAGTGAAAGTCTGAAAGCTTATTATCCCGAGAATTTGTAATTATTTAAAATTTCAAAAATAAGGCAGGAAATGAAGGAAAAGGCACTGTGGTTATTAATCTGACATCTTTTGTTTTCTTCTCTCTCTTGTGCACTCCTGGAAATGATTCCTGAATATTCTATGGAGATCGTGTGGTATAATGGAAATGGATTTAGAACCAGAAAGCCTTGGATTGAAGTCCAGTAATGTAGCACGGTGGTTAGAGCCCTGGATTGGAGTCAGGAAGACTCAGTTTAGAAACTCACCTCAGACAAATTTTATCAGACTGATCCCGAGCCCTAATTTCATTTGTATAATGGGGATAAAATTATCACCTAACTTAGAGTTGTTGTATCAAATGAAACAATACATGTAAAGTGTTTTGAAAACTTTAAAGTTCTATATAAAAGCTAGTAATTCTTTGCTGTATACCCCTGGGACAGTCACTTAAACTCTCTAAGGCTGTTTCAAGAGGATTAAAAATAATTGTGTATATAAACGTGAGCTCTCCAAAGTTTGATGGAAATAGCCGAGCTTTTAAAAATGTTCCTCCTTGTCTCTCTACATTTTCACAATCCCCTAAAAGCTTGAAGTGGCAGCTAACTGGGGGATACAAGCACAGTTAACGTGGAAAGAAATCTTCCTATTCCTCACGGTCCCCTGTAAATGATGTATGCAACAGCATCCTCTGTATAAGATAGCTTTGGCTACTGGATATTTGCAGATGAGACTTCTGTAGGTATGAGGGTGAAAAGGGGCTTCTCTTGGAAGAAGGAGGGGGTTATTATTTTAATGTTCCTACTTCTTTTCCTTAATGGAAATATTACAATAATTGAATGAAGCACTCATAATCAACTTCAGCATTAACCAGAGAATGATTCCTGACAGATGAGAATTAAAAACCAGAAATATTTACAGTGTTATCATTGTTTCAAACATACTGATCCAATCTCAACTCACCCATTTGGCAATGTTGCTTATTAACCATGTGGCTAGATGGGGATGATCCATAGAGTGAGGAGAGGAGGGAAGGAGGCGTGACCATATATTGGTCATGCTTTCACAAGAGAAGCTTAGGCCACAATGATTTTAATATGCTGGAACCATATTCCAGCACTTAATGCTATATACTGGAACACTTGTTGTGACAAATGCTGTCACTTTATGACTATCCTAACTATAATATGTGAGAGAGAAATTTGATAAAAGCGAATCTGTTTTAGATCCTATTTGGGGTGGGTTGAGGGAAGGATTAGCTATTTAAATAAATCCTAATAACAAGAATATCTTAATTCACATAATACAAAAAGTGCTTTCACACACATTATTGCCTTTTTCCCATGACAAGTCTGTTAAGTAGGTATTACTAGTGCAGATATTATTAACCCCATTTTATAGCTGAGAAAAACTGAGTGTCGGAGAGTTTACATGACTTGCTCAAGGTCACACGGCTAGTACGTATCTGAAGCAGGATTCAAATTCAAGTCTATTCTGGCTTTTGTTTCAACAGTCTTTTCATGGCACCATCTGACTGCCTTATTTTTTTTCCAGGGTGCATTTTAATGCTTTGTCACTTCCACCCAGAGGCAGGATAGCTGTATCTGTGATCCTTAGGAAGGATTGGAAAACTGTTCTCCCTGTTTAAATGAATCAGTGAATAGATAACTAGAAAGTAGTTCGGCTGGTCTCGAACCCAGGCCTTCTTTTACTGCTTTTTCTTCTATTTTGTACTGACTATTTGAAATATCAAGAAGTCTTTGTTATGGGATGATCTCACCTACAAGAGATTCATTTCTATGGCATTGAATTCATGGGTAGTCTCACAAAGAGGTCCATGTATATTTATGAAATTCCCAGAAAAGCCTTTGTAAGTAATACAGATAAACATGATATGTTGTAATGTATTTGTTTGTGCTGAGAAAGTTAATTGAAGTAATTACATCGAAGAGATTCTTTGAGAAAACAACAGTCACCTGGGGACTTGTACTCTAACTGGCCTGCTGGGCAGTGGCTGCTGCCATTGAGTGATTCTATAACTAAGATAATGAAATTCACGTCAACAAGGATCCAAAATGGAATTAGAAACCTGGTTCAAACGGGGAAGACTTATGGGGGACAGCCAAATTCCCTGGTTTCCAAACACCACAATGGCCTTTCAGAAATGTGCATCAGGAGGCCTTGAGCTCTTTAGGAAGAGGAAAGGTAAGTAATCCTTTGTTACCTGGCCTTCAGGAAGCATTATGCTGATAACAATCATTGCTGGGCTATTCTCTAAGGAAAATACTGAACTATTCTAAGATCCTTTTTTCTCCTCCACTGACTCTTGGAATGCTATGTAATTGCCCTTCACATTATAGAATGGGGGGTATAAAATTTGAGGCCTCATAAACAAGTGCTTGTGAGATTAGTGAGATAAGAGGAAAAGAGCACTTTGAGAGCCTTGATTAGAAATGTGATATAATGAGCATTGCTCTTAATGAGCTTAGAGCACTGAATGGCTCTGAGTGCTGCTCTAGCCTCCCAAGACCCTACTAGGTTATACTGTAGTCAAGTCACGTTGTGAGGGTGCCTTCTAACGCCCATTTCACAGATGAGGAAACTCAGGAAGCAAGATTTCAAGAGTTTTGTCCAAATTTAAACAAGTAATCTGTGGAAAAAACAAAAAACCAGGACTATAGCTCTAGGGCTAGAAGGCATCTCAGAGACCATCTAGTTTAACTGCCTCATTGTACAGGTGAGGAAACTAAGACCCAGAGAGAGTGACTTCCCTAAAGTAACATCACTTGTAAACATAAAAGGTGAGATTTGGACCCAGATTCTGTAACTCTACAGTCACCATACCATGCTGTTCTTTTGGCCTCCATTTGATTTTAGCTAGATTCATCCATATTTCTTAAAGAAGTTATAAATCACCAAATATTGGAGAAACTGGCCATTTATCATCACAATTCTTAATAAGACAATAGGCAATGGTTTCCACCTTGCATCACCAATGAATGAAACATTCTTAAAAATGGAGGCAGCATCATTTCTCTCCACTTTTTTTTTTCTGGCAGAGGTAGGAAAGTATAGGTGTAGAACATGGCATGTGATTTCAAATCTTTTCTGTATGTTGGCAAGTTTTTCTGGAGTAATTTTGTCTTTTTTTAATTCTTTTTTATAGACAATAGCTCTGGGAGGAGGAGAAAAGATACATTGGAAATTATAGGTAGCATGCAAACAAAAACATGAATAAAAATTCATTTTTTAAAGAAATGGAGACAGCAAAATACAATTTAAAAAACCCATTGAACTTATAATCAGAATACGAGTTTAAGTCCTGGTTCTGACATTAACAAAAAACTGGTAAATACCTCTTTAAATCTCAGTTTCCTTCTCTGTAAAATGAGAGTACCTGAACTGCTTCACAAAGCTGTGGTTGCGATCAAACAGAATGAGAGGTAACGTAACATATAAATATCAATTATTATTCTCTAAAGTCTTTTGTACACTGTAAATAAGGCATCATATTTTTTAATTTTAAGGTTTTTTTTAGTTTTCAACATTCAATTTTATAAGACTTTGAGTTTGAGATTTCTTTCTCCTTCCCTGCCCTCACCCTTCCCCAAGGTGGCATGGAATCTGATATAGGCTATACATGTACAATCATATCAAATACATTTCCACATTAGTCACGTTATGAAAGAAGAATCAGAACAAAAGGGAAAAAACTATGATAAAGAAAAATAAAGAGAAAATAATGTGCTTCTATCGGCATTCTATAATTATAGATGTAGATCTGCAGTCTACATTATATTCATCATATAAATTTGAGCTACTGATATATGTGGCAGTGTGTCATAGTGGATAAGAGAGTGAGCCTTGAAGCCAGATTCAAGTTGGATTAAAGTCCCACTTATAACATATATTTACTCATGTAACCCTGGCCAAGTCACTTCAACTCTTCAGGTTACTCACTAAGATGATAAGATGTAGAGAATAAGGATTTATGTTTCCCAGGAGTTCCCTGGAAATTGTACTTCCAGTCCTTCCCTATTTCAATCGGTATTAAGGATAACTTGTCTGTTGACAATCCTCCCCAAAAGGCTAATAGACTAAGCATATTTATCTCTTTAGGTGTGTGCCTGGCACAGTCAGGCTACAAATGAAAGGCCTAGCTAAGATACTGAAGTTCAAAATGAAGTTCCCAAGGGCAAAGGACCACGGGAAGGACAAGTCAATGAACAGTCCAAGAAGCTTGCCTGGAGTAAAGAAAGGGTTAAGTTGAGGCCGTGACACGAGGAGACACAGGGATATTTCCCTTCTGCACTACATATGTAGATGGATACTAAGGACAAACATCTTTCCTCATCGAAAATCATGAATTTTGATGAGGTAAGCCCCCAAATTCCCAGCATTCAGTAGGGTGCACTTTGCAGACCCTAAAACGCTGTCACTACAGAAGGTTTCATTACTTGCACCTGCTAAAACATTTGAGGTATTTGAGAGGCAGTGAAACACATTTGCTTTTCATTTTATCTGACTTTGAAAATCTTTGAAGTGTTTAATAGTGGAGTCCAGAAAAGATTTCTGCCTCTTAATCATTTACTCGTAAGGCACATTCTCCGCTGGTAGCCTGTCAAGCAGAAAACGAGTTTAGCCCAGTTTTATTAAGTGCCACATGCCGAGTCAGTGTTCATTAAAGGTGTTTTAAGGTTTGAATTATGTAATTTATGAGAAAAAGAAATAAAAATTCCATTGTTTTATTAATATGTGGCACAGGATCTACCACCAATAATCAACTTAAACAAAAGTTGGTAGAAGTGTGCTTCAAGGAAGGTTAAAGATGGACATTCACTCTCCTTTGCTCCCCCTGGCCCCCTCCCCCCGCCTTTCCCTCCCTCTCCCCAGTCAATAAAATTCAGTTTTAATTCAATAAGGCCAGATTTAAAAATCACAACTCAGTGCTGATGAAATTCTTGACCTGTTTCTCTATTGTCTCCTCCCTGTAACCTGCTACAATGGGAAAGTGTCCTTTCTTTTTCTGATCTTCCCATTTCAGCTCTTGTCCTCCACCCCTAAAAGAGTTTTTAAAAAGAAAATGCAACACTAAAGTGACTGAAGTCAGCTTGCTTACCCTACTCCTGGCCCTCAATAATTGCATGCTAATTCCTCCCTCCACCCCAGGAGTCAAAGTCCTGCCTCATCCTAACTTTTTCTCATTGACCACAGATGGCCTTCCTAACATTGGTCAGTCATCTCATAAATCCGTGCCATGGGTCATGGAAGGGTCTGGCCAGAGAATGCAAATGATCACTGAGAATCCATCCCCGGTACTGGAAAACGATTTCAAATCTTGACTCCAACTAGTGGATGGTTCGGGAGAGTTAGTTGCCTTTGTCTACAATGAATAATGAGATAATAGTAGCATGGGGTTGTAACTGGATTAGGAATCACAAAACAAGGATCCAGGTTCCAATTCTGCCTCTGACCAGTTAGTCACTTATACATTTTAGATCTCAGTTTCTTCATCTGTTAAACCAGAGGGAAAGGAAGTTGGATTAGATGATCTCTGCTCTCTAGTCCAGCTCTGACATGACATCCCATATGGTCTCCTCCAGCTCCCACCACTTCTAAGATTCTGACTTATTATTTCGTTCTTTCTATTTCAATGCCCAGTAAATTGGCACATAGTAGGTACTTAATGATTCCTTTCTGAACGAGTGATTTCAGCTTACTTCTCTTTACTCTCACATTTTAGGGCATTTTAAATTCAATTCTAGCATAAAGAATTCATTTTTTGTTGCTCACCAAAGCAACCAAACCTACAGGGGCAAAACAAAGGCAGTCAGTCCATGAGGGTACGTGATTAAAACAGAGTAAGATGTAGGGATCACTTCTGGTACCCATCAACAGTTTGACTGTATTTAGCTCCTACAGGTTGTCACTTGCTTGTTTTTGTCATCACTCTGCTATTTCAAAGTTGCATTGAACTAGTATATATTTTTGTATCTGTGATTTCATCAGCATAGGGAAATCCCCATATAGAAATTCCTCTATGGATGAAAATCAGTGACTCTTCTATCATTTATGTTTTATGGAGTTTCTTGAGGCACCAAGATGTTAAGTGGCCATCAATCCATAGCCACATAGCCAGAA
The DNA here is from genome assembly GCA_028627135.1 of Pseudochirops cupreus. Classification (NCBI taxonomy): domain Eukaryota; kingdom Metazoa; phylum Chordata; class Mammalia; order Diprotodontia; family Pseudocheiridae; genus Pseudochirops; species Pseudochirops cupreus. The sequence continues at coordinate 503,638,060 of CM053582.1, forward strand.
GGTGCCAAAGAGAAGATTTGATGCTGCGTCTTGCAGACTCCCCAGCTAGTCCTCTACACTATCTCACACTGTCTCAACATTATTCTAGAATTCTGTTACTGAACTATAAGATCCATGAGGGCAGGAACTATATGTTTTCGAAACTTCAAATCTCAACCACTGGGACAAACACAGTGTTCTAACTATAGCAGATGCTTTAATAAATGGTTGCTGCAACAATGATCAAATTGCAAAAGAGATGAAGAGACAGAAGGAGTAGGGAGTCATGTTTTTGAATGTTATTTGTTTTCATTCTGTACTTTAGCTCTTGTATAATATTTAGCCACTAATTTGGCATTTAAATGCAATGCACCTGGGCATAGTTGCATCCACCTGTAATTCCTGATAGCAGGGAGGCTGAAGCTGGTGGATCACTTGAGCACAGGAGTTCTGAGCTACAATGGATTTAGTTGATTAGATATCCTCACTTAGTTCTGGCACCAATATGGCAAGTCCTCAGGAGGGTGGGGTAGGGTTCAGGCTGCCTAAGTAGGTTCAGGGCCAAAATGAAACAGCTCAAATCCCCTTCGCCAATTAGTAGTGGTACTGGGCTGTGAGAGGACAATGGACTTCCAGCCTACACTAGATAGAAGTGGTCTTAAAAAAATAAACAAACAGCGTCATGTACCTGAAGTTATCTTTCTTCCTTCCAACACTAAATACCCACGTAGAACATGGAACTTGATTTGTTTGTTTGTTTTCAAGAAACTCATCCATGCAATACAGCTGTGAAACTGCAAGGGGGTTTCCCTCCCCCTTCTCATCTTTGGTTCAAATTAGTGAATTTTTGCTTTTAAAGGGGATCTCTGGGTCCAAATCTTTACAAAACTTCAATTATTCACCTCTTCTTTGCTGGCTATTTCCATGACTATAATCAATATAGTCCAATGGAAACTGAGTTTTCATACATTCATTCATTCAACAATCACTTATTAATTCAATCCAACCCAATAAGCATTCATAAAGTGCCTATTATATGCAAAGCACTTATGTGCTAAGTGCTAGGGATACAAAGACAAAATCTATATAATTATTGTCCTCAAGAAGATTACAGTAACTGGGGGGAAACAACATATATATTAATAAGTCAGCACAAAACACAGCTTGGTCATGATTAATGTGAATAATGTGTCCCCTGAAGTGGTAGCATGTATTTGAATGCACATTATTTGAAGTTATTATTATGTAAAATGTGGTCATTGTTTCCAGGTCAATGGAAATACACTGTGTAAATCTGAATAATGAGACAATTTCAGAGGATCCATTATTGGCGTTAATTGATATCTGGCTGTGAATATAGAATAAATACAAAGTATTTTCAGGGTGGGGATGTTTAACAACGTGATAATATAAGGAAGAGAGAATAAACTCCAACAACTGAGGATAGCAATCGAGAGGCTTTTGGTAGAAGACACATTATTATGGATGAAGCGCTTCTTCCTAAATACAAAGTGCTTATTATAGGCAAGATACTTAGATTCTAGGTGCTGTACAAAACACTGAAGGAGATAGGTTAGATAAGCAAGAACAATCCACGCTCAACCATTCTTGGTCTAGGGCTACTTCAGCTCTGAAAACAATTCCATGGTTCTATTCTATGATTTTATTATTTTAGATTTCTCCTCCATACTTTTAACATTTTGTTTTAGCATCTCTTAAAAGAGAAGTACATGTACCAGCTCAATGACTTATCTCTGGGGATCATCAGTCCTGCTCTCTTACCTGGCCTAGGAAAGGCCTAATCTGTGTGCAGGAACATACTAGATTTTACCGACTAACATCAATCATTAATCCACTTAATTTGGTATTACCAATTCAGTTGATAGTCTGATAGCAGTAGCTCCCAGCAATTTGAATTGTCAGGATCACTGGCTTTGATTGACAAGCATAACCTCCATTATCCTAAGTGAAAAAAAGCTAAAAGTCTTTCTCCAGACATCAGCTGTTCAATATTGGTCTGAGAAGGTCTGGCATCTTTTGGTGGATTCCCTAGGTGATGTTCACTAGAAACCCATTTTTAACAGATGATCACCCAAAAACCCTGAAGACTACAGCTGTACTCCATGTTCCCCACTTGCTTCCTACCTGTCCAGACCACATGCATTTTTTAAAGATGCCACCACTGTTTATTTTCATCCAGCTTGTAAGGGGGGAGCTTATTAAACATTCCTTAGTGTGATGACATCATGGGATAACTGTGGTTTGTGGCACCTTATGGGGCAGATTTGTAGAAAAGTAACTGGATAACGTCAACCAATTCAAATTAGCAACTCAGTACACATATAATAAGTGATTACCACATGCCGGAGACTGCACTAGGTGCTTGGGATAGAAAACCCAAAATGAAACAATCCCTGCCCTACAGTGATTTAACTTCTACTAGATTTACCTTCTACTACAAATCTCTACAGGAGAAATTTGGCCATGATGACAAATGGGTCCAAGAAAATGCCTCTGCCACCACCCTCTCGGTTTCTCTGAGCATGGGTTCCAGCTTGGGTTCAGTGGGATTTTATCTCTACCCTGCTCTATCTTTAAATCATAGGAAGGGTTCTGCAGTTACTCAGGGGCTCAAGCCTGATTTGGGGCAACTCAAAGGCAGAGATTAAGTACATCCCCAACTGAACCCACTCAAAGCCCACTGGTTATCAATTCACCTTGGGTTCAGAGAGCCCAACAGGGTGAAACTGGATGTTTGACTCTTCTGGGGGGGGGGTGTCCATTTATAAAATGATACAATCAATCAGTTTGACCTCATGGTTTGGACTTCCGTTCCTCAGGTGAGAGTGACAAAAATTGTTTCTCTATATGAAATAATGTCTTTATTAAATATGGTTAAAAGGGCAATACATTTCAATGCAAGTCAGATAAGAACTAAGACAATACTTGAAACAAATTCACAACAAAGGTATTTGGATAGGCAACATGGAACAGTAGAAAGGACGTTGACTTTAAAGTCAGAGGACCTAAGGTCAAATCTAGATGCTGTTACTCACTTGCAATATGACTTGGATGTGCTGTTGGGCTTTGGGCTTCAGTTGCCAATCTGTAAAATGAGAGGGCTGGATTAATCTCAAAATTTCCTTTCAGATTTAAATCCCATTGTCCATGAATATTCTGGGGAATGCCTAAGAAAATCACTTATCCAAAATATGTGTGGCAAGTAACAAGCTTTATTAAATTCCTATTATGAGTCAGGCACTGAGCTAAGCACTGACATATAAAGAAAAGCAAGAACAGTTCTTGCCCTCAAGCAGCTTACAGTCTGATGGGGAAGACAATATGTAAACAACTAGATACAAAATAAGTTATATACAGGATAACTGGAGATTATCTCTGAGGGAAGGCACTAGTGTTAAGGAGGAAAGAGAAGGGTTTATTGTAGAAGGTGAGATTTTAGCAAAGACTAGAAGCAGTCCTGGGGATCTAGGAGGCAGAGAAAAGGATGAAAATCATTCCAGGCACGAAAGATAGCGAGTGAAAATGGGTTAAATCAAGATATGGCACACTGAATGGGAAGAAGAGCAAAGAGGCCAATGTCACTGGACTCTACAGTATTTGGAAGGGAGTTAGAAAGTACGAAGAAGACTGGAAAGGTTGGAAGGGACCAGGTCAAAAAAGTTTTCAAAAGTCATATGGAGGATTTTCTATTTGATCCTGAAGGGAATGGGGAGCCACTGGAGCTTACTGAACAGGGATAGGGCCATGATATGAGCAGGCCTGTGATTTAGGAAGATGCTTGTGTAGTTGAGTGTAGAACAGACTGGAATGGGAAGAGATGTGGGGGAGGAGACCAGTTAGAAGACTATTGTAGCAGTCCAAGCATGGGATGGTGAGGGCCTGCACCAGCCCACAGCCCTATGATTACATGCTTATTTTACTCTCTTACCATGATATAGTTTCCACACACAACATTGCCTGCACGTGGGCATCTATTCTATTGTGTTGTCTAGCGCAGCTGTTTGACATAGATGGATTTTCTGTCATATTTTCTGATATTCTCCTGATTCTCATACATTATCTTTCCCTATCTTTCTTCCTTGAATGAACAAATTTATCTTTCCTCTTATATGAACTGAGTAGGATGTTACCTCTTGATAAAGTATAGTACAGGAACGAGAAATAAGGCTAAACTGGTTCTCCATCTAATCACTCTTCATTTTAATGAAATGGCAAGATGTCTTGGGGAATTTTATCAGGACCTGAAAATTCCCAACCTAATGGAATAGATGTGACATTATAACTCCTGGAAGAGTCCCTTGTTCATGGGGAGATTCAGCAGCTGTGGGAATCATGTGAATGCTGGAGTTGACAGTCAGCGGTCATATGTAAGATAGCAAATGAAAGGAAGAATGTATCTTATTCTGCTGCTATAAAGTGTGGCAAGGTGGAATCATTTCCCAAAAGTTCAAACACAGCCCCCTTTGTGATGGCATCGTTCAAAAGGGAGGTTCCAAACATTGAGCAGTGTATGACCTGGAGGCCAATTTTTGGATACTAAGACAGAGAGAGACAGAGCTAACCCTCTGTCTAGCTGAGAAAAGTAATCAGGTTTCCCATCATGAACTCCAGTGTTCAAGAGGAGAGGGTGTTTGGGAGCATGTCATTTTGTAAAACATTGTAAAATATAATCAGGAGCAAAATTTTCACTTATTCTGAGCGAAAAATGTTATTCTTAAAAGTGATGCTTACATCCTACCTTACAAGCAAATGGTGAATTGCCACCTTGTCCCCAGGTGAAAATTTTACCCAGGTTGCCATACTTTAACCTGAGGGTAGCATTTATTCTGGAAAAGATATGACAAGCAGCTGGTTAGCAAGGGGATCAGACACAGGTTTGGTCCAGTGAGGGTGAGTCCTTGGTTTTGTGACTGCCTGGGAATGCCAGGAAGGTGAGCAGATCCACCAGGCCCCATCTAGGCATCTCTACCCCAGGGTCAATGGCTGATCAACGTGTTGGGAACATGTCTGTGTGGACCACACCTACCAGACTGCTGGGTATACTGCTGCTTCCCATCTGTTCTTCCTTTGTTTTCAGTGAGTGTTGTATAGAGTCAAGATTCTCTAAGCCTAATAATACCTGTAATACACTACGAGTCCCAGGGAGGGATATAGAAATGATCAAAGAGTAAGCTGATCACATATGCCTCTCAATGTAGTTAGGGACCCCAAATTCTTAAAAATGGTAATATTGACAAAAACCACTATTGAGTTGTGTGACATTGAATTATTTTCGTATCTCAGTTCCGTCTCTCCTTAGTGGGAGCTTAATGTAAGCTCACTGCAAGAAGCTATTGTTCCATTCTTTCTCCCTTGGATCCCCATCACCAAGCACGGTATAGTAGGTACTCAATAAATGTTTGTCGACTGATTGCGTGATCCTAGAAAAGGAAGGGGAAGAAATAGGTGACTTCTGAAGTTTTTCCCTACTTGATTGTTCTATGATTTGACGTTTCTTACGACTCTCGTTTTATCCTAAACAATTGTTTTATTCTCTCAATGGCACCAGCTCTGGTCCTACCTTCCAGATCTTTCCAAGCAGCAGCATCCAGCAGATGGGGATTGAAAAAGATAAATCTTTCCCCGGGGGCAGCATCGTGGCAGAACAGGAAAGGCTGAGTCTCTCTCAGGAGACTTTAGGCCCAGATTAAACGTGAGTAATTTCCTGACTAACCTGTGATTTTTATCTGGCTCTGGCTTCTGGAACATTACTGACTTTCAGGTTCTGCTCTCTCAGTTTGGCATACCACACATGTGCTTCTACTTTCAAGACTGGGCAAGATGCAGTATTTGTGGGGCCCTGCATAGCCCTGATATATCTCATGTCTTCTCAGCTGTACAGAGGCAACTGGTGCCTGGGGAGTTATAACAGTAACAATGATGATAGCTAACCTTCATTAAGCCCCTGCTCTGTGAGAGGCACTGTGCTAAGTGCTTTGCCTATATTATCTCATTGGACCCTCATGACAACCCTGGGAGGTAAGTGCTGTGATTATCCCCATTTCATGGAGGAGGAAACTGAGGCAGATAGAAGTTAAGTGACTTGTCCAGAGTCACAAAGCTAGGAAGTGTCTAAAATCAGATTTGAACTCATGTCTTTTTGTCTCCTGGGGCAGGCTAGTTTGTGCAGTAGATAGAATGCTGGGTCTGAAGACAGGAAGACTCATCTTCATGATTTCAAATCCATTCTCAGTCACTTACTGGCTGTGTAACCCTGGGCAAGCCACTTAATCCTAATTGCCTCAGTTCTCTCATCTGTCAAAAGAGCTAGAGAAGGAAATGACAAAGCACTCCAGTATATTTGCCAAGAAAATCCCAAAAGGAGTCACGAAGAGTCAAGCATGACTGCAACAGTGGTCTCCAGTCCTGGCACTCTGTCTACTGGGCCACTCAGCTGCCACCTATTCAGTAAACATGTATTTGATGGGTACTGAGGACAAGAAGACAGTGCAAAATACTGAGGCTACAAAGCCCTCTCTCACCCCAACCTCTGAAGTCAATACCTGCCCTCAAGGAGCTTACATTCAACTGGAGGATAAAGCATATACACAGATAAGCAAATACAAAGCAAGTTGAAGTTATAAAAGTCATTTCAAGGAGAAGAAGGCACTAAAGAGCAGCTAGATGGCACGATGGATAGAGCACTGGTCCTGGAGTCAGGAGGACCCGAGTTCAAATACAGCCTCAGACATTTACTAGCTGTGTGATTTTGGGCAAGTCACAACCCCAATCGCCTCAACCCCTCCACCAAAAAAGAAGGGTGATCAGGAAAGATCTCATGTAGGAGGCAGACTAGCCTGAGCTGTGTTTTGAAGGAAGCTACATATTCATTGATGTGGAGATGAAGGAGTGTCTACCAGACATGGGGGCCACTTGTACAAAGGCCAGAGGGTGGGAGGAAGAATGTCATGTCCAGAAATATCTGGCAGGACAGTTTGACTGGAACACTGAGTGCGTGAAGGAGAATAATAGGAAATAAAACTAGAAAGCTTGTTGAGAGCCAGATTTTTGAAAATTCAAAATGCTATAGGGGGTCTTTGCTTCTTATCTTGGGGCAATAGGGAGGCAATGAAAAATTTTTGAGTAGAGAATTAACATGGTTAGAGCAACACAGTGTAGAGCAAAGAGTGGTAGATCTGGAGTCCTAGGGTTTGAGTTCAAATCTAACCCCTGCCATTTCCTAGGAATGGGACTTGGGGCAAATCACTCTCTCTAGGCTTTGATTTCCTCATCTGTAAAAATGAGGGAGTTGGATTGGATGATCAACTATGACCCTATGATCCATGTATCTATATCTTAATCAATATACCTTTATCAACATACAATCAATATATTGATCCCTAAGCATTATATGAGAGACTGTTAGGGATATAAAGATGTGAAAAAAATGGGTATCCGCCCTCAACAAGCTTATATTCTCATTGGGGACATAAGAGATACATGCTCAAGAAGTTAAATAGCAATAATACAGCTTGTGAAAAGCTCTGAGTAGATGATATAGAGTCTACACTGTAGACAGTAAGGAGAAAGGGAAGTCCTTGAGAACAGGGGTAGCTAAAGAATGCCTCATGGAGAAAAAAGGCTCGGAATGGGAAATGGGTTTTGAAGGATGAGTAGGATTTGTACTGGTGAAAAGGAGAGAGAGAACATTTCAGGAGAGGTAGAGATAAGTATCTTCCTCCTTTCCTTTCTTTTTTGGCTACTCCTGGAGGGAGCTAATAAACCATGAAGCTAATAAACACTATGAAAAAATTCAAATTTCTGAGACATCATTGATCTATTCTCTCTTTACTCTCCCAAAGTTCATCTCATAGTCCAATTTAACAGTATTGATCAAGTGCCTACTATGTGTAGAGCCCCATGTGCGGTGAGGGAAGAAACGAGTGGGCAGAGCTACAATTTTCCTGGAGTGATTGAGGAAGGTACACTCAGAAGGTACATGGTGTGATGGGCAGATCACTGGACTGAGAGACAGGACATGTGGACCTTAGTCTCTGTTCTTCCCCAAAAAAGCTTTGTACTGCTACTGCCAAGAAGAGGGAGTCACTCTGGCAAATATGGACCTGCAGTGAACCTGACCTTCATATAATGAAAGGTCCTTACCCAGTGGATGTATATAACAAGTATTGTGGGGGGAAATCGGTCTCTAAGTCACAGAAAATGTCTACTGAAATGTAAATATAGTTTTGTAAGCAAGCATTGGCTCTAGACCTCAGGGTCCTAAAAGAAATTATAATAGGACTAATGGAAATTAGGCAAAAGTCCTAAAGGAAATTAATTATGTTTTGCCTCTCCCACAAAAATGGAGAAAGAGAATCTTATGTTCCTGTTTGAAGTCAGAAAAATTTTGTTCTTTTTTTACCCCGAGACCTTACCTGTGATTTCATTGGTATAAGAAACACCCTTGAGGAAGCTCCCTTTATCAATGCAAATCAGCAATGACTCTGCAACTTATAGTTTTAGAGAATTGCCTGGAGGTCATTGAGAAGTTAAGTGACTTGTCTAGGGTGGTATGAACAGTATGTGTCAGAAGCAAGACTAGAACCCAGATCTACCTAATTCACAAGCCACTTCTTTGACTCGGGGATAGGCACATGTGGCCTCAAGGCGACATACTTTAACTATTATGCCATACTGACTCTCCTTAACCCAGGAAAACATATAACAGAAGGAAAAGTAGATGACATAAGGTAGTAAGGATAACCTGGAGAGAGAAAACAGTAGAATGACCAAATTTGCTGCTGCTAGAGCATGGTTTATACTTTCCCATTTCTGTGCCTTTGCTCAGATAATCTGTCTATAAGATCCTTGACCTGTCCTTTTTGTTGTTATCTCCTGACCTAACTTTCTCAGTGGTTCACAATCTTCCTTTCTATCCCATCCCCTTGCGCTATTTTTCCTTAGGCTATCAGTGTAATTGCCAACCCCTCTAATAACATGACCACACAGTTCCTCAGTTTCTCTGCTCTCCTTTGTCACGAACCATCACAATTCTACCTTTAAACTTCCCCACTTGGGGAATTATACCACTTTCTATATCTAGAACTTTGAAATTCCATTCTCAAACCAAGACCTCCTTGTCTTTTGCACTTTTTCCATTCTCTCACCCAAACTTAACCTAATTTTTATTGTTACTGTAATTGCTAGTTCATTATTCCATTTCTATCCTGTCAGATCAAATCTCCCACTATTAGATTTACTTTTTTCCACACCCAGTTAATTTATCATTGCTTTATAATTCTTCACCCCTCTTAAGAACTTTCTGTGATTCCTGAGCAATGAATCTGCGTCTCTGGGTGGGTAATCTCCATCATGTCATTTCTCCTCTCCTGCTTAAGTTCTATTCAATTTCATTAATGGATTCACCTATTACCTCTGTAAAGATCATTCCCAAATCCTTAATTCCAGTCCTGACTTCCCTTCGGAGTTCCCACCAAACTTTTCAATTGCTAATAAGTCTACTTGAACACTGCAAAAGCACTTCAAAGTCCACCTGTCCGAATTGAGTTTCTCTCCATTTTCTTTTTGATATCATGATTGTTGACTGTGGTGCTAACACATTCTAGAGCTATCTTTGACCTTTTCCTCCCTATCCCCTTTTCTAGACAATTAACCACCAAGCTACCTCTCCAATTTACTGCCTTATTTCTAATCCTAATGCTACCACATAGTAAAGAACTCCATTGCCATATACCTGAGCTATAGCAATAGCCTTTGAATGGAACTGTTTCTACTACAATGTTCCCCTTCCAATCCATCCTTTCATCACAGAAATTTCAGAGTTGAAAATAGACTCAATGGACATCTTAGTGGTCAGGTATATTCCAACGTATGCTTGAAAATGAGGTGGTTACCTACAACTTCCCCTGTCATCCCTGTTTGAATAGCCTTAATTATTATGAGGTTTTTTTTTGTTTTTTTTTTTTTGTTCTTTGTTTTTGCTGGTCAGTATTTAACAACCAGTATGGTTAAATTTATTTTTTTTTTGCCTTATTTTTATTTTTTTAATTTTTTTATATTTTATTTTAGTTTACATCATTCATTTCCACGAAATTTTGAGTTACAAATTTTCTCCCCATCTTTCCCCTACCCACCACCCCAAAACAGCCATCCCAGTGTATCCTCTCTCCCCCAATCTATTCTCTCCTATGTCTATGAGTTTTTCTTTACATCAAGGCTAAATTTCCCACATTATAACTGCCACTCTTTGCTTCTAATTTTGCCTTCTGGTGCAAAGCAAAATATGCCCAGTCCTTCTTCTACCCTCAAATACCTGAAGGTCTCACACCTCCCCTAAATTATTTTTCCTGTAGTTGCTCTTGCTGAGTCATTTCATTCATGTTTGACTCTTTGGGATCTCATTTTGGGTTTTCTTGACAAAGATACTGGAATAGTTTGCCATTTCCTTCTCTACTTCATTTTACGGATGAGGAAACCCAGGCAAACAGGGTTAAGTGACTTGCCCAGGGTCACACAGCTAGCAACTATCTGAGACTAGATTGAACTCATGAAGATAAATCTTTTTGATTACAAGCCCAGTGCTCTATCCACTGCATTACCCAGCTACACTACATTTTTCAGATTAAGCATCTCCAGTTCTTCTAACAAATGCTCATATAGAAAGAACTTGAGGTGTTTTACCACCTTGCCTGTCTTTTTCTAGACACTACTATAAATTTTGCAAGTCGACATTAAATAACTAATGACTACTTTTTCTATCAGGCCATTCAGCCATTTCCAAAATTACCTAATTACACCATCTTCCAGCCCACATCTCTCTAGCTTTTCCATAGGAATAGCATGAGAGATTTTGCAAAATACTTTCCTAAAATCTAGACAAATAAAGGATTTTTTGTAATATGATAAAGAGTATATATCTAAAACCATTATATTACATGCAATGGGGAAAATTCTACAAGTCATTGATGTATGACTAACTCAGAACTGACTTGGTAGAATTGATTTCAGACCAACTCAAGAACCAAAATAAAAACTTAAAAAAATCAGATCATAGGTTTCTAACTTTATGTTAACTAACACAGTGATAAACTAACTCCTCTGACTGTAAGTATTACACATAGATACCCATGATGTACATTTCCCCAACTTAGTATGACTAGCTTCAACCCAGAAAAAGAAAATGTCTCCTTTCTTTCCTTTTCTGGACAACCAGTTGGGGTGAGCTTGAATATGGTTGACTGCTTTCATTCCTCTCCAGCACCACCATCTGAAAATGGGTTGCCATTAGCAGAACAGGGCCCAGAAAATGAAAGATCAAATTTCGTTTCTTTGCCCGCTAATTGAATGGTACGAACACAAGCAAACAAAACAAAATTGCACAAGGGATAACTTCTTTGGTGTCCCAGGAGAAAGCATGCTTTAAGGGAACCCTGGAGTGTATTATCTAGGGAAGTTGAGGAATTTTTTTCCTTGGACAACTTTGAAAGGCATCTGGGATGGTTTAGAAGCAGACCTGCTTGGATTTAGGGTGCTGGAGTAGGTGACCTCAGCAGGTCACATACGAATTCACCATTCTTTGAACTTCTTGTCCTATGGAGCTGTGGAGCCATGGATGAAGAAGACTATTTGATGTTTTTTTCTGCTTTTTTTCACTTGGCTTCTAAGGAAATTCTGTGGCACTGTATTTACAAGGTATTCTGAACTGTCAGCTTCCTTGAAACACAGCGTATTTAATAAAAAGCCATTAAGCCTTGTAAAACTGTCAAAAAATCTAAGTGACACTTGTAATAAAATCTTGTCATGCAACCGGCTCTAGGTAATCAGGCACAATGACATCATCTCCAGTGGATCTGTCCTGATACCCAGGGTGCAAGGTATATTTAGACAGCTTTATTATATACATGGATTTGAGTTATTAAAATTGTACAGTTTTGTAAGGAATTTGGGATTTAATAGAGCAGCAGTGAAACTGCAGAAGGGACAATGGCCAAGACCGAGCAGGCCAACTCCATGTTGTGGGCGTGTCCTCAAGTGGGTCACAAGAGCCAATCCCCGGAGCTTTTGCTCGTGGGGGCCACTTTCCTGTATTTATAGCTCAGCAAATACCTTGCATCTGTGAGGCTGTAAAATAAATTACATTGTATCCAATTGCTTCAAGGTGGCGAATTGTGCTTAAACTTAATGATTTATACAGATTATGAGAAAAGAGTACAATCATTTAACGTCGTTTTTAATAAGCGATGCTTGAATATGTTTAGCTTGCCTTTCTGAAAGGTTTTCAGTAGAGACTACCACCTGCACGGCGTCCCCTTAAGACAATGCAATATTTACTTTGCAAGGAATGTGTCCGGTCACTTTCTCCCCATCTGCAAACATGTCAAGAGAGGGAGACACAGATCCATATTCTCTCAATAATCTATAAATTCAGACTAGAAAAATGTGACGGGTAGGGGGGCAAATAAATCACACCTGGCCTCCTGGCACAAGCTGGCACAGTGTTCCTTATATTTCAGTCAAATTATTCCATTTGTTTCTGAAGATATTTTAATCCCAGATGACCTCAAACTTCCCATGAACCAGGGCCTCAACTAAAGGCCGCCCACTGTCTTTGCAGTAAATCTGTTGTCTCCTTTCTAGGCCCTCAACCTAGGATCATAGATCACCCCTGCTCTGCATCTTGCTTCAATTTACTCAATTAACTCTAGTAAACCACTTGTAGGTTGTGCAGATGTTGCTTTATTATAGAGGCCTAAAATGTACAAGAAAGTTCAGGAGCCTAAGGTTATGGGAAGGTTGTGTTGATGGGGGAAGGGAAGCCCCAGGAAAAGTACATAGGGGGATCCCTTCCCCTAACCCCCAACAATTACTTCCTCTAAAGGCCCGGGAGGGGCAGGGGGTATTGTTTCCCAACAAGTTTATTTGAGTCATAAAATGCATTTTCTCTCATGATTGGGGGAATTCATGATGTTATCTCACTGAGAAACTGCTGAGCAGAAATAGGTATTTCACCTTAAGATGAGAAAATGTTGTGATTAACAGATGTTTAATTGATCTATTTATCAAGTGAAGAACCTGCCCCAAAGCCAGTGAGGCTGAGTAAATTATTACCAACCCTGCAGGTGTTGGACTGGCAGATCTATTACTCTTCGAGAAATGGTCTTCAGAAGATTTTATATGAAAAGATGATTTATTTTCACGAGGAATTCTATTGTGCACTTATTTATATAGCCCATGTGAAGGCCTGGGCCTGGCCCATCTGATCTTGTGCACAAAAGTGAATTGTTGAAGGGTGGAAAAGTTAAGCCAGGGGGTTGTATTAAGCAGATGCCCAGTTTTAAATTAGAAGCATTGCATCACCGAGCGCTCGAGTGGAAAGAGGACAGAGAATATTCAGTTTACAAGAGATCAAGATCAACTTTCCAAATGGGGAGACTGAGACACAGAGGAGCAAAGGGAAATGAAGAGAATTGCCCAAGGTCATTTGACAATTAGTGTAAATGAGAGATGAATAAGAGTACATAAGAGTAAAATATTACAACTATATACCTTTTCCCATTTAAGGAATCAGAAATTCCCAAATCCCTTTACTTCAGAATAGGCATTTTTCATATTTCAAATTTTCTAGCTGTATGACCCTGGACAAGTCACTTAACCTCTGCCTGCCTTAATTTTCTCATCTGCAAAATGGGGAAAGTGATAGCACCTACCTCCCGCAAGCTGCTTGGATCTAGAATTTATTACTATTTTTGTTGTTAATATTTTATTAATGTTTTGTTGTTAATATTGTTAATATTTTGTTGTTGATATTTTGTTGTTAATAAGAATCCTTTCTAGTTTAGAGGCTCTGCCTCTTGGAAGAATTCCTTTCAAGGCTCAGTGTAAGTAGTAATACCTCCTAGAGAGCCCTTAGAGCAGCGGTTCTCAAACTGTGGGTTGCGACCCCTTTGGGGTCAAATGACCCTTTCACAGGGGTCACAGGGGTCGCCTAAGACCATTGGAAAACACATATTTCTGATGGTCTTAGGAACCTCCTCTATCCAGCTGCAGCGGGTCTGCCCACATGCAGATATGCCCACATAAGAGTATTAAAGGGTCGTGGCTTTAGGAAGGTTGAGAACCACTGCCTTAGAGGATTCTCCCAGTTGTTAATCTCCCTTCTCTCCTCTACCCGCCTTGTGCATTTATTTTGTATATAACCTATATTAATTTATCAGGCAATGTATTACATCCTCCCTCTTCTTCTCCCACCAGTCACTGTGTGTGTATGTGTATATATATATAGTGTGTGTGTATATCTATCTATATAGATCTCTATCTATCTATCTATCTGTCTATCTATCACCTATCTATCTATCTATCTATCTATCTATCTATCTATCCATCTATCTATCCATCTATCTATTAACCATGGAGTTAGACATGACTGAAAGTGACAACCAAACCCGCTAACTTATCAGTCAATATGTTGTATCTCCCCAGTAGAATGAAAGCTCTTTGGTTTTGTATGCTCGGTACTTAGCAACCCATTGCCTAACACATCAGAGGCAACCACTGAATGCACACTGTTTGATTAATTGATTGACATTATCATACTTATTTTACAAATGAGAAGCTGAAACTCTTTCTGAGACATGAAATGGCTTGCCCACAACTGGTCAGTGTGAGAGCCAGGATTTGACCCCAGGTCACCTGACCATAAGTCTGGTGTTCTTTCTAGCACACCCCACTGCCAACATGTGGTTTACCACTGGAATACACTGGTTTCTCTGTAGGCCAGGAGGAATTTATTTTTAGCATGAAACTTCAATACATCATTAGTTCTTTGTGAGTGAGTGAACTGGACATTGTAAACAAGCAACTGAATCAGGAAGGTCGAAGCTACAGTACCTAGAAAATATATAAAAGTTAGGTGTAGATTATAAGCCTATAGTGGGAAAAGACTGCTTTGTTTTATATTTTAATATGTATTTATATATGTAAATATATATTTATATTTTTTTATATTTCAATCCCCAGACCCTTGTATAGCAGCCTGCACATAAAAGGTGCCTAGTAAATGCTTACTATCATTGAGCGTGTACTCAATTTCGAAAGGATTCCCAGCCTCCCTACTCTTCAATAGAGTCTAATTTTCTCTGATATTTCATCTTCACATGACTGGGAGTTCTACTTCTAATGAGATATTAGCAGGCCAAAGAATACTAAAAGAGGTTCACAAAGAAAGAGTTCTCGGTATTCTTGCCTTAAATATACTTGAAATATAGTCCTAACACTGAGCTGTAGATAACTTTGACAAGTCATTTTTGAGTAAGTATACCTTGGGTCAGTAGTTCGTAGACCGTGTTCCATGGACTCCTTTCACAAATCAAAACTATTTTCAAAACAACAGCAAGATGTTATTTGCCTGTTAAAATATTCCTCCCTTTTCCAACTACTTATCTACATCATGCTGTATTTTCTTCATACACCTTAGCTAAACCAACATATGACACAAACAAGCAGATATGAGAATTCAGTTCTCCTCAATTAAGGCAGACAGTAAAAAGATTTGCAAAAATATTTTAAATGATTCCAATCTTCTCCTTAATTTTTTTGTTTTGGAAAAATTGTTATTTTTAATAGAAATGTTATAGTAATAGGTAATGGATTTGTTATTGTCACTTTTCAATAAATTTTTTAAGTTATATCAGTTTTAATTTTTTAATATAGTAAATATTGATAGAACCCACATAAACAAAAGCTCTTTAAAATCCTCAATAATTTTTTAAAAACGTAGAGAGTCCTGAGACCCAAAAGTTTGAGAACCATCAATTTGTGATTGATTTACATAGGATGGTCAAGAAGAAAGTGTGAATTGGGCTGGTATCTCCCTTATCAAATAGGAACTTCATTTCCTTTCCCATGACTGTGTGGTGTCCATAATTGGTACGTAAGATAATGGAGATAGTCTTAGTAGTATGATGGGAATTCTCTAGCTAAACAGTAGTTTGGGGGAGGTTGGAGGTGGTGTCAGGTTTAACTTGTGTCATGTGCGTGTAAAGACAAGCACAGCCAACTAGAATTCTCACTGACAATTGGAATCAGTCCTTGATTACTGAGCCCTGGATCTCACCTGCTGCTAGCGTCCCTGGTTTTAACCCAGTTTCCCTTTTGGTCATCACTCATGTTTGACTCATGCAATTCAAGGACTGACAACCAGAACTAGCAATCATGGCTTTTGCTTGCAGGCATCCAAATAGCCAGGACCCTTTTGTTCTAAAACCTTAATCAACAACAGTCACTGATCTTCCTCCAAGACTCAACTTAAACAGAACCTTCTACATCAATCAATCCATTAGTAAACATTTATTAAACACCTACTGTGTGCTGGGAACTGTGCTAAATAATGGGGATACCAAAAGAGATCAAAGACAGTCTCTGCCCTCAAGGAGCTTACAATCTAACAGGGGAGACAACATGCAAACAAATATATACAAAGCAAGCTACATACAAAATACATACGAAATAATTAAAAGAGGGAAAGAACTGGAATTAAGAGAGTTTAGGGAAGGCTTCCTGTAGAAAGTGCAATTTAGTTGGGACTTAAAGGAAGCCAGGTAGCCTTTCTTTGTCCCCCAAATGCTAATGTCCTCCCTCCCTAAACTATCTTGTATTTATTTCATTTTTATTTATGTATTTACCTAGTATGTTGTCTCCTTTTATTGAATGTAAGCCCCTTGAGAGTAGGGATTGTTTCATTTTTGGCTTTGCAGTCTAGCATTTAACACAGTTCCTGGAACATGCTTGCTTTATGATCAGTCTCTGCCTGCTCATTCTATGAGTCTGTTCCCACCCTGGCCCTGCTGAAATCTGTCCTTCATATCCATATGGCCACATACTGGGGAATCAAAGGGGTTGTACAACACTATCTAACTCTAAGAAACTAGTGAGTAATAATAATTTCGAAATTCTAGAGACTTTTACATCACCAAACATTCAAAAAGGGTAGCTGGTCCACTCTTAATGAAGTTAATGGCACTCATAAAACTAAGTTAGCATGATTATTTCTGGTAAATTAGGAGTTGATGATAATTCAGCGCAGAGTTCTGTGAGGTCATTTATTAATTTCCTTCTAACCCTTTTCTGTTTTAACTTCTAACAGGTTCCTTAATTATTCATCAGCTGTCATTAAAACAATAAAACAAACCATTTTTTATAATAGTGGTCTGTTTTATTTCCAGAGAAAATGGAAGTTAATAAAATACATGCCAGTAATGGAAAGTACGATGAGCTATGGAGTCCTTCTAAGATAAAAGGGGAAGGAGGGAGGGGACATGGAGAGAAGAAGGAAGGGGAAGTGGAGAGAGGAAAAGAGAGAGAGAGAGAGACGGAAGGAGAGAACAGAACGTAGAGCACCATTTAAAAGCTTGTGTTGCGGTGTAGTGCCACTGAAAATTTTCAATGTTACAGGAAGAAGTATGCATAATATATGTAGTGTGTTTCAGAAATGTAATGTAATAGTGTAGTGTGTTTCAGAAATCTTACTGTAGTTATAAGCTTTAATAGTCTACAACTCTAGGAATATGAATGTATATATATGTATACACACACATACATATACATACAAGTGTATGCATATATAGACAAGGGCAGCTAGATGGCACAGTAGATAGAGATCTGGGCCTGGAGTCTGAAGACTCCTCTTGTTGAATTTAAATCTGGCCTCAGACATTGAGTAACTGTGTGACCCTGGGCAAGTCACTTAACCCTGTCTGCCTCAGTTTCCTCTTCTGTAAAATGAATTGAAGAAGAAAGGACAAACCACTCCAGTATCTTTGCTAGGAACTCAAAAGGGATCACAGAGAATTGGACAGGACTAAAAATGACTGAACAAGAACAACAAAATATAATACAAACATATATATACATGTATGTGTGTATGTGTACATATATACATATATATATACATACATACATATATATATATATATATATATATATATATACACACACACACACACACACACACACACACATCTATGAGTGGGCGCTCACAATTTGGCCATTGGGTCTCATGATCTTACCAAATCTGTGGAATAGTAAGGTGGTTTGCAATAATAAAAACAAGTATAATAAAAGCTGGCATTTGTGTAGTGCTATAAGGTTTATGATGTATTTTATATAGATTATTTCGTATGATGTGGATTTATGATTGTTTTCCCAGACCAGAATCTGTTCTAAAGAGATCTAGCTCTTAGCAGTCACACTTTCCGGACCCCCATAGCTAACACCTTTTACTGACACTCTTATAAAAGAATATTTCTACATCAGATCCTCCCCATAACTGTCATTTAATCCTATTTTCAAATCCGTTGTAGTCAAAGCTGTTGACATCTACAAAGCCACTAATGCGATGCAAACTATACAGTAGACACTTAATAAATAACTTGATTGATTAGCATTGAACTGAGATGCTAAGTCCTGTGCCTAATTCGTGTCGTTCCTAAAGTTGTGTGCTCACAACCTTCCCCAGTGGAGATATAATGCTCTTTGGGTCAAGGGTATATGAGTGACTGTGGTCTTCTGTTAGAACAAGTTCTCAAGGTCCATTAATAAAAAAAATAAAAATAAATTATATTTCCTTTCCTAATCTCAGCCTGGCTTCTACTACTTTCAAGATACTCAGTCTTTCCTGTCTATGGGGAGATGAAAGGATGACTATCAACATTTCAAATACTGGATTGTGAGAATGTTCCTCTCTTAAATATGTTTCCCAGTTTCCCACCTAACATAACTGGAAAGGTGTTTCAAGGCAAGGAAGAGGACAAGGATGCTTCTGTTACCTCTTAAAGTTAAAAAAAAATTCCTACACTTTGAAAAGTTAGCTAATACTGATTAAAGTAGGTAGAATTGATTAGAAGCGTAAGGGTACAATGGAAGATCTGCTTTGGTTGTCAACCTTAAGACAAGAATAAGCTAAAAACTCATAATTTTCTCTGAGTGAGGAAATACTACAATAGTTCATAACCATCACTGATTTAATAGATAAGTCCTAAAGACAGAGAAGTGCTTGAGGCCCATAGAAGTTAAATAAATTGCCTGAATCGCAGCTGGAACCACCCAGCTTATAAATATTAGAGGGTGGGATTTGAACCCAGGTTTCTTAGTACAGTGACAGGCACATAGTAGGCACTTAATAAATGTTTATTAATTTCAATCGAATTCCTGACTCCAGTGGCAACGTTTCTATCCTGGTTACTTACTTGTTTTAATATGAATCTTATTTCCACCTGGCACCTATCTAGTGCAATGGATAGAATACTAGACCTGGAATCAAGAAGACCCGAGTTTAAAACCAGCCTCAGACTCTTAGCTGTGTGACCCTGAGCAAGTAACTTAACCTCTTCCTACCTTAATTTCCTCATTGGTAAAATGGGGATAGTAATAGTACCTGCCTCTCAAAGGTGTTGTGAAGATATAATGAGATGGTGCTCCTAAAGCTCTTAGTACAGTGCCCGGCATAGAGTGGGTGCTTAATTAAGGCACGTTCCCTTCCCTTCCTACCTGGCATCTCTACAATTGCTTCCTTTGAGGCTGGTGCTTTTCAGTCATCTCAGTTGGCTCCTAAATGCAAAGCACAGTTGTCAAACCTTCCAATTCAGTTCAGTTCAATTCCGTTTAACTCCATTTAATTCCACAAGCCTTTATTTATTGAGGGCTAAGGATTCAAAGATAAAGGCTAAACACTCTCTGACCTCCAGGATCCTGAATTCTGCCAGGGGTGTGAGGGCGGTGAGGGAGGGTGAGAGAGGGTGAGAGACATACTCACTACATGTGCATAGATAAGTATACTCAAAATAAAGGGTGTCCTGAAGATCTTACTGCAGTTTCAATCTGTTAAAGCCCCAAACTGCAAGAAGATTTTTGGGACTCTAACTCTCTCTCCCTCTCCCTCTCTCCATCTAAATAAATAAATAAATAAGTCAATCAATCAATCAATCAATCAATTGAATAATTTATAATTCATTCAATAA
The DNA here is from genome assembly GCA_028627135.1 of Pseudochirops cupreus. Classification (NCBI taxonomy): domain Eukaryota; kingdom Metazoa; phylum Chordata; class Mammalia; order Diprotodontia; family Pseudocheiridae; genus Pseudochirops; species Pseudochirops cupreus. Next base: position 503,658,072 of record CM053582.1, read on the forward strand.
ATGAATGAATGAATGAATGAATATATATACACACACATATATATATACATATATATCTTGATAACGTGTATGTATAGCATATTTGTATATATACTCATATATTATACTCAATAAAAAATATGTACAATATATGTGTGTATGTGTATTGTACCAAACAAAAGGAAGGAAGCTTTTATTAAATGCCCACTGTGTGCCAGGCATCGTGCTAAGTAATTTACAAATGCCATCTCATTTTATCCTCACAACAGCCTGGGGAAGCTGGTGCTATTGTTATCCCCATTTTTAATTTGAGGAAACTAATAGAGGTCAAGTGACTTGCCCAAGGTCACACAACCAATACAATTAGTGTCTGAGGGAGGCCAGACTTGAACTCAGGTTTTCTGACCCCAGGCCCAGCGCAACATCCACCGTGGCACAAAGTAAGTTAGAATTCACCATCCACAGTTAAGTGCCTGTCTAATGAGCATCATACAAGCATTATCACATTTCAGAAGCACTCTTCGGGTTTTAGATCTATTAGGCCCATTTCACAGATGAGACAAACATTGTGGGGGAGGGGAAGGTAGAGAAGAAGGAGAGTAAGTGAATTGCTCTAGTCACATGGTGAATTAGTGGCCTAACTGGAATTAAACCCACAACCTCCGAGTTTCCACTCTACTGCTTAGCTCACTGAGTCATGCTGATAATTGCCCATTATTGTTCAGGATCCAGCCAGCCATACCTTTCTCCTGGCAGTCGAATCACATCAAAAGCCTGGCCCTTCAATAGAGCCGAAAGCTGGCCTCTGAGGTAATTAGTCGAGAGCCTATTCTGCACTGGTTGGCTCTGGTTTTTAAGGTCTTTCAGGCCAGATCCAAACAGCACAAAGTGAAGTTGAGAATCGTCAACTCTCCAGTGAACCCAGGCTGGGCCACCAGATGAATTTACTAACTCATATGATTTGGTTTGTGTTTTTTGGAGTTGTTTTTTTTTTTTTGCTCCGAATTACCCAGGGGATTTTTTTCCCCTCTATGTACAGCCTTGATTCACTGAATAATTGGTTACTCTCCACTTAATTTGGCCACCACATGGATTTGCTCCTGTGATGTAATTCTTTTCTTTATGAGAAACTGAGAGAACGCAGAGAGGAACTGAAAGGTGACAAATCTTTTGCCCGGGAAGGCAGAATGATCTTTGCTCCCTGCCACTGTCTCAGTGGGGACCCTGTTCCCAAGGGCATTCTGGTGCCAGCCCTGGCCTGGTGAGTGTTGGGGCATCTCATCAAAGTCAGAGTCAGTTGGTGGGCAACAGGCCTGGCATGCAGTCTCCAGGAAAAATCAAAGGTATGTCCTGGTCACTTGATGTGCTCCACATTCTCCCTTCGACGAGCTGGTAGGACATTCAGCAGATGTTAGGAAAGGTGATGTTATTTCACAAATCCCATTTGCAGTTCCCCTTTAGCAAAGCCAGGTACCCCACCAGCACAGAGTTCACAGTGCAGAAAGTGCTAAGAGACATTATAATGGAGTCTGGTACCTCTTTTTGACAGCTGGTGGGGAACTTGGCTTAACAGGCTACAGAGAGTTTGACATATGAGCAGAAATTGTGCTGAACTGGTTAGCAGGGTACAGAAAATACATCCCAGGGTCTGGCAATATGTCTGCTGATTGGAGCACAAGGCAGCACAGAAAATGTCGATGGATTGTGTCACTGATTGTGAGTACAAAAGGTAGGCCGGGTTAATCTCACTTCCAATTTTGAAAATAATTACTCTTACCTGTCTTTTATGGATATTTAAATGAAGGGTATCTGACCACCAAAGGAATTCTATTGGGGGGAAGTTAAAAGAGAAATACCTCCTAGAAAATGAAATACAACTCACCAAACTGGGTGCATGGCTATAAACAGTGACTAGAGGAAATGCACTATAACTCTATCTACTTCCTCTTGGTTGCTAAAGCAGGCTACAACCTAATCTTCATTTATAATTTCTGCACACAATGCCGTACAGTACTTATCTCGGTAACAATGGGAAATTAATGGTTCAAACAGACATTTGAAAGGGTAACAGGAGGGAGCAGGGAGCTTTATGACTCCCAGAAAAGGAGCCCAGAAAAAGCACCTGAACAGACCCAGGCAATGCTGCTTTGAAAAGGATTTAATCCATTTTGGACCCTAATTCTTCAGACATAATACCCACCCTGGGTTTTATATCCTGGTCCCACAATCAGCTTCATGACCGTATCTTACCTCTATTTTCCATGATCCTGAGAAAACACAAGCCTTTCATACTGCTTTATAAAGCACCTGCAGCCCTTGCTTATCCCCACCCCCCAGGTCCTCCAAAGTGTGTATGCCATGCACCTGCTTAACTTTTTTTCCCCTTCATGTATGTTTTAAATATGTGGAATTTAAGCATGGAAGTCTGCTGCTTGTTTAGACTAGAGCAGGGGTGGAGGACCTGTGACTTCAAGGCCACATGTAGCCCTCTAGGTCCCCAAGTATGGTCCCTTGACTGAATCCAAACTTTACAGAACAAATGTTTGAATTCAGTCAAAGGGCCCCACTTGGGAACCTAGAGTGCCACATGTGGCCTTGAGGTCACAGGTTCCCCATCCCTGGACTTGAAGCTCAGTTTTCCACTAGTATCCTCTCCATCATCCATATTAAACCTTTTCCCCCCTGAAACTCTTTCTTCATCCTAATAAAAGTAGTCAGAGTTTAGTCCTATATTATCAAACCAGCCCCTTCCTACAAACTTTGCTATAGCATTTGAAGAAAGTAAGAAAGAAGACACCCCACAGGCTAAGGCAGAAAATGCCTTCCCCTGGTTCAGGGGTAGGGAATCTGTGGCCTCAAGGCCAAATGTGGCCCTCTGGGTCCTCAAGTGTCCACCTACCACTTACCACATGTGGTCTTGAGGCCACAGGTTCCCCCACCCCTGTGTGGTCCTACTACATGAAACCGATGAGTGTTTGGCTCCAAAGTCTTGGCCAGGAAGAGTTTCTCATTCCTTCCCCTGATGATTTGGAGGGGGCTTACCCAATACCTATGGTGCGCCCAGCAAGGTGCAATTATACAATGTGTTGGGGGCACTGGGTAGGAGAAATGAGTGCAAAAGAAACAAGACAAGCCACCCCCCTCCTTCCCGTCCTTAAGGAGTCAACCTCTATGATGGGATGAGGTGGAGAGGGAGAATGACCCAATGTCTGCTTGGCCCCCATCAGCTTAAAAATGTAAATACTATACCCCAGAATGAATGACAGACACAATTTTGAAGGCTATAAACTTAAAACCTTTAAGCAGTGATTTAAAAGCTAATTATTATGGATATAGTCATTCGGCATTCATTTCTTAATATTGTTCCCTCAAGAAATAACAATTTAGTCAACCAATTATTTTATCTCTTTTAGGGATACTTTCTTAATTGCAAAACAATCTAAAAATATAATCAGCATGCTAAATGCATGTGGTATCTTGTTTAGAATGCCATGTTAGGGAAGAATGCAATTAAATTGTCAAAATGTAATTGTTTCCCATATTTAATTTAAAGTGGCTGATTCACATTTACTTTTTATGTTTTCAGAGTTCAGAACAAAGTTCAGAACAAAAAACTAGAAAACTAGCAGTTTCCAAAGAAGATATAAGGCTTGGAGCATTGGTGATGGCCAGGAAACTCTTAACTATCAAATTACTTGATGTTAATAACACAATATGATGTTCACTTCCCAAGATACCTGAAGTGCTGAATGAACAGTTTAGGGGAACATTCTACCATTCCAGGTTAGGAGTTGCATTGTGAATTTTCATAAATTCCTACAAATAGGAAAAAAAAAGGCAGATTTGATATATTTCTTAGAATGTTTTCAGAGCTATATCAACTACAGTACATAATAAAAGCACCATTCCTTGATTAGAAAGAGCAATCTTGGTCAGTTCTAAAATAAAATCTCTTTCAAGGTAACCAAAACCCCAAGCGTATTGATCTGTAACCCACATCATTAGTGCGAGTTGTACAAAAATAATCAAAATTAATACTAAGGGTATGGAGATTTCTTTCTATAATAGACAATGTAGAATATTATAATTCTGAATCAAAAATAAGAACAAAGTCTCAAATTACATAACCCGTTATGTTTATAAAATCCATTAACATAATTCTCTTATTTGATACTAACAATTATCTTATAAATTACTAGATATAAAACATCCTGGTTGGCAGGAAGGAGCTGGTTTGGTAGCACAGGATTAGCAGTGTTACGTTTTACATTTGCGTCTCGTTAGACCAGTAACTTTGTATAAAAGATCTTAATAAATACTTGTTGAATTATTTGGAGTAGAAAGGAAGGAAAGAAGGGAAGAAGCACCTACTATGTGCCAGGAACTTTACAAATACTATCTTGTTTGATCCTCATAACAACTGTGGGAGGTAGGTGCTATTATTATCCTCATTTTGGAGTTGAGGAACCTGAAGTAGACAGAGGTTAAGGCACTTGCTCTGGTCAGCTAAGTGTCTGAGACCTGCAACTTAGGTCCTCCTGACTCTAAGCCCAGTGCTCCATCCACTGTCCTTCCTTACTGCAGTCATTTCAAGTGACTAGTCTTATCTCATACCATTGGTAAGCATTAAACGTGAACCCAGATCTCTCCTTAAGCCAATGCTTGTCCCATTCCATTCATCCATTCCTTTATTCATCCAGCCTCTCATTTATGTATTTGTTCACCCATCATTCATTGATTTATCCATCAAACATTTATCAAGCACCTACTATGCTATACTAATGGTAACAAAAAAATCTGGGGGAGGGGGGTCTATTATGTGTTATACCTAACTTCTTGTAATTTTGGTATGCAAGCAACAGAAAAATTCATTTTGGTTTACTTAGTCACTTGTTTTGTTTGGCAACAGGCATAGTATCCCAATTATGTGGGCATTTGACAAATAGCTTTGGGCATTACCGCTGACTGATTCAGCTACACTGGCAATTCAGCCCCATTGGTAGAACTCTCATATAATTCACTGGTCAAACTCTGAACACTATTCATAAATCTGAGCTCCCCCTTATCTATGCTTTGACCACTGAGCTGTTGGGTCTTTGTTCTTTGAAAAGTACTTTGAAAATTCTTTGAAATGTTTTCCTTATAGGTTATACTATTCTTCCCCACCTCTGGGGTAGATTTGGAAACCAGTGATCCAATCAGTTACAAGTGAACTTTCAGAGGCTTGGTTTCCTTGCCTCTAAAATGAGGGGATTGAGTTCAAGATTCTCTAAGGTCCGTTTTAATTTTAAATATTCTAGGATTTGACCTGGGCTGAAAAATCCTCTAAGGAAAAGCCATGCGAGCTGAATTCTGCCCATTCAGAAGTATGGAAAATTTTTATTGTCTTTTTTTCCTGGGTAAATGACACATGCCTATTTTGGTACCTGTGCTCGTGCTATACCTTTTCCTTTGGGAAGCCCCAGTACATCTCCACCTATCAAAATCCTGTCCATCCTTCAAAAATCATCTCAAACTTCACCTCCTCTGGGAAGGGTTCTTGAACCTTGTGGTTAGAAATCATCTCCCTCTCCTCCAGCACTTCGTATGATTCCTATAGCCTTATCACATATTGCCCTGTATCAAAGGAATTTGTGTACATGTCTTATCTCTTCTACTAGACTGTAAGGTACATGATAATAAGATCCATTTCTCATTCATACTGGAATGCCCACAGGCCTAGAAAAGAGTTTCACACTTGGTAGGGTCAATGTCTTGCTTCTTTTTATTGGTAGTGAATGTGCTGGTTACCCCATCCTGAAGAATTTTGGAGATTTCCTTCGAATATGCCTTACATGGGCTAACATAGAAGTATACAATAGTTAACATAATACCTATTAACTATCAATACAAAATGCCAGAGATTAAGGGAGATGGAAGATACAAAGAGAGAAGACATAAAGGCTTAGTGAATAGAGTATTGGAATTAGAGTCGGGGAGACCTGAGTTAAAATCATGCCTTGAATATTTGCTAGGGTGGTGACTTGTTGTTGTTCAGTTTTTCAGGCTTGTTCAATTCTCCAAGACCCCATTCTGAGGGAGTTTCTTGGCAAAGATACTGGGATGGTTTGCCATTTCCTTCTCCAGACTAGGTAAGTCATTCAGTTTTCCATCCTCAGTTTGCTCATCTGTGAAATAAGGAAAAAAGAGCATCTACCTCACAAAAGGATCAAATGCAATAATTATGTCAAATGTTTTGCAAATCTTGAAGCATTGCATAATATGAATTATTATTATTAATAATTTAAAATGTTGATTTGTATAAGAAAATTCATCATTTCCTGAAAAGTCTTGGGCTTCATCTTAACCTGTTCCTTTAAATCTTTCCTTAGGCACAGAATGATTCCCTACTTTTCTGTCAAAGAAAAATAAATCTCAAAAGTGATCCCCTCTCTCTTCACAAGTAGTAATGCATCATGAAGGAATTTTTGTTTCTGGTTCCCAACTGGTACAAAAATGTTACCATTTAAAAAAAATATGTCTTTAGCCTCTGTGAAAGAGAGCTATGAATCCAAGGTCTCTCTCCTTAATAATGAGGCTTTCCTGGCCACACCTGCTTTCCCAATGACCAAGTAACCATGGATCTATTTAAATAAAGACATAAGATCTAGGCTACAAGACCCTGCTGCATTTGGTGGGAAATAGCTACCATGCTATTCTTAGAGGTCTTATGGCCTGAGAAATTCATTTCAGTTTTTAATTAAAATCAACTAAAAAGAATTGGGGCAAAAAATCAATCAATTAATCAACAAGCATTTAATAAGTGCCAGCATGTGCCAAGCACTGTGCTAGGCCCTGAGGACACAAATGTGAAGAATGAAACCATCCCTGCTCTAAAGAAAGTCATATTCTAACAGGAGAGACAACAAGAACACAGGGATAGTGTTAGGGTTTGGACCTGTGATTTGCTTGTTAGAGGGTGTTCCCAATATTGGTAGAGGAAATTTCCTCTACCAATGCATGACAGAATCTTTGCACTAGGAGTCTCAATCTTGAATGTGAACTTCCCCAATTTGCAGAATTAAGTAAATCTTGCATGTGTATATCTGTTCTGTAGACCATCAAGTTGTTTTTCTTAGATAAGCAGAAAAGCTGGGCACATAAACACATATGAAAACCTTATGAGTAATTCTCCAGGCACCTCAATTCGGACCCAACTGGGCAGCCCACTCATTATTTTGCTCTCTCTCCTTGCCTACACATCTCCTTTCTCTCCTTGGCACTCATACCATTGACTTCCTCTCCATCTGGATATCACTTTAAGATTCTTACCCTTTCCTTCCAAGATGTTGCTGAACACACTTACCTCCCAGCCCACTCCTTGCATTCAGTTTCTCATAATCTTCTTATCACACTTCACTCATTCATTTCTGTCTCTAAATTTTGTGCCTTCTCTCTTCTGGCTCCAGTTGTCATGAACTCTCCCTCCTTTCCCCATTTCTCAGCTTTGTCATTTTAAATCCTTCAACTCTCAATGGTCTCCCTTTTCCACCTCCCATAGGACCTTTATTTCTGATGCCATGACATTACTCCCTTTTCTTCTTCTACAATGAATCTGCAAGGTGCATGACTCACCTGCTTTTCCTGCTAGCCCATTGTTTTTGGTCTCACTTGACTTGTTCTGGGCATTCATGGGCTGGTGCCAGGGTACTGAAATAATTGAGGAGAGAATTCTGTCTCACTTCAGGTGTTAATCAGCTTCTCAAGGTAAGTGGAGGGGGGGAAGGGACCCGCTAAGTATAACATAACAAAGGTAGAAGGAAAACGTGAATGAGGAGTAGGCAAAGGAGGTGGCCTTCTCGGGTGCAAAATGGAGGGGAGAAGAGGGGCTGAGGTAGTGGACAGCAAATTAATTTTTTTTATAAATACACATATTTGTAATGCCTTTACTTTCCACTGAAGATAAATATTTATTGTGTGATAAATCAAGTTGTATCTGCTATAGTGAAAACTCAAATGTGCCAAGGATGCATGCTTTCTTTTCATTAATTTCATTCATTCATTCCTTCACACAAGGAGATCAATTTTCTGACCCTCCCTAAGGATCAGAAATGTAGTTATCCTGGCCCTGGGAGGAAGTGACATTGCATTAGAAAGCAATCTGAAAATAAACAAGGGGAACTAATTTATATAAATATTTAAAATAAACTAAAAGAACTGGGTGACCCTGGGTAAGTCCCTAAACCTCTGTGTCCTCTTCTGTAAAATGAGGATGATGGTAGGACCTACGTCAAAGGGTTGTGATGAAGATCAATGTATGTAAAGAGCTTGACAAACTTGAAAGTGTTTTACAAATGCTAGTTACTATTGTGACTAAGAAGCCTTCCTTTCTGCATCATTCCTGAGCGTCCCCCAGAGACGTTGTCTCATTTTCTCCTTCAGTGCCTTCGTTCAAAATGTGCCTCTATGCTTGGTGTGCTTGGCCTCCTCCATCCACCATCTTTGTGGATGATCACACTTCAAAGCTCCAAGTTCTTGGTGTCCTCATCAGTGTGTTTTCCTTGATTTCCTGACAATAAATGATCTTTCCTTCCTTGAACCACAGATAGCTTTTTGCTTTTGCCTCTCATCCATCTCTTATGTCCTATTTCACGTGAGAATTTTTGTGTGCTCGTTTATTTGTGTTTTATTTAGGTAATATTATATAACACCTACTATGCGCCAAACACTGAGCTAAGCACCTTACAAATATTATCTCTTTTGATCCTCACAACAATCCTGGGAAGTAAGTGCTATTATTATCCCCATTTTACAGTCTAAGAGACTGAGGCCAGCAGGGGTTAAGGGACTTTACTGGGGGTCACACAACTAGTCAGTGTCTGAGGTCAGATTTAAACTCAGGCAGGCCCATCATTCTATCCACAGCCTAGTATGTCTTCTATTAGACATACAGGGACATAGGGACTAAATTTCTGTATCCTCTATAACTTAGCTCAATCCTCTACAAAGAGCAGGTATACAAGAATCTTTGTTGAACTGAATTGAATTAATTTAAATCATGCCAAGATGGGTAATTCAACTCTTTCATGACTTCTCTGGTGACATTTTCATTTCCAGGATTTCTCTAATGCACTATTACATTCAATCAATCAACAAGGATTTATTAAGCGCTTACTATGCTCCTGGTCCTTTGTTAAGCACTAAGAATACAAATACAATTGGAAGGACTATATAGCCTTTACCCTTAAGGAGCTTACATTCTAATGGGAGGAGACAGCACATAAAAGGAAGCTGAAAATGATGGAGGTTGGGGGTGAAGCTACCCAGCAGGAGAAGGAGGGTTGATGGAGAAGTCTGGAGTGAAATTGGGTAAGAAATGAGGCCTGGGGAGAGGCTAGGTGGTGCAGTGAATAGAGCACTGGCCCTGGAGGCAGGAGGACCTGAGTTCAAATCTGGCCTCAGAGGCTTGACACAAAAAATTGCTGTGTGACCTTGGGCAAGTCACTTAACCCCAATTGCCCTACCTTCCCCCCTTCCAATAAGAAAAGAAAAGAAATGAGGCTTGGCCAAATGAAGGTTGTGGGAGGAGGCAGCCAGAGGGAGAGGACACCAGCAGAATAGTTACCAAGTGTGAATTCCAGGGATGAAGAGATCTTACATGATGAAGAGGTTTCTGGAATATGATGGAGATAATCTGGATTCAAGCCTAGTGAGAAATGCCTTTTCTACCAAAGAAGCTTCATTGCATGCTTTGAATTTCTTTCTCTTCTATAGGTTCATTATTATGAATTAAAAATATAACAAACCTGTTTTGTCTCTGGTACATTTAATAATAATGGCTAACATCTGTACAATGTTTTAAGATTTGTAAAACACTTTACAAAT